>WNGS01167215.1:20981-68818 GCA_020271785.1 Procambarus virginalis | reverse complement strand
CCCTGAAGATCCTAGGGCTGCTGACTGGGTTAGTACTGAGTGATCATCCATGGTGTGGTGCATGCGCCTCTAGACCTTATTGCTTGAACAACATAAAGGTCATGATAGTGATGAAGCTAAGTGCAACAAGGACCTAACACAATGGTTGGATGAAAGTGATACCGCACCTATGAAGACGATACAAGGAGCATATTCAGTTGTAGCTCTGAGCATCACTCTTCCCCACCTATGCCATCTCCAATTTATATTGATGAAAAATAAATGAATCGTTTTCTGGGTCGGTGATGATGCATCTGATACAAGTAACATAGATAACAGTATTAGCAGCTTCCATGGTGGTGTTTTCCACATATTTTCAGAATAGCCGAATCTCTTCCAGACTGACTGACACTCTCCGAGAATGACTGAATCTCTTCCAGTCAGGACCTTACAATGCAATCTTTTCAAGGCTACCTTACAAATTCATCTTTTCCTATGATCTTTTCAAATTACCTTACTCTTTACAAGCTTGGCTACATACCACCTACAAGTACTAAAGCCCAGGGTGTACTTGAGTACATTATTTGCAACACCCACAGAACGAAGAAACAGGAAGCGAAAATCTATCTGTACCTGGTGCAACGTGAGCGCTGTGTACCATGGACTACTTCATTGATTATTACTCACTTCCGAAGTACTGAGTGTGTATACAGTGTGTTACTATGTATATAGTGTGTCAAATAGTACACATTGTAATTTATTGAATTTTTAACAAGTATATTGCGACAATAAACATTTATTTGGACACTACTGACATAGGTATTACAGTTCCATAAAACATCATGAACGTTCTATTGTATACATACTAATGTACATATACATAAAAGTACATAATTTACTAGCACATATGCCTTTCTAAATTTTACACTCTCATTTGTACATACAAATTCTTACAAAATTATGCAAATGCTTACAAAAATACACTTCCAAACATAAACAGATTTACATACTTTTACAAAACTAATGCAAATACTCAGTTCACTCACACAAGCAACCACAGACTTTCACAGACGAACATACTCTCTGTTCATTAATTTATTCACTTTCTCAAACTTCATCAAGTTCTCTTGTATGTACCAAACTCTCTCAAAATTACACAAATTATATAATCTTAGTTAACATACATTACATTTATGTACTTTCACAATTATATATACTCTTAATCAAACTAGCACAACTCTTGCAAACACTCCGAAACTTTGGAAAAACTTTTACACATATACTAATTTCAGAACAGTTTATGTGTAAGCATCCTTCCCTTACATAACCTAATAACCCTAACTTAATCACCCCTAACCTAACCTATCCTTAATCTAATATATTTTTTACTTGTACACTATCTACCCAGTATTTTATGTACATCTTAGCTTAACACAACCCTAACCTAACCATTGTTTACCTTATATTTTCCTCATACTTTCAAATAATTTATGGAAGTCTATTAACAACATCTAGTCTTTTACATATTTTCATAAAGTCTTCTCTTTCATCTCTCTTGTGTTTAAATCCCAGCATAGAATCATATATTCAATAACCGATGTTATGTTTTATTTTTTCACCATTAATGCAGTAAAGTTACACATCTTGCCAGTTGTTTGTATGATTCATGCTGGGCATTTATGTTTCATCAATCATGTCTCATATTCATTTGTTTATTTCAAGAGTTAATTTCTGTAAATTGGGGTTTATGCATTTCAAGTGTTATTTGTTAAAGATGGGTGCTTAGGCATTTCAAAGGATTTTGTTATATATAGGCATGTGTTCGTTTTATCATTTAGAGGTTTTTTTTAAGGATAGGGCATTTGTTCAGTTCAAAGAATATTTGTTAGAGATGTGAGTTTAAGCATTTTGTACATTTTAGGATCATCAAGTTGCTCATAAGTTGTATTTATTATGTTTGATATAATTGTCCTTATTTTTCACTCTTTAACCTAACCTCCTTTGATCTTTATGTATGTATTGGGTTTTATATATATAATTTGTTCATATTCTTTGATCTGTAACCAATACTTTCAGATATAGTTTGTTTGTTTATTGTGTTTGGACATATTTGTTGAATATATTGTCCTCAACATAACCATAAAGATATAGTTTATGTTTCTCCTCAATGTATAGTTTTGGCCAAATGCCGAACAAATGCTTATATTTAATAAAATCCATTGAAATGCTTAAACACACTCTCTTTAACAAATAATACTTAAAATGCACAAACCCTCATTTCAGAAATTAACTCTTAAAATAAACAAATGAATATGAGACATTGATTGTCGAGAATTGAATGCACAGCAGGAATCATAAATACAACTGGCAAGATATATAACTTTACTGCATTAATTGGTGATAAAATAAAACATAACATCGCTTATTGAATATATTGATTCTATGCTTGGGACTTAACTATAACAAAAGAGAGATGAAAGAGAAGACTTAGTTTGATATATGTATTAAGAAAGTATGTGAAAGATTAAATGTTCATATTGACTTCCCATAAATTACTTTAAAAGTATAAAAAACATAAATTGAGCAAAGGTTTAGTGGGGGTGTGTTAAGCTAAGATAAACATAAAATACTGGGAAGATATTATAAATGTAAAAAATATATTGGATTAAGAATAGGTTAGGTTAGGGTTGCATTGTGCAGTGCAACCAGTGCAACACTCACAGCCAATGAAACATTAGCAGCCATTCAAACACTCATAACCAGTGCAACACTTATAGCCAGTGCAAGACTCACAACCAGTGAAACACTCACATCCAGTGCAACACTCGCAGCTAGTGAAAGACTCACACCAGTGCAAGACTCATAGCCAGTGCAAGACTCACAGCCAGTGCAAGACTCAAAGCCAGTGAGAATGAAATCCAGTGCAAGATTAACAGCCAGTCAAGACTCACAGCCAGTGAGACTCACAGCCAGTGCAACACTCAGAGTCAGTGCTACACTCAGAGCGAGTGCAACACTCACAGCCAATGCAACACTCATAGCCAGTGTAACACTCACAACCAGTGAAACACTCATAGCCAGTGAAACATTATCAGCCGGAGCAGCACTCACAGACAGTGAAACACTCACCGCCCGTCAAACACTCACAGCCAGTGCAACACTCACAGCCAGTGAAACATATTCAGCCAGAGAAATACTCACAGCCAGTGAAACACTCACAGCAAGTGAAACACTCACCGCCAGTCAAACACTCACAGCCAGTGCAACACTCACAGCCAGTGAAACATATTCAGCCAGAGAAATACTCAAATCCAGTGAAACACTCACAGCCAGTGAAACACTGAAAGCCAGTGCAATACTCACAGCCAGTGCAATACTCACAGCCAGTCAAACACTCACCGCCAGTCAAACACACAGCCAGTGCAACATTCACAGCCAGTGAAACATTATTAGCCAGAGCAACACTCACGGAAGTGAACACTCACAGCCAATGAAACACTCAAACCCAGTGAAACACTCACCGACCGTCAAAAACTCACAGCTGGTGCAAGACTCACAGCCAGTGCAACACTCACAGCCAGTGAAAAACTCACAGCAAGTGCAACACTCACAGCCAGTGCAAGACTCACAGCCAGTGCAAGACGCATAGCCAGTGCAAGACTCACAACCAGTGCAACACTCATAGCTAGTGCAACACTCAGAACCAGTGCAACACTCATTGCCAGTGAAACACCCACAGCCAGTGCAAGATTCACCGCCAATGCAACACTCACAGCCAGTGCAACACTCAGAACCAGTGCAACACTCAAAGTCAGTGCAACACTCATAGCCAGTGAAGCACTCACTGCCAGTCAAACACTCACAGCCAGTCAAGCACTCAACAAGCACCGAGGTATGGACAGGGTAGAAAGGATAAACTATTCAACACTGTTGGTACGGGAACAATGGGACACAGGTGGAAACTGAGTACCCAAAAGAGCCACAGGGACGTTAGAAAGAACATTTTCAGTGTCAGAGTAGTTAACAAATGGAATGCATTAGGCAGTGATGTGGTAGAGGCTGACTCTATACACAGTTTTAAATGTAGATTTGATAGAGCCAAGTAGGCTCAGGAATCTGTACACCAGTTGATTCACGGTTGAGAGACGGGACCAAAGAGCCAAAGCTAAACCCTCGCAAGCACAATTAGGTGAGTACAATTAGGTGAGTACTCACAGCCAGTGAAATCATACATACATTCAAGTTATACATTCAAATCAATTCATACATTCAAATGCAGAAAAACACTCACAGTCAGTGCAACACTCACAGCCAGTGAAACATTCACAGCCAGTGCAACACTCAAAGCCAGTGAAAAACTCACAGCCTTTACAACACTCAAAACGATTGCAAGACTCACAACCAGTGAAATTCTCAAAACAAGTGCAACACTCACAGCCAGTGCAACACTCATAGCTGTTGAAAGACTCACGGACAGTGAAACGCTTATCGCCAGTGAAACACTCACAGCCAGCGCAAGATTCACAACCAGTGTAAGACTCACAGCCAGTGCAAGACTCAGAGCATTTGCAAAACAATCATCTAATGCAACAATCACAGCCAGTGCAAAACTCGAAGCCAGAGCAATTCTCACAGCCAATGAAACACTAACAGCCATTGAAACCCTCAAAGACATTGCAAGACTCATAGCTAGTGCAAGATTCAAAACCAGTGAAACACTTACAGTCAATGCAAGACTTACAGCCAGTGCAAGACTCACACCAGTGCAAGACTTACACCAGTGCAAGACTCACAGTCAGTGCAAGATTCACAGCCAGTGCCACACTCACAGCCAGTGAGGATCAAATCCAGTGCAAGATTCACAACCAGTCAATACTAACAGCCAATGAGACTCACAGCCAGTGCAACACTCACAGCCAGTGCAACACTCACAGCCAGTGCAACACTCAAAGCCTGTGCAACACACACAGCCAGTGCAACACTCACATCCAGTGAAACACTCACAACCAGTGCAACACTCACAGCCAGTGCAACACTCACAGTCAGTGTAACATTCACAGCTATTGCAAGACTCACAACCAGTGAAACACTCGTCACCAGTGAAACACTAACATCCAGTGCAACACTCACAGCCAGTAAAAAACTCACAGAGAGTGCAATACTCACATCCAGTGAAATACTCACAGCCTTTGTATGTGAGTGTTTCACTCATGTTAGTGAAACACTCAGAGCCAGTTAAACACTCACAACTAGTGCAACATTCACACCCAGTGCAAAAGTCAAATCCAGTGCAATTCTCACAGTCAGTGAAACACTCACAACCAATGAAACATTAAAAGCCTTTGAAACACTCACAGGCAGTGCAAGACTCATAGCCAGTGCAAGACTCAAAACCAGTGAAATACTCACACCCAGTGCAACACTAACAGCCAGTGCAACACCCACAGTCAGTGAAACACTCATCGCCAGTGAAACTCTCACAGTCAATGCAATACTCACAGCCAGTGAAAGACTCACAGCCGTGTAAGACTCACAGCCAGGACAACATTCACACCAGAGCAAGATTCCCACAAGTGAAAGACTCACAGCCAGTGAAAGATTCACTGCCAGTGGAACACTCACAGCCATTGCAACACTTACAGCCAGTGCAAGACTCAGAGCCAGTGTATGGTTCACAGCCAGCGCAACACTGACACCCAGTGCAAGACTCACAGTTAGTGCAACACCACAAGCCAGTGCAACACCACAAGCCAGTGCAAGACTCAGAACCAGTGCAAGACTCACAACAAGTGAGACTTACAGCCAGTGCAAGATTCACATGCAGTGAATCACTCACTACCAGTGTAACAGTCAGAGCCAGTGCAACACTCACAGCCAGTGCAACACTCATTTCCAGTGAAACACTCACTGTCAGTTCAATATTGGCGGCCAGTGAAACACTAACAGCTAGTCAAATAAAAATACTCACAGCCAGTGCAACACTTAAAGGCGGTGAAACACTCACTCACCAGGGCAACACTCACAGACAGTTAAACATTCACAGCTAGTGCAACACTTACCGCCATTGCAAACCTCACAGCCAGCGAAACACTCACAGCCTTAACAACACTCAGAGCCATTGCAAGACTCATAGCCAGTTAAATACTCATAGCCAGAGCAGCACTCACAGACAGTGCAACACTCACAGTCAGTGTAACAATCACTGCATTTGCAAGACTCACAGCCAATGAAACACTCACAGATAATGCAAAACTCACAGACAGTGCAAGACTCACAGCAAATGCAGCACTTACAGCTGGTGAAACACTCACACCCTTTCAAACTCTCACAGCCAATGAAACACTCACAGCCTTTGCAACATTCACAGTCAGAGAAACACTCACAGCCAGTGAAACACTCATAGCCAGTGAAATACTCACACCCTGTGAAACACTCACATCCAGAGCAAGACTCACTGCCAGAGCAAGACTCACTGCCAGAGCAAGACTCACAGCCCGTGCAACACTCACAGCAAGTGAAATACACACAGCCAGTGAAACACTCACAGACAGTGCAACACTCACAGACAGTGCAGCACTCACAGTCAGTCCAACACTCACAGCCAGTGAAACATCATCAGCCAGTGCAACACTCACATCCAGTGAAACCCTCATAGCCATGGAAACACTCAAAACCAGCCAATACTCACAGCCAATGCAACACTCACTGCTAGTGAAATACTCAAAGTCATTGAAACACTCACAGCCATTGCAAGACTAACAGCCAGTGAAACACTCTTAGCCAATGAAACACTAAAAACCATTGAAACACTTTCAGGCAGTGCAAGACTTATAGCCAGTGCAAGACTCACAACCAGTGAAACACTAACAGCCAGTCAAACACTCACAGCTAGTGCAACACACACATCCAGTTCAACACTCACAGCCAGTGAAACATTATCAGCCAGAGCAACACTCACAGCCAGTGAAACACTCAAAGGCAGTGAAACACTCAAAGCCAGTTCAATACTCAAAGCCAGTGCAACACTCACAGCCAGTTAAGACCCACAGCCAGTGAAAAACTCACAGCCAGTGAAAAACTCACAGCAAGTGCAACACTCACAGCCAGTGCAACACTCACAGCCAGTGCAACACTCGGAGCCAGTAGAACACTCACAGTCAGTGCAACACTCATAGCCAGTGCAACACTCATAGCCAGTGAAACACTCACTGCCAGTGAAACAATCACTGCCAGTGAAACACTCACAGCCAGTCAAACGCTCACAGCCAGTGCAACACTCAGAGTCAGTGCAAGATGCATAGCCAGTGCAAGACTCACAACCAGTTCAACACTCACAGCCAGTGCAAGATTCACAGCCAGTGCAACACTCACAGTCAGTGCAACACTCATAGCCAATGCAACAATATAGTCAGTAAAACACTCACTGCCAGTGAATCACTCACATCCAGTGAAACACTCACAGCCAGTGAAACACTCAGAGCCAGTGCAACACTCACAGTCAGTGCAACTCTCATAGCTAGTGCAACACTCATAGCCAGTGAAACACTCACAGTCAGTCAAGCACTCAACAAGCACCGTGGTAGTGACTGGGTAGACAAGGATAAACTATTCAACACTGTTGGTACGGGAACAATGGGACACAGGTGGAAACTGATTACCCGAATGAGCCACAGGAACGTTAGAAAGAACTTTTTCAGTGTCAGAGTAGTTAACAGATGGAATGCAATATTCAGTGATGTGGTGGAGATTGACTCCATACACAGTATTAAATGTAGATATGATAGAGCCCAGTAGGCTCAGGAATCTGTACACTAGTTGATTGACGGCTGAGAGGCGGACCAAAGATCCAAAGCTCAACCTCCGCAAGCACAATTAGGTGAGTACAATCAGGTGAGTTCTCACAGCCAGTGAAATCATACATATATTCAAGTCATACATTCAAATGCAGAAAAATACTCACAGCCAGTGCAACATTCACAGCCAGTGAAACATTCACAGCCAGAGCAACATTCACCGCCAGTGCAACACTCAAAGCCAGAGAAACACTCTCAGCCTTTACAACACTCAAAACGATTGCACGACTCACAGCCAGTGAAATTCTCAAAGCGAGTGCAACACTTACAGGCAGAGAAATACTCACAGCCAGTGCAACACTCACAGTCAGTGTAACACTCATAACTGTTGCAAGACCCACAGACAGTGAAACACTTATCGCCAGTGAAACACTCACAGCCAGTGCAAGAGTCACAACCAGTGTAAGACTCACAGCCAGTGCAAGACTCACAGCAATTCCAACACTAACATCCAGTGAAACAATCACAGCCACAGCAAAACTCAAAGCCAGTGCAACACTCACAGCCAGTGCTAAACTCAAAGCCAGAGCAATTCTCACAGCCAGTGAAACACTCAAAGCAAATGCAACACTAACAACCAGTGTAAGACTCATAACCAGTGCAAGACTCACAGTCAGTGCAAGATTCACAGCCAGTGCAACACTCACAGCCAAAGCAAACCTCACAGTCAATGCAAGATTCACACCCAGTGCAAGATTCACAGCCAGTGAGACTCAAATCCAGTGCAAGATTTACAGCCAGTCAAGACTCACAGCCAATGAGACTCACAGCAAGTGCAACACACAGAGCCAGTGCAAAACTCACAACCTGTGCAACACTCACAACCAGTGCAACACTCACATCCAGTGAAACACTCACAGCCAGTGCAACACTCGCAGCCACTGCAACACTCACAGTCATTGTAACATTCACAGCTATTGCAAGACTCACAACCAGTGAAACACTCATCGCCAGTGACACACTAACATCCAGTGCAATACTCACAGCCAGTGCAACACTCACATCCAGTGAAACACTCACAGCCAGTGCAACACTCGCAGCCACTGCAACACTCACAGTCATTGTAACATTCACAGCTATTGCAAGACTCACAACCAGTGAAACACTCATCGCCAGTGCAACACTCACAGCTAGTACAACACTCACAGCCAGTGAAACATTCATAGTTAGTGCAATTCTTACAGCCAGGTAGTGCAATTCTCACAGGGGATATGATTCACTGTATGCATGCAATTATCATAACCCAGTTTTCGTTAACCTAACCCATAACTAGGGGGTTTAGACCCCTCTTACTTCGAAATTATACTATGGGGTAATTATAATTATAGGGGTGAATTAGAGTTAATTAGTGATATGTTAGGATAATATGGGAAAACATATTCCTTTCTTAAACATATAGTATAATTTCGAGGTAAATGGGGGGTCTAAACCTCTCCCAGTGCTATAGGTTAGGTTAAGAAAAATTAGGTTATGATAATTGTTTATCAAAAGTAGGATATGATAAGTGAATCATATCCCTTTCTGAAAAATATGATGTAAAATAGAGTTCAGTGCCAGATATATAGTGTTAGGTTAAGGATGGTTAAGTTGAACTGATGTAGAGAAAATGCCCATTAGTAACACATTTTCCATTAACCCGCAGGTAATAGAGGTTAGGGGAGGATGGGTTGGTTGTATAGATGTGAAAACATAAAAACTAACATGTTTAAGAATATGATGCAATATTGAACCAAGATCCAAGTATCAGAGGTTTAGTCCAGGGCAGTTGGGTTGACGCACAAACAATACTTTCCACCCAAAAATTTGATACATTTGAATTCCATACACTGAAATGAAATGAACTATCAGGGTAAGCGGCAAGTCATTACGCCTATATAGCACTTGGAAGGGGTCAGGATAAGGATAATATTGAACCAAGATCCAAGTATCAGAGGTTTAGTCCAGGGCAGTTGGGTTGACGCACAAACAATACTTTCCACCCAAAAATTTGATACATTTGAATTCCATACACTGAAATGAAATGAACTATCAGGGGTAAGCGGCAAGTCATTACGCCTATATAGCACTTGGAAGGGGTCAGGATAAGGATTTGGGATGGGACGCGGAGGGAAAGGAATGGTGTCCAACCAATTGGGCGGTCGGGGAATGAACGCCGACCTGCATGAAGCCAGACCGTTGCTCTACCGTCCAGCTCAAGTGGTTGGGACACCTTCCATACACTGAGCGGACAGCTCGCAGGACTCGTAATTCTGTGGCCCAGGTTCGATTCCCGGACCAGGCAGGGAATCACCCTGATGCCCCTGTTACCTAGCAGTAAATAGGTGCCTGGAAGTTAGACAGCTGTTACAGAGCTGCTTCCTGTATATGTGTGTGTGGGACAAAAAATAAATAAATTAGTCTGTTAGTAGTTAGTTACAGTTGAATGATTGACAGTTGAGAGGCGGACCGAAAGAGCAGAGCTCAACCCCTGCAAGAATAACTAGGTGAATAAAGAAGTGTTATAGGAACTAAGCTCAATATCGTGATCATTAACGTGAACCACATTTCATTGATAATTATGCAACCGACATTGTCATTATTTTTTTAAAAGACAGAACAAACAACAGGACAAGTGGGAGCACCAGTGCATAGGTTGCCGGGTTCTACTCTACGGAGTCAAATAAGTGAGATGTACGTTAACACAAACAAAAGTTTGACAGGTTTTACTAGAGAAAGATAGCACAAGAATATCATTGATACAGAGAAGTAAGGGCTGCAACATTACCATACAAACGATGACCGATGCCAAAAGTAGGGCAAATGATGATGTGGACAGTTCCCTTTATTCCAGGCATGACTTGCACTTCCCGTAGACTTTATTGTGGTTTTCGTCATTACATGCTAAAACTGTAGACTACTATATTTTTAGGGCCTGGGAACTATGTGGGGCATTTTACCAGCAGGAATTTATTTGTTTATTTATTTATATATTAAATTATTAATTTATTGACCTTACTTTAATAGATTATTACTAATTTACAGTAGGCTGTAATTTACTAATTAATACTGCTAGGTGTTTACCTGTACACAAGTTTGAGGGGGTTTATGCACGTATCCTGTTAATTAAATAATTTATTTTGTTAATAAACTACTGAGTTAATGTTATTACTACAGCTGAAATGTATTAATTTAATACTATGCACTTCATATCTGTTAGTTGTGTGTCGCCTAGCACTGGATATTCCTCTGTCATGTATGAGAAACTCGTTGGTTTAAGCCTTAATGGTGACCGTGAAAACTTCTTGTTGCTCTAGAACGACTCAAGTTATTTCTTCCTCCCTTGAACTGCACCTGCCTGGTAACTAATAAGTAGTAACCTGTTACTACCATACACAGCATATATCAAGGAAGAAATGTTATATTATAAAACGAGAGCTTACCTGTTCTGGGGTTTACGTAATAACTGGCAAAATTTGTACATACATAAATAATGGATATCAATATAAATATAACAATTAAATTTTACAGGGTACAATACTTTCAAAGATTAACGAGTTCTTCGGTTGATTGGAGACTCAGTGGCTTCTTTGTCTAAGCTCGTGAAAAGTATTTGAGATATGCACGTGTCGACTGAGAGGGAGGCTCCTCTCTGTCGTCGTCTGAGTGACCACGCACTTAATGGCGTCTGTCTCCCTCCCACTCTGAGCTTTCAGATCACAGATCTAAATTTCGGCATTATCGACTTAGGGAAGTAGACTATGTACTTGTTTGTGTTATAGGATAATCCAGTCCTGGAGAATACTTTTTTATAATATTTAATTCCCAGACTGGTGTTTTAAGGATACGTGTTAAGCTTAAATGAATATTTTGATGACGTGACAAATCATCCATTCACTATGAGAGATCACTAAAACCCATTTTCTTCTTATGTAGTTAGTGGTTAGAAATGTTAGTATGTTCCTAGTATAACTGTGTTTGCTGCTTATTTTGGGTGTTAGTAATCTAGTGTCAGAATTTCCGACAACATAGACCGTTCCCTCCATTCACGGTATAGCGTTAAATTCCCGTAGACTTTAAGGTGATTTAAGAAAACCCAAGTAAATGTGTGAAGTAAATGTGTGTTTTGAGAAGAATTGTTCAAATACCGTAGAGTTTTTAAAATATATGTAAAAATGTCATAGAATTTTTTGAGATGATATATGCAAATTATCATATGATGATTTAAAGCCTTTTTGATTGAGTTTTACACATATGATACAAATAGGAATACAGCAGGACTATGTCGATGTAATGTAGTTTACCTTGACCCTTGAAAAATATAAAATCCTGCTGTCATTAGTTACTAATAAATCATGTTACTCATTAGATACATAAGATGATTTATTTTATTATTGCCTGGGTTTTATATGTATGATGCAAATAATGATATAATTGGTCAATGTGGATGAAACCTTGTAGTTTACCTTTACCCTTGAAAAACACCCTCACCCTCATTAGTTACTAGTAAAGCCTGTTACTTACTAGGTGAATGTGGTTATCATCATATATTGATTATCATCTATGGGTGCAAGTTGGTGGCTTATGCCTTTGTCACAATGTGTACTCTTCCTTCATGTGTCATCATCCAGAGCTCAACACCATTAAATATTACGTTCATATCTTTTTCACAACTCTCTACTGGTTGTAATGGAGTATACCAAGTAAACAAATCATCAATTGAAAATGTGTTATGCTTATTATGTGATTTGTCAAGTTACTCAACACACACACACTTGTAAATAAAGAATAACAAGTGGTAAAACATCGGAGGACAACACAGGTATCGTCAGTAAAGTGAAGCACAAGGCATTGACAGGCGCCAGACACAGCCATCATGCAAGTGGCACTGACAGGCGCAAGACACAGCCATCATGCAAGTGGCACTGACAGACGCCAGACACAGACATCATGCAAGTGGCATTGACAGGCGCCAGACACAGCCATCATGCAAGTGGCATTGACAGGCGCCAGACACAGCCATCATGCAAGTGGCATTGACAGGCGCCAGACACAGCCATCATGCAAGTAGCACTGACAGGCGCCAGACACAGCCATCATGCAAGTGGCATTGACAGGCGCCAGACACAGCCATCATGCAAGTGGCATTGACAGGCGCCAGACACAGCCATCATGCAAGTGGCATTGACAGGCGCCAGACACAGCCATCATGCAAGTGGCACTGACAGGCGCCAGACACAGCCATCATGCAAGTGGCATTGACAGGCGCCAGACACAGCCATCAAGCAAGTTGCATTGACAGGCGCCAGACACAGCCATCATGCAAGTGGCATTGACAGGCGCCAGACACAGCCATCATGCAAGTGGCACTGACAGGTGCCAGACACAGCCATCATGCAAGTGGCACTGACAGGCGCCAGACACAGTTATCATACAAGTGGCACTGACAGGTGCCAGACACAGCCATCATGCAAGTGGCATTGACAGCCGCCAGACACAGCCATCATGCAAGTGGCACTGACAGGCGCCAGACACAACCATCATGCAAGTGGCACTGACAGGCGCCAGACACACCATCATACAAGTGGCACTGACAGGCGCCAGACACAGTCATCATACAAGTGGGACTGACAGGTGCCAGACACAGCCATCATGCAAGTGGCATTGACAGGCGCCAGACACAGCCATCATGCAAGTGGCACTGACAGGCGCCAGACACAACCATCATGCAAGTGGCACTGACAGGCGCCAGACACAACCATCATGCAAGTGGCACTGACAGGCGCCAGACACAGCCATCATACAAGTGGCACTGACAGGCGACAGACACAGCCATCATACAAGTGGCACTGACATGTGCCAGACACAGTCATCATGCAAGTGGCACTGACTGGCGCCAGACACAGCCATCATACAAGTGGCACTGACAGGCGCCAGACACAGCCATCATACAAGTGGCACTGACAGGCGCCAGACACAGCCATCATGCAAGTGGCACTGACAGGCGCCAGACACAGTCATCATACAAGTGGCACTGACAGGCACCAGACACAACCATCATGCAAGTGGCACTGACAGGCACCAGACACAGCCATCATGCAAGTGGCACTGACAGGCACCAGACACAGTCATCATGCAAGTGGCACTGACAGGCACCAGACACAACCATCATGCAAGTGGCACTGGCAGGCGTCAGACACAGTCATCATGCAAGTGACACTGACAGGCGCCAGACACAGTCATCATACAAGTGGCACTGCCAGGCGCCAGGCACAGTCATCATACAAGTGGCACTGACAGGTGCCAGACACAGCCATCATGCAAGTGGCATTGACAGGCGTCAGACACAGCCATCATGCAAGTGGCACTGACAGGCGCCAGACACAACCATCATGCAAGTGGCACTGACAGGCGCCAGACACAACCATCATGCAAGTGGCACTGACAGGCGCCAGACACAGCCATCATACAAGTGGCACTGACAGGCGCCAGACACAGCCATCATACAAGTGGCACTGACAGGCGCCAGACACAGTCATCATGCAAGTGGCACTGACTGGCGCCAGACACAGCCATCGTACAAGTGGCACTGACAGGCGCCAGACACAGCCATCATACAAGTGGCACTGACAGGCGCCAGACACAGCCATCATGCAAGTGGCACTGACAGGCGCCAGACACAGTCAACAAACAAGTGGCACTGACAGGCACCAGACACAACCATCATGCAAGTGGCACTGACAGGCACCAGACACAGCCATCATGCAAGTGGCACTGACAGGCACCAGACACAGTCATCATGCAAGTGGCACTGACAGGCACCAGACACAACCATCATGCAAGTGGCATTGGCAGGCGCCAGACACAGTCATCATGCAAGTGACACTGACAGGCGCCAGACACAGTCATCATACAAGTGGCACTGACAGGCGCCAGGCACAGTCATCATACAAGTGGCACTGACAGGCGCCAGACACAGTCATCATACAAGTGGCACTGACAGGCGCCAGACACAGTCATCATACAAGTGGCACTGACAGGCACCAGACACAGCCATCATGCAAGTGGCACTGACAGGCACCAGACACAGTCATCATGCAAGTGGCACTGACAGGCACCAGACACAACCATCATGCAAGTGGCACTGACAGGCGCCAGACACAGTCATCATGCAAGTGGCACTGACAGGCGCCAGACACAGCCATCATGCAAGTGGCACTGACAGACGCCAGACACACCCATCATGCAAGTGGCATTGACAGGCGCCAGACACAGCCATCATGCAAGTGGCATTGACAGGCGCCAGACACAGCCATCATGCAAGTGGCATTGACAGGCGCCAGACACAGCCATCATGCAAGTGGCACTGACAGGCGCCAGACACAGCCATCATGCAAGTGGCTTGACAAGGCGCCAGACACAGCCATCATGCAAGTGGCACTGACAGGCGCCAGACACAGCCATCATGCAAGTGGCATTGACAGGCCCCAGACCCAGCCATCATGCAAGTGGCACTGACAGGCGCCAGACACAGCCATCATGCAAGTGGCATGACAGGCGCCAGACACAGCCATCATGCAAGTGGCATTGACAAGCGCCAGACACAGCCATCATGCAAGTATCATTGACAGGCGCCAGACTCAGACATCATGCAAGTGGCACTGACAGGTGCCAGACACAGCCGTCATACAAGTGGCACTGACAGGCGCCAGACACAGTCATCATACAAGTGGCACTGACAGGTGCCAGACACAGCCATCACGCAAGTGGCATTGACCGGCGTCAGACACAGCCATCATGTAAGTGGCACTGACAGGCGCCAGACACAACCATCATGCAAGTGGCACTGACAGGCGCCAGACACAACCATCATGTAAGTGGCACTGACAGGCGCCAGACACAGCCATCATACAAGTGGCACTGACAGGCACCAGACACAACCATCATGCAAGTGGCACTGACAGGCGCCAGACACAGTCATCATGCAAGTGGCACTGATAGGTGCCAGACACAACCATCATGCAAGTGGCACTGACAGGCGCCAGACACAACCATCATGCAAGTGGCACTGACAGGCGCCAGACACAGCCATCATACAAGTGGCACTGACAGGCGCCAGACACAGCCATCATGCAAGTGGCACTGACAGGCGCCAGACACAGTCATCATGCAAGTGGCACTGACTGGCGCCAGACACAGCCATCATACAAGTGGCACTGACAGGCGCCAGACACAGCCATCATACAAGTGGCACTGACAGGCGCCAGACACAGCCATCATGCAAGTGGCACTGACAGGCGCCAGACACAGTCATCATGAAGTGGCACTGACAGGCACCAGACACAACCATCATGCAAGTGGCACTGACAGGCGCCAGACACAGCCATCATGCAAGTGGCACTGACAGGCACCAGACACAGTCATCATGCAAGTGGCACTGACAGGCACCAGACACAACCATCATGCAAGTGGCACTGACAGGCGCCAGACACAGTCATCATGCAAGTGACACTGACAGGCGCCAGACACAGTCATCATACAAGTGGCACTGACAGGCGCCAGACACAGTCATCATACAAGTGGCACTGACAGGTGCCAGACACAGTCATCATACAAGTGGCACTGACAGGCGCCAGACACAGTCATCATACAAGTGGCACTGACAGGCGCCAGACACAGTCATCATACAAGTGGCACTGACAGGCACCAGACACAGCCATCATGCAAGTGGCACTGACAGGCACCAGACACAGTCATCATGCAAGTGGCACTGACAGGCACCAGACACAACCATCATGCAAGTGGCACTGACAGGCGCCAGACACAGTCATCATGCAAGTGGCACTGACAGGCGCCAGACACAGCCATCATGCAAGTGGCACTGACAGGCGCCAGACACAATCATCATGCAAGTGGCGCTGACAGGCGCCAGACACAGCCATCATGCAAGTGGCACTGACAGACGCCAGACACACCCATCATGCAAGTGGCATTGACAGGCGCCAGACACAGCCATCATGCAAGTGGCATTGACAGGCGCCAGACACAGCCATCATGCAAGTGGCATTGACAGGCGCCAGACACAGCCATCATGCAAGTGGCACTGACAGGCGCCAGACACAGCCATCATGCAAGTGGCTTTGACAGGCGCCAGACACAGCCATCATGCAAGTGGCACTGACAGGCGCCAGACACAGCCATCATGCAAGTGGCATTGACAGGCCCCAGACCCAGCCATCATGCAAGTGGCACTGACAGGCGCCAGACACAGCCATCATGCAATTGGCATTGACAGGCGCCAGACACAGCCATCATGCAAGTGGCACTGACAAGCGCCAGACACAGCCATCATGCAAGTATCATTGACAGGCGCCAGACTCAGCCATCATGCAAGTGGCACTGACAGGTGCCAGACACAGCCGTCATACAAGTGGCACTGACAGGCGCCAGACACAGTCATCATACAAGTGGCACTGACAGGCGCCAGACACAGTCATCATACAAGTGGCACTGACAGGTGCCAGACACAGCCATCATGCAAGTGGCATTGACCGGCGCCAGACACAGCCATCATGCAAGTGGCACTGACAGGCGCCAGACACAACCATCATGCAAGTGGCACTGACAGGCGCCAGACACAACCATCATGTAAGTGGCACTGACAGGCGCCAGACACAGCCATCATACAAGTGGCACTGACAGGCACCAGACACAACCATCATGCAAGTGGCACTGACAGGCGCCAGACACAGTCATCATGCAAGTGGCACTGATAGGTGCCAGACACAACCATCATGCAAGTGGCACTGACAGGCGCCAGACACAGTCATCATGCAAGTGGCACTGATAGGTGCCAGACACAACCATCATGCAAGTGGCACTGACAGGCACCAGGCACAGTCATCATGCAAGTGGCACTGACAGGCTCCAGATACAGCCATCATACAAGTGGCACTGACAGGCGCCAGACACAGCCATCATACAAGTGGCACTGTCAGGCACTAGACACCGCCATTGTGCAACCTTTCCCAGTGCCTCCACCTAATGAAACGGTAAATATTCACTTATTTTCGTATTATTCTTACATTTTGCATACAAATTTATTGTTTTATAATGAATTTTTTTTCGCATAGGTGGGGTATGACCATTTTTCCACAATTGCTGTCCAAGGGTTATTTGGAAGGGATGTTCGAATCTCTCACACTTTATTGTTTTTGAGCACTATTTTTTTGATAAGGTGTGAAAATGTTTTAAACTTTATTGTGATGTTGAGAAAAAAGTATGCAGATCCCAAAAATGTAATCTCCTGTTGTAGTTTTTAGTGCAAAGACTTTATCAGAAACATTTTCTGTAAAAGCTTTTGTTGTAAAGCTTTCAATCAATATTGCTGTTTTCTAGTACTTCATGATAATCGTCAACATCTACCAACATTACAATTTTCATGTTCACTTACTTACTCTCCAATTATCACTTCACCTAACCTCCCAACCAGCATTTACCACCCCCAGTACCTACCAAGATCCCTAATCTACCACCATCGCTCAATCTTCCACATCTACCACCCTCAGTTCCTACCATCATCTACCACTATCGTTACATCTTCCACCACAATCACCACCACCATCCACCAAGCCACAACTGCTACACTGAGTTCTTATCATCATTTCCTCATCTACTACTATCGTCCCATCTGCCATCTACGACATGCATCATCTCATTCGCTACTCTTTCAACTACTCACTTCACCATTTGCCTTCATCCCTCAGTACCTACCATCGGCTCTCATCTACAACTACAATCTTTTGCTACCAGTACCTCGGTAATCTACCAGTATAAACCCCCCCCCCTTCACCCTCCAGTAGAGTCACCAGCACCAGGTATTACCCAGTCAACCTGCATTTCGCGACATCCAATTCTGTTTGTTTTTTAACTTGAGGTCTCATTCGTATGGTATCGAACAAACCTATCTAACAATGTCCTTCATTAGCTACACTACGCTTACAGTTAATTGTGCCAACACTTAGAGGGCCAGCCAGAGGCTTAGGGCCCACGCAGGAATATCCCTGCAAAAAATAAAAAGTTAATTGTGTTTTTTTGTAACTTCCAGGAAAAAATACACCTCATAGGAGAGACTTTTTAAAAGTATCACATCCTCTGAGAGATATAGATCACCATGAGTTTTAAAGTAACTATAGTGTACTTGGTTATTCCATTCTCTCACCTGTCTTTGCTACTCAGCCTTCATATTCACCTTACTAGGTAGTTCATGAAAATAGTGAAATAGCAGAGCATCTGCTTTTCCGTTAATATATATCATATACACTTTGGGTAGATTATATCTCGGTAAATGTGGAATTTATGTAATTACCATTGAGAGTAATAGCAGTCCCCATGGCAAATTGGTAAGTCACTCGCCTGGCGTTTCACGAGCGCTTTGGTCTGGGTTTGTATCCACGCCGGGGAGGATTCACTGGGCGTCAATCCTTAAATGTAGTCTCGCTACAGTTGTGTGACTCTGTCACACAAATAATTTTTTTTTTCTTATTATTTCTTGGACAGGTAGGACTTTTCCCTCTCGCTCTTGCGGTATGTAGGTCGCAAATAGGGTTTTTGGTGACAGGTAGAGCCACCTATGTATCTAGATCAGATAAAAATCAGTAGCGGAGTGCCACATAGGCCCACTCCATGTTAGGTCATCCGAGGTGAGAGTGGTAGCAGTCGATAAAACGGTGAAGATAGCAATCTATTATGTACCACTATGATCATGTTCATTTATACATTAAAGTATGACAGTATATTTAAATTAAGTAAAAAATGAATTTATTTGTATAATAAACACACACAGGTGAGTGCCAGTTACGCCCCCACATTCCTCTATGGGACAGGTGTTAAAACGGGTTCCTCTCAGTAGGGGTGGTCCTCCCCCTCACCACCCTCCCTCGTACTTGATGACCTTGAGTGAACCGTAAGAGGGGCAACACCCTCCAACTATCCCCCCCCCCTTGACTGTACCGTAAGAGGGGCCCATCCTCCTAGTTGTTTTTAAGTGGTTTTATTTAAGGATATATGCTTAAAAAGGAGAAAAGAAATAACTCATATGTTTTATAGATTATATTAACAAAGTACATAGGGGTTAAACATACTCATAATGTAAGTCATCCTTATAGCTCCCTTCATCATACTTTCTAACCAGGGCCCTCCTCTGTGCCCACCGGTCCGTTGTGGGGTCTTCCTCCCCCCATCCCCCTGGGATGAAGATGATGACTCATCATCACCCAGAGAGTGAATGGGGTGTAGTGGCTCTTCGTCCTCAGCTATGGGACTATAGACGTCATAGGGTTCACTCTCGCTGGTGGGGTGTTGTCCTTCCTCACCTTGTAGGTCAATGACGTCACCACCTTCACCCTCGGTGGACATTCCTTGGGCTGAGGCGTTGGGGTGGGAATCCGGTGGTGTGTCTGGGTGTCCATATGCTAGGCTAGTGTATTTATTTAGGTAAAAGTGCTTATCATCAAATGCACTTAAACCCCTCTTAGTATTGAAAGTGGTTGCCATCTGTCCTCCTACATTCCTAATTTGAGAATAATGGAAAGTATTTACTGCACCATTACTGTGTAGGGTCTCTTTAAATTGGTTATGTGTTAAAGATCTTTGCACAGCCCGGGGAATACCCTTAGCGGTGATTGAATTTGAATTGTTATGCAAAAGCACACTATTCATTTTGGGTTTGAGTGCCACAACTTCAAGGATGTGTCTGTCTGAAACCTCTGACTTTAAAAGCCCTAAAACACCCTTTTTAGAAGGATCATACAAAGGGTGAGTTACAGGAAAGTTACTGGTATCCATCCATGACCTATGGGGTTCTTTCCCCATCTCGTAAAAGACATCTTCAGCTAGTAAGCGAAAAATAAAACTGTCTGTATCACTACACAGCAGTTGTAGCCTATCTGTATAGTGCTTCTTAAGTACCCGGTACCAAAAATGGTACAAACTGCATTTTGCTAGCTCAAGAATCTGGAACCCAATGTAATTAGGGTGAGTAATTTTAATGAATGATCTGGAACTGACGGACAATAATTTATTGTCACCTAAATGCACCATACGTTTAAAGTGTGGATTCTTTGCCTCAAATAAAAAGACCCTAGCAGAAGTCACTAGTTTGGTGTCGATGGCCTAACGGGCCGGGTTCAGTAGTGTTTTATCAAAAACACTATTTGTTAATAGTTTAAAATGTGTTTTCCTATCGTTACTGGTGGAGGTATTTCTATTGTTAACGTTTGTGTTAACAAATTCTGCCATAAAATCTGACTGACGGAACTCATAAATTGTGTGTATAGTCTGTACTTCAAGACCTATCTCAATAAATAGCTGTAAAAGGTGTAGAGATATGAATTAATGTTTTTTGGGGAGATGATCACCAACCAGTTTAATATTTTTCTAGGGAGATTTGTAATTTTATTTGTTTCCAGAAATCCCCTACTAAATGGTGAGATATCCATCATACTTATTCCCCTATGGTGTAAACAAAGGGGTAGCTCGTCTGTTAGTCTAGCTATTTCAGGTCTTATGTGTTTGGTGTCAATTAAGAGCCAGTACCCTTTGTTAGAAGAGAATGGCTTTTCTGTCATTATCTTCCCTTCACTAATGAAGGAGTTCATCTCATCAGATGATAGTCTCCTTAGTCCCCCATAGGGCAATTTCTTAGTCATCCAACTCCCATAAAGTGAGTTGAAATCTAAATACAGTAAAAATGAAGATCTATCCTCCTGGGGGTTAAAAGATGGGTTGACATAGCGTTTGTTAGCTCTAGCGTAACTACTAACTGCAGTTGTAAAACCCCCTCGTATGTTTTGTGAGAGGAGATTGTGTAACGTTACATCTGCACTTATCTCCAACGATATTTTGCTGCTTTTCAAGAAACAGTCGTAGGAGTAGCCCGGGAGGCTGCAGTAATGGGTCATTTCTAATGAATAGATATCATTTAGAATTACCCTGTGGTGGGTAAAAATGTCAGCCAGTAAACCAACGTCACAGTTCAAATAAATGAGGAGGTAGTCTTTTAATGTCCTACACCCTGTTGCCTCCCATACTAATTTAGAATGTCTATATTCATCCAAAGTTATACCTGATTTGTTTAGGGAGCTGTAAAACATTTCAATAGGAGGGAGTGTTGCATCATTAAAGCAGTTGATTTTTGTGGTATATTCATAAGGGAAAAACTGCTTACCCTTTAAGAGTAGGTGGTGACTCTCTTTCTGCAAACCTTCTATCATTGAGTGAGTGAATGTTATGGGGCTGGCTGAATCTATGTGGGTCTTTGCTAGGGATGAAAGACTACCTGTAATAAAAGCCAGTGAATCGAGATATTTAAGTTTCCATATTTCTATCTTAAGATATTTCGTCCCCTGTCTCATGAGGATATTGCTCTTAATATTTGAACCCATGGCAAACTCCCTCAAAATTAAGCCCATGTCATAAGACATATTGTGAGCAATTAGGACTAAACTCTCTAGAGCATTCTTGTTACAGAGGTTGCAGTACTTACATAGAGCTCCAATGTAATTGTGCTTTTCCCTAAGGTGATCATGATGTTGAACCTTGAAATTGGTGAGGGTAAATATCTCCCCACAAAATTGACAGTGAGTCTATCTCCTAAAATGAACAATATTCTCAAGAGACATGTCTATTTCATAATGGGGGAGCATGGATCTGATAATTTCCCATTTGGTAGCAACTCGCCACATGAAATGTGTGACACTGTCCCCCCCAAAATAAGTAAATTTATCAATGACAGTGTGGTTCCTATCAACAATTATATAGCTATGCTATAGGCCTGTGTATGGCTGTAACAGAACCTAGAAAATCCTCAGTGCTTAGGTAGCAATCAAAATCAAAATAAGCCACATGGGAAGGGGGGTAACCTTTCCCTGTATTTTTAAAATGAAGTGTGTACCCCTCCTGAGGATAAATAATTTTCTGTGTGATGTCACAGGAAGATGTGTGATTTGTTAGTTATGTAGAATTTTGATATTCTGAAAGACAGTTTCTACAGAAGACTGTCTTTCGTCTGTGTCTGCGAGTAAAGTTCCGTAGGAACTTGTCAAACGCCTTAATAAGCACCACATGAGACTCCTCCAGCAGCAATAATGGCACTATGACCGAGTACTGTCTGCTACCACGACGGCAAAGAGAGACGTGATAGACACCGTCTGTATGTTTGTGTATTGAATACAAAAAATGAAGTTTATTTCTATTCTCCAATTTAGAGAAATCCTCCCACGAGAGAGGGAAGGATAAATGGTCGTATTTGACTATTTTCCTAACCCTAGAGTGAGACTCTACAAGTCTCCCTATACGTCTCCATTTCCACCCTTGTTGTGATGCCAGAAAAGCAGCAATGCATTGAATAATGCATGTTCTGTTGTTACCGACAGGGTTTGGGTTGAAGACCTCATTTCGTCCTTTTAGAAAGGGGGGGTTAGGGGTCATAATCCCCCAAAACTGACCTTACACTAGCATTACAGATGACGATTTTGAGGAAATCGACATTATATAGTATGAAACCACTTCCCTTCTGTTTCTGAAAGGAGATCCTCCAGTCGTGTAATCATATAACCCACCCAGCTATCAATAAGATTACCCACCTCCTCAAGAGTTACCAGTCTAGCCGGTGTCGTTATGAAGTGTTCCCTAAAGTCATCATCTTCTGTGAGTCGTTGTTTTAAAAGTGTAACCTTCACCTCGAGAAGGATTTTTATTGAAGAAGTAAAATTACGATGCCCCCCTAGAGAATTCATGTAATTCTCTATTTCAGATATGTAATAGTCCCTAAAGTTTCTTAGGAGTCCTATAGGGTCTGTGGCGAAGGCTGTGGGGATGGAATATTCCATCCTAGTAAAGAGATCCCCCAGGGCCCCCACCCTATTAATTAAGTGGGGAGTGTCTATAACATCCTACTCATCTGAAGAATTTTCATCACTAATTAGGTCATTATCTCGATTGTTGTCATGACGTCTAAGACCACTAGGACCTGCCTGAGAGATGTCACCACCATCACCACCATCATCATCATCATCATCATCATCATTATCATCATTATTATCACTCATCACTTCCTCTCCCCCCTCCATTTGCATTGGACTGACTAACGCCACCACCACCTAAGGGGTTATTGTCACACTGTGCTTTGTCATGTTCCTCTCCTACCTGACCCTGTGATGTTTTTACCTGCCTCTGAATCGTCCCTGGAAAATAATAATAATAATAATAATAATAATAATAATAATAATAATATAATAATAATAATAATAATAATAATAATAATAATAAAAGGCAACACCCTCCCCCATGACATAAGCTCTCAAAAAAGCTTCTTAAGAGAAATAAAGGTGGTGAGGGGTTTATTCACTCACCTTGGGAGCATGTTTGTAGATGTTCAGAGACCAAGTCCTCACACAGAGAGGCCTCACAACTGTCGCAAGCGAATGTGTGGTGAGGTCTCAGAGTGGTATTACCACACAAGAGGCACATGAACCCATCCTCCCTGGTAGGAAGGGTAGATGAGCGACGATTACCTCCTATCAAGGAAATAGTGTATAAATATATACACTCACTCTCCCACACTCATGAAGATAGGGGAAACCATCTTAATATGTCTCATTTTGAAATAAATTTCCATAAATAAATAAATAAATAAAATAAGGCCATACCTCCAGCACAGGTTCTTCTGTGTTCGCCACTAGACGGCACACAAACAGTTTCTCCACAGAAGAGGCATTTATAACTTGTATGTATGAAGAGATGTGATGAACCCCATCCACAAATTCTACAAATATCGCCAGCTTGCGACATCGCACTTTACCTAGAATAAATATATATATAAATATATATATATATATATATATATATATATATATATATATATATATATATATATATATATGTCGTACCTAGTAGCCAGAACGCACTTGTCAGCCTACTATGCAAGGCCCGATTTGCCTAATAGGCCAAGTTTTCATGAATTAATTGTTTTTCGACAACCTAACCTACCTAACCTAACCTAACCTAACATTTTCGGCTACCTAACCTAACCTAACCTATAAAGATAGGTTAGGTTAGGTTAGGTAGGGTTGGTTAGGTTCGGTCATATATCTACGTTAATTTTAACGCCAATGAAAAAAATTTGACCTCATACATAATGAAATGGGTAGCTTAATCATTTCATAAGAAAAAAATTAGAGAAAATATATTAATTCAGAAAAACTTGGCTTATTAGGCAAATCGGGCATTGCATAGTAGTCCAAAAAGTGAGTTCTGGCTACTAGGTACGACATATATATATATATATATATATATATATATATATATATATATATATATATATATATATATATATATATATATATATATATATATATATATATTCCCCCTCACTCAAAACAGCCCACTTCTCAAACCCACTCTTACTTATATATATATATTGTCGGGGTTCACGGTTCGGGTTAAAGCAACGGTAGACTAGATATCCTCTCTAGGTGGTTGCTCTGACAATAACCTTTACTCACCATCATTCTACTGGTCTTCCCTCGATCCTCTCGGCGCCACTGCACGTCCAGGAGAGTCACCCCAGTCGATCTCCCAACCGGCCTCAAGGTCGTAGAGCGAGTGGAGACACAGATTGTTCCCTCAATCTGTGTGCCCGCCCCGGCAAAGAACTATCACACAGCCTTCAAGGTCGCCAACTGGTGTTTTTAGGTGTCCAGTAACACTGCAGTGGTGTTGTGTAATTGTGGTAAGAGCAAGGTCGACTAGTTTGGTCTCAGGCTAGTAACTATTTCTGTCACTCTTTTATTTCCTTTTGGCAGTCACAAGATAAATGGAGGGGATGATATCAAACACCAAAGAGTTTTAGTATTTTACTTAAAAACAACGAGATATATATATGCATCAATAAACATATCACAAATAATGTATAACAGCTGCTCACTCCGCAGCAAATAATCTGGAGCACACTGCATGGTAACACACGGCAACCCCTCGCGTCACCTGTCAAAGTCAGCTGATCCCGGGCCCTAGCACCCGTGAGAACATAGTACTTGTTTTCTCTCTGGCGCTCCCCGTTTCTTTAACCCTCAAACCGCGCATATCATATATAAATGATATCAGTGACAAAACCGAAACCGCGCACATCATTTATATATGATTTCGTGTCTAGCGCTATAATTTAAATGCCCCGCCTGGGATAGGGGCAGCTATAGTACAGCCACGACTGATAGTTGCCAGATGCCGCCTAGAAAAAAATCCAGCCCAACATTCTTGGGAGTGAGAGCGTCAGTATTGCGCCAGCCACCAAGGCTGGCGCACGCAGCACGAGCTCACAGCACCGTTGTTCAGCTTGTGACCACAGCATCGCCTACAAATGCCAAAATATAAGTGATACTGCTATTATTTAGCAGTGATAGTATTACTGAAGCCCCCTGACTTTGATAAAACTGACCAGGATTCTGATAACAGCTTGATTGTGGAGATATTTAGCGCTGTGCTGGATGGAGGGAGGAGTACAGCTGTGGAGGGAGGGTTGTGGGCGTCGTCTTCTGACTGTGTGTGGCCACCATTTATTGACTGCACTCACCATACCAGCTTAGTGGTTTCCTATGGTGAACACAAATGTAGATACTTACATATAACGTGTGTATAGTGTGAGGTAACAGCGAGAGGAGTAGGTTGGGAGCCGCCATTTTGGTGAGAGAGGTGCGTCGTCTGCACAACTTGGCATGTTTGTTTACTGGTGGCCACTATGGTCTTTGGGCACCATACCAGCTTATTTGTACAAGTATGGTGAATAAAACAGGTAGATACTTATATATAATGTGTGTATATAGCATAATAACACCACAACCAATATTGTTGGAGGAGAAATATTAGTGCGTCTGGCCTTGAGGGTGGCCGCCGATCAGCTGACTGTGGAGTAGCTACGTCTTTGTGCGTTTACTCACCATACAAGCTTAGATGTACAGTTATGGTGAACAAAACATGTAAATACGTATATATAACGCCTGTGTATAGTGAATAAATGCAAAAACAGTATTGTGGGAGGTAAATGAGGGTGAGTGAGGTGGTGTTGAGGGAGGGCGTGGCAGTGAGTGGCTCGCTAGTGTGTGGCGGCCACTCCTCGTTGCTTTTTGACTCACAAGATCAACTTAGTAGTTCGTTATGGTGAACAAAACATGCAGATACTTATATATAACCTGTGTATATAGTGTAACAACAGCAAAACTATGTGTTTATTGTTTTATGAACATAATAATTGAATCACTTATATGCACACCATAATTTTGAGTACAGCGATGGTTCACACATTTTATAATATAAATATACCACAATTCACTGTATGGAATAATATTACTGCAAAAAAAACTAAGAAAAAATCAATCAGAGACATTGAAATAATTAGGAAATAATATATTTGTGGCAACTGCCGTCTGACAGCTCGGGTGGAGTAGACCTCGTCTGGCGAAGGCTCTGCCAACGCCCCTTTTTTGCCACACTTCCCTACCCTATTGCGGCTAAAATATGCCACCTACGATTTTTTTGGTATTTTTTTCGTGATCAGGGAACAAAAATAAACACTTCTATAAGACGAAAGAATTTTTTGGATTTTTTTTTGTTATGCCTGTGGGTGTGAATTCCATTTGGGCCCCTAGCGGTTTGAGGGTTAACTCTTCGCGAACCACTATATTTATCATTCACATGACATACTTATGATTCTAATAGGACGCGATACACCACCTCACTGTTCTCACGATCAATATCTTATTCTCACTGCACTCAAAGTGACTTTTCACCGTACCAAAAAGATTACGCTATTCTTAATAATATTTACTATGCACTCACTTGATCATTGTACTGTTCTTTAAATCTATACTTCCTCTTAAAGCGATATCACTGGCAATCACTTCACATATATGAGACTAGTCAGTACACAGGCATATACATTGATAAATCATAAATCATTAATCAATATATATATATATATATATATATATATATATATATATATATATATATATATATATATATATATATATATATATATATATATATATATATATATATATATATATATAATCATGGAAATCAATACACAGGCATTTATATAAAGTCTGGGATCATAGCCTAACACCAATAACTGGTTTACTACTGATATAAATATATAATAATAATCACAGGAAATGAATTATAGTCACAGTAAATCCCTTAGTGAATCCTGGTGCTTGCACACACCCACACATAGATATATGTAAACGGATACTGTGAGTACTCTGGGTAGCCTCACCACACACTGTGCTCTCTGTGACTTAGATTCAGGTGAGACTTGCTCACGACATATAAAATATTCTGACAAATATATATAGCTAACTAAAGGGGAAATGGGAGGGTAACTGTAAACACCTACTTCACCTATCCTAGGATGAGAGTTGGGTACAACCCAGGACCAGAGCTCCTGGTCCAGGCTCTCGCCTCGTACACCCTCCAGAAACACAAGCCAACGTCCTAGGATGATCGCGTCTCGCCGCTTCAGTACACTGCAGGTCCGTGCTCCTCCTCCAGTACGTTGCAGGGTTAGAGTCGGTCTCCTGGCCGTCAAATTTCCTCCCAACTACGGCAGCCAGCCTACGTCTCAGCGGTCGTCGTACGTTTCCCAATTAGTTCCTTGTCATTTATCTCCCAGAGGAACTGCCTCTCACCACTACGATGTCACTGTGAAGTTATCAGCCGTCCCAGACGATACTGCTTAAGCTCCACACGCACAGCACCCGACTTCAGAGCACTTGAAGCTCACTACACTGTCAATTCCCTCGTCGTCTAGGTATGTCACTAGGTATCTAGGAAGACTTCTCAACGTGCTTGCATCCAACTGGTAACTCGTAGGGTTCCACGTAGGTAGGGTTACTGTCAAACTTGACAGGATCGTCGATCACACGTTCAACCTGGTTGACAAGGCGGTCAACCAGGTTCGCTCACGGTAGAATGGCCCAGCCACTAAACTGTCTCCTATTCTGGTGAACTGTCAAGGACGTTGCACACGTCGATGCCCGGCCCACTTCTTGCAACGCACCTGTCCCGGAGCACTTGTTGCTCAATATCCCATCAATTCCTTATCTGAGCCACATCTGGCTTGAAGGAAGACCTCACAGAGTGCGCGCTGACAACAGGAGACGCTTATATCCACCGGAGCTGGGTAATCCGTCACTTTGATAGGATGACCGGTCGCACGTCCTGCCTCTCGGACGCGTCGTGTGAGACTGATGGCACCAACCTGTCGCTGCGGCTGGACCCCCTTGCCTATGTGACGTCACATTTTCCAAAGTAGGTTTTCATTGGCTCCCAGTGCCACGTCGCTGACGGTGACCAATGTGGCAACACTGACATCACACAGTTTTGGCGGGAGACCAGAGCAGCCAGCACCATATTGGCTTCCTAAAGGACCTATCTCACAGGCCAAATACTATACTTTAATGAATTTCTCGGCTCAGCGAGAATACTATTCTCTCCCACATATGTTCAACTGATGCCCGCAACGTAGAGAACGCTCGGGAATAGTGGACATGACTCTTACAGCAGGCGTGGGAAAATTAGAAGGGGGGAACACCGTCACATACCCCTCCTCTTAAAATAAGAGTCATGTCTGGTTAGTGCATGCGGGACAACGCATCTGCGACTACATTGTCCTTGGCACTATAAAGCTTAACTTCCAGCTAGTACTCCAGACGCCAATGTGGGACACTCCTCATGTGCCTGTTGACCGTTTCCAAGGTCATCATTGGCGTCCACTGCTTATCTATTACGGACCGAGGGCTCCACACCTCGTGTCCGTTCACCAGCTGGAACTGTGAGAAGTTTAACGGTTCTGCCACTGCTTGACGAATGGCCAACAAAATAGGTCGCCGTCTCTTCCCATTCGTCTTCCTGCCCTGTGCAGAACATTCTCAGAGGTGTCTCCGAGGTAGAGTGGACTCTTCTGATCGCCCCCTTCGACTGCGATCGGTAGGGCGACGACCGAATCTGCATCGCTCCCCAATTTATCACTGTTCGTCTGACACACTCAGACCGGAATATGTTTCCACTGTCAGTCTGAGTTTCCCTGGGCCTCCTCACCCAAGAGAAAAGTTGTTGTAGCTGCCCGGCCACTTCTCCCGACGTCGAACGTCGTATTGTGGTCACCCCTAGGCGACCCGCAGAGTCAACAGAGTGCGACAGATATAACACTGCCACTCTGCACTTGGCTGGCAATGCTACCTGGTCGCTTGTACCTGGAGAGGCTATTCCGACCTCCATCCTTACAGGTTTACACTGCCCTATTAACATGTCGTCTTGCCTGTAAAAATGAGTAGCCTTCTCGGGACCAACACGTTCTCCTTTGGCCTTACTAATCAACTTGAAGGATTCTGCCTGCTGCACCTCCTCGAGCCTAGTGCGGTCCACCCCGAGAGAACTGGTGAGGGTCACCTGTACCGCACCATCTGGGCTGCCTTCGCCCTCCACTCGCTCTCCGGGTTCCATAACGAGGTGATCAATTCCCAGGCCGTCGGACGTCTCCTCGTCGTCCTTATTAGATCCACGCCCTCCTCGTCCGTCGCACTGCCTCGGAACTACGGCACAGACAGGGAACGCCTCCACGGCGATTCCTTTCTCGTCCCCGCAGGCGTCCAACATTCCGCCTTTCTTCTCGAAGTGCTCCAAGCACTCCTCGTCCTTCACGAGGTTCAGGAGGACACGTCCTCCACATGCGTCATTTCCCAAGATGACCTGTGCCTCCATCTTGGGCATCGTCGCACAGACCCCCACTACTAGGGTTTGGCATCCATAATCCGAACTCAGGGTTACCCGGTGTAGGGGCATCTGCACTGGGCCTCCCATAGTGGTCACACTTGCCTCTCCTACACAGGTATTCTCGTGACACTCAGGGAAAAGGGTTCTGCTCACCAGGGTAAATTCCGCCCCAGTGTCTCTTAGCATCATTACCGGGATGGGGTCTGCGTCCCCCATCCTTACAGTTCCCTCACGCACGAATGGGTTAGCCTTCTTCTTCCTAAGTACGGGTCCATCCCGCACTCCTTCGGCTAACTGGTCCTCTACCCGTACAAAAGCAACGTAACCCCGCTGCTTAGGACGTCTACATTCGCGCGCTATGTGTCCCATTAATCCGCAGTTGTAGCAGCGGATCCTTCTTCTCCCGCGGACTTCCCTTGCGCCTTCCAAAGACTCATGCTCAGCATCTCCGGCCGTAACGATAACAAGATCTCTTTAGCTCTCCGTCGGTGACTTCTTCGACTGTTCCACAGCACTCCTCCGTCCTCTGCTGTCTCCATTCGAGGGGTAGGACTTGGGAGAACTCGCTCTTGTCCTCCATCCGTCCGACCTTCTATTATTCCTCCCATAACTGGAGAATGCGGGCGGTCGGTGCTGTCCCTCTCGACGTGGTCGTACAGCTTCTTCATCTTCACTTTCAGACGAAGTGCGCGACCTACTCTTCTGAGTTTTAGGGTACTTGCGTTTATCCGCCCATTTATCAAAATTCTTCTCACCCCAGACTCTTCTGGGTCTTTCGTAGTTTCTTCCTCCCCAGGGTCCACTGGATCTGCCGTTGCTGCGTCTCACCTCATTCTTCAATCTGTTCTCCCTTCGTGCCGTCTTAATTCTCTCTTGTTCTGCTTTAGCGGCCTCCATCTTTATCATAGCCAGTTCAGCCTTGGCCGTTTCTTGTTCGGCCTTGGCTCTCTCTTGACCAACTTCAAGTTTTTCCTGTTCAGCTTTAGCCTTTTCTTGTTCGGCTTTAGCCTTCTCTTGCTCAGCTTTAGCTCACTCTTGCTCGGCTTTGGCTTTCTCTTGCTCAAGCCGAGCCTGCCTCTCTTCACGTTGCAGCTGTACCTCATTGTCTCCTGGTTCCAAATTTGATTTCACCGCCTCTCAAGGCTGCTTTCCCTGCTGCTACTTGAGTTTACATTAATTCCTTCGTCACTTGGCGCATCATCCGTTTCCTCTGAAATTTCTTCCAACCTATCGGGTTCTTCATTCAGAGGCAGAGCTTCAGTTCCACCTTGCTGGCACTGTATTCCCTCTGGTTCACATTGGCGTTTCGCTTCATTCTCTTCTGCTTTTTGTTCCCTTAACCAAGTGCGCAGTGCCTCGCGTCTATCCTCTACCTTGTCATGCCTACCCTTTAGGCCGAAATGGTCTTCCAACATCCATATCTGCCTCCCAGTGCACATGCCTAGAATCTTCTCGTCATGAGTTTTGCAGAACATGCTTACTCTGTCTATCTGTGTTATTGCCATGATTTCCTTTCGTTTACTAGACGCCCTATTTGACTTCAAACTAACACCATACATTTTAGCGATCAACCAAAGTTGTTCCTGGGTACAATTTTGCAAGATTTCATCATCCCCTGTATCAATGTACTTCTGGGCCCTAGCAAGGTCTTTCTCCGAACCTCTAAAATTCAGGACTGCTGTCATCCTGTCCTCCATCTTGTGACTGTGAGTGAAAACTTAGGCCTGATATCTAATACCACAATTAAAACCTTGATTTTGCTCGTAATCCTGGCAAGGTCGCCAATGTCGGGGTTCACGGTTCGTGGGTTACTGTCAAACTTGACAGGAACGTCGATCACACGTTCAACCTGGTTGACAAGGCGGTCAACCAGGTTCGCTCACGGTAGAATGGCCCAGCCACTAAACTGTCTCCTATTCTGGTGAACTGTCAAGGACGTTGCACACGTCGATGCCCGGCCCACTTCTTGCAACGCACCTGTCCCAGAGCACTTGTTGCTCAATATTCCGTCAATTCCTTATCTGAGCCACATCTGGGTTGAAGGAAGACCTCACAGAGTGCGCGCTGACAACAGGAGACGCTTATATCCACCGGAGCTCGGTAATCCGTCACTTTGATAGGATGACCGGTCGCACATCCTGCCTCTCGGACGTGTCATGTGAGACTGATGGCGCCAACCTGTCGCTGCGGCTGGACCCCCTTCCCTATGTGACGTCACTTTTTCCAAAGTAGGTTTTCATTGGCTCCCAGTGCCACGTCGCTGATGGTGACCAATCTGGCGACACTGACGTCACACAGTTTTGGCGGGAGTCCAGAGCAGCCAGCGCCATATTGGCTTCCTAAAGGGCCTATCCCACAGGCCAAAATACTATACTTTCACGAATTTCTCGGCTCAGCGAGAATACTATTCTCTCCCACATATGTTCAACTGATGCCCACAACGTAGAGAACGCTTGGGAATAGTGGACATGACTCTTACAGCAGGCGTGGGAGAATTAGAAGTGGGGGAACACTGTCACAATATATATATATATATATATATATATATATATATATATATATATATATATATATATATATATATATATATATATATATATATATATATATGGGTAGCAGTCTTTCCTGTAGACATATATTATTAAATATGACCGAAAAAGTAAGATTAATAATTCTAACACGAATTTTCTCGATTTTCCTTATGTTTCTTTTTACTGGTGACGGTAAATGAAAAATCAATTCTCCAAAATTCATTTTTATTTCTAGTCTGACGCGACACTTGAGCGTGTTTCGTAAAACTTATTACATTTTCAAAGACTTTAGTTTATCCACACACAACTTATGCCTGAAACAGCATTGACTCTTATACCTGCATTTGGGTGAGGTGATGTAATACAATAGTGGGGTGAAAAACAAACTTACAACAAAACACAGAACACGGAACAATGGGTATAGATTTGCAGAAGTTGGGTAAAGATAGAACTGCAGAAGGCCTATTGGCCCATATTTCTTGATGTTTCTATATTGGAGCGGAGTCTTGAAGTGGGTAGAATATTTGTGTGTTATAAATATAAATAAATATGTTTATTCAGGTAAGGTATATGCATACAAGTGAGGTTACATTAATGGATCGAATTATAGATAAAGCTAGTACATACAATGCCTAAAGCCACTATTACGCAATGCGTTTCGGGCAGGAAACAGGACCTGTTAATTGGCTGTTGATTGCTGGTGTTGACTTCTTGATGTGTAGTGCCTCGCAGATGTCAAGCCGCCTGCTGTCGCTGTATCTATCAATGATTTCTGTGTTGTTTGCTAAGATTTCTCTGGTGATGGTTTGGTTGTGGGAAGAGAATATATGTTCCTTAATGGAGCCCTGTTGCTTATGCATCGTTAAACGCCTGGAAAGAGATGTTGTTGTCTTGCCTATATACTGAGTTTTTTTTAGGCTTACAGTCCCCAAGAGGGCATTTGAAGGCATAGACGACGTTTGTCTCTTTTAGAGCGTTCTGCTCCGTGTCTGGAGAGTTTCTCATCAGTAGGCTGGCCGTTTTTTTGGTTTTATAGTAAATCGTTAGTTGCATCTTCTGATTTTTGTCTGTAGGGATAACATTTCTATTAACAATATCTTTCAGGACCCTTTCCTCCGTTTTATGAGCTGTGGAGAAGAAGTTCCTGTAAAATAGTCTAATAGGGGGTATAGGTGTTGTACTAGTTGTCTCTTCAGAGGTTGCATGGCATTTCACTTTCCTTCTTATGATGTCTTCAATGAAACCATTGGAGAAGCCGTTGTTGACTAGGACCTGTCTTACCCTACAGAGTTCTTCGTCAACATGCTTCCATTCTGAGCTGTGGCTGAGAGCACGGTCGACATAAGCGTTAACAACACTCCTCTTGAACCTGTCTGGCCAGTCACTGTTGGCATTTAGGCACATTCCTATGTTTGTTTCCTTAGTGTAGACTGCAGTGTGGTAACCTCCGCTCCTTTCCATGACTGTTACATCTAGAAAGGGCAGCTTCCCATCCTTCTCCATCTCGTAAGTGAAACGCAACACAGAATTCTGCTCAAACGTCTCTTTCATCTCCTGCAGATGTCTGACATCAGGTACCTGTGTAAAAATGTCGTCAACATACCTGCAGTATATGGCCGGTTTCAAGTTCAAGTCGACTAAGACTTTTTTCTCGATAGTACCCATGTAGAAGTTCGCAAACAGGACACCTAGGGGAGAACCCATGGCGACCCCATCTACTTGCTTATACATGTGCCTATCCGGGATCAAGAAGGGTGCCTCCTTAGTACAAGCTTGGAGTAGTTTCCTCAGGATATTTTCTGGTATGTCAAGAGGAGTACAGGCCGGATCACGATACACTCGGTCCACTATCATCCCGATTGTTTCATCCACAGATACGTTGGTAAACTGTGATTCTACGTCCAACGAGGCTCTTATCCCTGTGGCCCGTGTTCCCCGCAGTAAGTCAACAAATTCCTTCGGGGACTTCAGGCTGAAGGCGCAAGGGACATAAGGAGTCAGTAAGCCGTTGAATCGTTTCGCCAGTCTGTACGTGGTTGTGGGTATCTGGCTGATGATTGGCCGAAGTGGGTTTCCAGGCTTATGTGTCTTGACATTTCCATACGCATATCCAGGTTTATATTCCCCAATAATCTTTGGCAGGTGGAGTCCGGATTTCTTGGCATTCACAGTTTCAATCAATTTGTTGACCTTTGCTTTCAATTCGGCTGTAGTGTCCTTCATTACCCTTTGGAATTTAGTTTGGTCAGAGAGTAAGAGGTTCATTTTCGCCAGATATTCGTCTTTCTTAAGGATGACGAATAGGATTGATCCATAGGATATCAGATCCATAGGATGACTTAAGGATCTGATATATATATATATATATATTATATATATAGATATATATATTTATATATATAATTATATATTATATATAATATATATATGTCGTACCTAGTAGCCAGAACTCACTTTTTGGCCTACTATGCAAGCCCCGATTTGCCTAATAAGCCAAGTTTTCCTGAATTAATATATTTTTTTTAATTTTTTTCTTATGAAAAGATAAAGCTACCCATTTCATTATGTATGAGGTCAATTTTTTTCATTGGAGTTAAAATTAACGTAGATATATGACCGAACCTAACCAACCCTACCTAACCTAACCTAACCTATCTTTATAGGTCAGGTTAAATTAGGTAGCCGAAAAAGTTAGGTTAGGTTAGGTTAGGTAGGTTAGGTAGTCGAAAAAAAGTTTCATGAAAACTTGGCCTATTAGGCAAATCGGGCCTTGCATAGTAGGCTGACAAGTGCGTTCTGGCAACTAGTATACATATATATATATATATTGTGACGGTAACGTGTTGGAAATGGTGGTCGGCAGTCTCCAACTAGCAGGTGTCAGTGCTGGGCCACATATACTTAAATTAAATAAAAAAAAGGAAAAAAAAGAGTGACTGCTTGTCTGATAATCTGTGGTAAGGCAAGAAACACGAAAACACAAAATATAACAAAATACTTTACTTTAATATAGAAAACACAAAATAAAATAAAGACGATACCTTGGCATATATATAATATAATGTAAAAGAAAAATATATAAAATTATAACAAAGTGAAAAGGGGGAACTGGTTACGTTAACAAAATAATGGTGCTGGGAATATATGCGCTAGCTAAGAACTCTTATTTGATCACACGAGGTGGGTCAATTCAGGGTTCATAGCAGGAGCACGAGATATATTCTGGCTGGCAGAAATGCAAGGGACTCCAACAATAACTGGCGATGATTGTGATTGGCGAGGAACGGGAGTGGTGTGTTGGTTGGCGGCCAATGAGAACGCTGGACGGCCGCAAGTCGCTAGTTAGGCAGTTGAAGGGTTCGGCGCGTCGACCAGGTGTGCAGCAGGTGCTGGAGTGGGGGGAAGGGGAGGAGCTGAGGTGCGTGTGGCTGTCTTGATATATACGTTTAGCCACTACAAACGTATCTTGCATATTGTTGAGGACGTGATGAAATACGAAATAGCAGGCTAAATCTCTGATAAGAGATTATCGTCACAACTCTCCCCGAAGCCTGCTGTTCCGGGTGAGTCACGTTCACTGGAGGTAGAGTGGGAGGTGGAGCTGCCTCTACCTCATGCACTCTGGAGAGGGCGTCAGCGATGATGTTATCAGGCCCCTTGATGTAGCAGATCTTTAAATTGAAGCCTTGAAGATATAAAGCCCATCGCAGCAGACGTTGGTTATTAAATTGGGCTTGATGTAAGAATCTCAGAGGGTTGTGGTCCGAATAGATGGTAGTGGACCTAGCACCGTGCAGATATGGTGCAAAGTGTTGTAAGCTCAGGACGATGGAGAGGAGTTCCTTCTCTATAGTACTGTAGTTCTTCTGATGAGGCTTCAACTTGCAACTGTAGTAGCTGACAGGTAGAACCTCCTCGCCTCGCTGCTGCATTAAGACACTTCCGATGCCGGTACCACTGGCGTCGACATGGAGGATGAAAGGCTTCTTGATATCTGGTGAGGCGAGAATGGATTAGAACAGAGGAGGAATTTGAGTTGTTCGAATGCAACGGTTTGCTCTCTGGTCCAATTATACCGTTGCTTGGGACTGGTTAAGGTGATTAATGGGGTTGCAACAGTGCTAAAATTCTTCACAAACCTACGGTAATAGGAAGCAAGACCAAGGAAGCGCAGGAGCTGCTTCCTGGTAGTAGGCTGTGGATACTGTTGGATTGCTTGAATGTGAATGTTTAACGGAGCCAGGCTGCCACTCCCTATAACATGACCCAGGTACCGCACTTTACCTTTCGCGAAGGTGGACTTGCCAGATTGATGGTGAGGCCGGCTTTCAGGAGCTTGTAAAACAATCGTTGTAGCTGGAGCAGGTGTTCGCTCCAGGTGTTGGATGCTACCACGATGTCGTCCAAATAGGCGTAGGTGTTGTCCAAGCCCTGGATGACGCGGTTGACAGCTCTCTGAAAGGTGGCTGGGGCATTGCAGAGTCCAAAGGGAAGGCGATTGTACCTGTAGAGACCAAACGGGGTTATAAAGGCGGACAGTACCTTAGCTCGCTCCGTTAAACTCACCTGGTAGTAACCCTTGAGTAAGTCTACCTGAGACAGGTAGCGGGCATTACCAATGGCATCCAAAATGTCGTCTATCCTGGGTATTGGGTAGGCGTCCTTCACTGTGACCTGGTTCAACTTCCTATAATCCGTACACAGACGGATTTTGCCGTGAGGTTTGGGTACCAGGATGCATGGTGAGGCCCAGGGGACTCACAGGGGTAGCCAGTCCATGGTCCAAGAGATACTGTACCTCAGCCCGCATGACTTCCGTCTTGCTCGGGCTGATTCGGTAGAACGGTTGGCGAATCGGCTGGGTGTCAGGTAGCAGTTGAATGTCGTGCTGAGTCACAGTACACTCTTGGGGATCATCTCGAAACAACTCTTGATGTTCTCTGATGAGTTTGATTAGTGGAGCACTATTATCGTCCTGAAAATGATGGTGAAGGTTAGTAAGGATTTCTGAGTTAGAGAGCGCTGTCTCAGTGTCAGTGCTTTCGGAAGGAGAAGCAGGGAAGGTCTCACTGTGGCTGTATGGACCTGTAAATGAGGTGAAATTGGTTAACACAGTGGGAGGAACCCCATGGTAGGGCTTGAGTAAATTGATGTGGCACAGCTGGGTCTTCCGCCGCCTATCGGGGGTCTCGAGAACGTAGTTGAAGTTGTTCCGGCACTCCTTAACACGGTAGGGTCCTGAGAACCTGTTCTGTAAAGGAGAACCTGGGATAGGGAAATAGGCAAGCACTAAGTCTCCTGGTGTAAACTTCCTTACTTTACAGTGCTGGTCAACGAGTCTTCATCCTCCTGGGCTTTCTGTAGGTGTTGCTGGCAAAGGAATGGACCCTCTCTAGAATGTGTCGGAGATTTTGAAGATACTGGGGCACATTCTGATGCTCACTGAAGGTGCTCACGTAGAGAATCCTTGAAAGCCTTGAGAGGTGTACGGCACTTACGTCCGTAGAGCATCTCATAAGGAGATACTCCTAGTGACTCGTGGGAAGACTTCTGAAAATACACATGATGAGATCAATTTGCCTATCCAATCCCAACTCCTTTGAGGTCTCTTACAGAACTTTTTAAGAGTGCCTTGATTTTGATGACTACGCTCGAGAGAACCCTGTGAAGCAGGATGATAGGGGCTGGACAGTACCTGTTTGATGTTGAACTCCTCCAGAGTCCGTTTGAAGAGATCACTGGTGAAGTTGGTGCCACAGTCGCTCTGAATCCCCTCGGAAATCCATACTGGGTGAAGATTTTCAGTAGATTCTTCACCACTGTAGCAGCTGTAATATTTTTCACTGGAACTGCTATCGGAAATCTGGTGGTAGGACACAGGATGGTTAAGATATATGCATTGCCTGCATGGTCCGAGGCAAAGGACCAACGCAGTCGATAATGAGCTTGTGGAACGGTTCCTCAGGCACCTGGATGGGTATCAGTGGTGCTCTGGGAATGGAAACGTTCGGTTTCCCGGCTAACTGACACACGTGGCATAATCTGACATGAGTTTTGACGTCGTTTACCATACCTGGCCAGTAGTAGTCTTGTCGAATTCCATGGTAAGTCTTGTTGAACCCGTAGTGTGACAAAGCGCCGTGGGCCAGGTGTAGAATCGTGGGCCGCAGGCTGGTAGGAATCACTAGTTGTTCAACGTCTGCCCAATCGTCCTCGTCCTTCAGTTTACTGGGTCTATACCTGCGATAGAGTATTTCGTTCTCCATAAAGAACCCAGGAACACTGTCGGATTGGGTTTCAGCCTGAAAGAATAATGGTGTCAAGGTAAGATCATCTCTCTGTAACTTACGGAACTCCACCGCGGTCAGGTTAGGGGGTAGTTTCGAAGGGTCCTGAGGGGACAGCGGTAGCAGTAGAGTCAGCTGGCTGTGGTCGTGCAGCTTGAGCACGGGTGGTCACCATAACAGGAGGAGAACCTTCATCACTCTCTTGAACCTTTGCTGGAACATGTTCAAAAATCGGGTTATCCACCACAGAGTTGCTTACCTCGGATATGTCCTTGACGATCAGGTTGTTTGGTTGTGGTCTTCTGCCAAGTCGTTGCCCAGGAGAAGTTGCACTCCAGGCATGGGAAAAGGCTTTTCCTGACGGCGACTTGGACTTCAACGGTCACGAAGGGACAATCCAGGTAAACTCGGGCAAGGGATAAGGAGTTGTAGCAGTAAGGTCAGTGATGAACACAGTCTCTCCTGTGTAGGCGACGTTGGGCACAGCTGATTTCAAGACGATCGATTGTAGAGCCGCTGTGTCCCGTAGGATCTTAAGTCCGAAACGTCCCTCTGAATCTGAACCGTGGGTAGAGATAGTCCTGGATATAGATGCTTGGTAAAGAGAGAGAGACTAGCATGAACACCAACATTCATTACAGGCTTACGGACTTAGGGTGAGTAGGGTTAGACTTAGGGGGTTCGATGTTACCTTAGATTGGGACTTACCACATTTGTCAAGGTGTGCTCCATATAGTCTGACAATACCTGCNCCCACCTCCTCAAGAGTTACCAGTCTAGCCGGTGTCGTTATGAAGTGTTCCCTAAGTCATCATCTTCTGTGAGTCGTTTTTAAAAGTGTAACCTTCACCTCGAAGAAGGATTTTTAATGAAGAAGTAAAATTACAATGCCCCTCAAGAGAATTCATGTAATCTCTATTTCAGTATGTATAGTCCCTAAAGTTTCTTAGGAGTCCTATAGGGTCTGTGGCGAAGGCTGTGGGGATGAATATTCCATCCTAGTAAAGAGATCCCCCAGGGCCACCACCCTATTAATTAAGTGGGGAGTGTCTATAACATCCTACTCATCTGAAGAATTTTCATCACTAATTAGGTCATTATCTCGATTGTTGTCATGACGTCTAAGACCACTAGGACCTGCCTGAGAGATGTCACCACCATCACCACCATCATCATCATCATCATCATCATCATCATCATTATCATCATTATTATCACTCATCACTTCCTCTCCCCCCTCCCCTCCATTTGCATTGGACTAACGCCACCACCACCTAAGGGGTTATTGTCACACTGTGCTTTGTCATGTTCCTCTCCTACCTGACCCTGTGATGTTTTTACCTGCCTCTGAATCGTCCCTGGAAAATAATAATAATATAATAATATATAATAATAATAATAATAATAATAATAATATAATAATAATAATAATAATAATAATAAAAGGCAACACCCTCCCCCATGACATAAGCTCTCAAAAAAGCTTCTTAAGAGAAATAAGGTGGTGAGGGGTTATTCACTCACCTTGGGAGCATGTTTGTAGATGTTCAGAGACCAAGTCCTCACACAGAGAGGCCTCACAACTGTCGCAAGCGAATGTGTGGTGAGGTCTCAGAGTGGTATTACCACACAAGAGGCACATGAACCCATCCTCCCTGGTAGGAAGGGTAGATGAGCGACGATTACCTCCTATCAAGGAAATAGTGTATAAATATATACACTCACTCTCCCACACTCATGAGATAGGGGAAACCATCTTAATATGTCTCATTTTGAAATAAATTCCATAAATAAATAAATAAATAAAATAAGGCCATACCTCCAGCACAGGTTCTTCTGTGTTCGCCACTAGACGGCACACAAACAGTTTCTCCACAGAAGAGGCATTTATAACTTGTATGTATGAAGAGATGTGATGAACCCATCCACAAATTCTACAAATATCGCCAGCTTGCGACATCACACTTTACCTAGAATAATATATATATATATATATATATATATATATATATATATATATTATATATATATATATATATATATATATATATAATATATATATATATATATTCCCCCCTCACTCAAAACAGCCCACTTCTCAAACCCACTCTTACTTATATATATATATTGTCGGGGTTCACGGTTCGGGTTAAAGCAACGGTAGACTAGATATCCTCTCTAGGTGGTTGCTCTGACAATAACCTTTACTCACCATCATTCTACTGGTCTTCCCTCGATCCTCTCGGCGCCACTGCACGTCCAGGAGAGTCACCCCAGTCGATCTCCCAACCGGCCTCAAGGTCGTAGAGCGAGTGGAGACACAGATTGTTCCCTCAATCTGTGTGCCCGCCCCGGCAAAGAACTATCACACAGCCTTCAAGGTCGCCAACTGGTGTTTTTAGGTGTCCAGTAACACTGCAGTGGTGTTGTGTAATTGTGGTAAGAGCAAGGTCGACTAGTTTGGTCTCAGGCTAGTAACTATTTCTGTCACTCTTTTATTTCCTTTTGGCAGTCACAAGATAAATGGAGGGGATGATATCAAACACCAAAGAGTTTTAGTATTTTACTTAAAAACAACGAGATATATATATGCATCAATAAACATATCACAAATAATGTATAACAGCTGCTCACTCCGCAGCAAATAATCTGGAGCACACTGCATGGTAACACACGGCAACCCCTCGCGTCACCTGTCAAAGTCAGCTGATCCCGGGCCCTAGCACCCGTGAGAAAGAATAGTACTTGTTTTCTCTCTGGCGCTCCCCGTTTCTTTAACCCTCAAACCGCGCATATCATATATAAATGATATCAGTGACAAAACCGAAACCGCGCACATCATTTATATATGATTTCGTGTCTAGCGCTATAATTTAAATGCCCCGCCTGGGATAGGGGCAGCTATAGTACAGCCACGACTGATAGTTGCCAGATGCCGCCTAGAAAAAAATCCAGCCCAACATTCTTGGGAGTGAGAGCGTCAGTATTGCGCCAGCCACCAAGGCTGGCGCACGCAGCACGAGCTCACAGCACCGTTGTTCAGCTTGTGACCACAGCATCGCCTACAAATGCCAAAATATAAGTGATACTGCTATTATTTAGCAGTGATAGTATTACTGAAGCCCCCTGACTTTGATAAAACTGACCAGGATTCTGATAACAGCTTGATTGTGGAGATATTTAGCGCTGTGCTGGATGGAGGGAGGAGTACAGCTGTGGAGGGAGGGTTGTGGGCGTCGTCTTCTGACTGTGTGTGGCCACCATTTATTGACTGCACTCACCATACCAGCTTAGTGGTTTCCTATGGTGAACACAAATGTAGATACTTACATATAACGTGTGTATAGTGTGAGGTAACAGCGAGAGGAGTAGGTTGGGAGCCGCCATTTTGGTGAGAGAGGTGCGTCGTCTGCACAACTTGGCATGTTTGTTTACTGGTGGCCACTATGGTCTTTGGGCACCATACCAGCTTATTTGTACAAGTATGGTGAATAAAACAGGTAGATACTTATATATAATGTGTGTATATAGCATAATAACACCACAACCAATATTGTTGGAGGAGAAATATTAGTGCGTCTGGCCTTGAGGGTGGCCGCCGATCAGCTGACTGTGGAGTAGCTACGTCTTTGTGCGTTTACTCACCATACAAGCTTAGATGTACAGTTATGGTGAACAAAACATGTAAATACGTATATATAACGCCTGTGTATAGTGAATAAATGCAAAAACAGTATTGTGGGAGGTAAATGAGGGTGAGTGAGGTGGTGTTGAGGGAGGGCGTGGCAGTGAGTGGCTCGCTAGTGTGTGGCGGCCACTCCTCGTTGCTTTTTGACTCACAAGATCAACTTAGTAGTTCGTTATGGTGAACAAAACATGCAGATACTTATATATAACCTGTGTATATAGTGTAACAACAGCAAAACTATGTGTTTATTGTTTTATGAACATAATAATTGAATCACTTATATGCACACCATAATTTTGAGTACAGCGATGGTTCACACATTTTATAATATAAATATACCACAATTCACTGTATGGAATAATATTACTGCAAAAAAACTAAGAAAAAATCAATCAGAGACATTGAAATAATTAGGAAATAATATATTTGTGGCAACTGCCGTCTGACAGCTCGGGTGGAGTAGACCTCGTCTGGCGAAGGCTCTGCCAACGCCCCTTTTTTGCCACACTTCCCTACCCTATTGCGGCTAAAATATGCCACCTACGATTTTTTTGGTATTTTTTTCGTGATCAGGGAACAAAAATAAACACTTCTATAAGACGAAAGAATTTTTTGGATTTTTTTTTTGTTATGCCTGTGGGTGTGAATTCCATTTGGGCCCCTAGCGGTTTGAGGGTTAACTCTTCGCGAACCACTATATTTATCATTCACATGACATACTTATGATTCTAATAGGACGCGATACACCACCTCACTGTTCTCACGATCAATATCTTATTCTCACTGCACTCAAAGTGACTTTTCACCGTACCAAAAAGATTACGCTATTCTTAATAATATTTACTATGCACTCACTTGATCATTGTACTGTTCTTTAAATCTATACTTCCTCTTAAAGCGATATCACTGGCAATCACTTCACATATATGAGACTAGTCAGTACACAGGCATATACATTGATAAATCATTAATCAATACACAGGCATATATATATATATATATATATATATATTATATATATATATATATATATATATATATATATATATATATATATATATATATATATATATATATAAATCATGGAAATCAATACACAGGCATTTATATAAAGTCTGGGATCATAGCCTAACACCAATAACTGGTTTACTACTGATATAAATATATAATAATAATCACAGGAAATGAATTATAGTCACAGTAAATCCCTTAGTGAATCCTGGTGCTTGCACACACCCACACATAGATATATGTAAACGGATACTGTGAGTACTCTGGGTAGCCTCACCACACACTGTGCTCTCTGTGACTTAGATTCAGGTGAGACTTGCTCACGACATATAAAATATTCTGACAAATATATATAGCTAACTAAAGGGGAAATGGGAGGGTAACTGTAAACACCTACTTCACCTATCCTAGGATGAGAGTTGGGTACAACCCAGGACCAGAGCTCCTGGTCCAGGCTCTCGCCTCGTACACCCTCCAGAAACACAAGCCAACGTCCTAGGATGATCGCGTCTCGCCGCTTCAGTACACTGCAGGTCCATGCTCCTCCTCCAGTACGTTGCAGGGTTAGAGTCGGTCTCCTGGCCGTCAAATTTCCTCCCAACTACGGCAGCCAGCCTACGTCTCAGCGGTCGTCGTACGTTTCCCAATTAGTTCCTTGTCATTTATCTCCCAGAGGAACTGCCTCTCACCACTACGATGTCACTGTGAAGTTATCAGCCGTCCCAGACGATACTGCTTAAGCTCCACACGCACAGCACCCGACTTCAGAGCACTTGAAGCTCACTACACTGTCAATTCCCTCGTCGTCTAGGTATGTCACTAGGTATCTAGGAAGACTTCTCAACGTGCTTGCATCCAACTGGTAACTCGTAGGGTTCCACGTAGGTAGGGTTACTGTCAAACTTGACAGGATCGTCGATCACACGTTCAACCTGGTTGACAAGGCGGTCAACCAGGTTCGCTCACGGTAGAATGGCCCAGCCACTAAACTGTCTCCTATTCTGGTGAACTGTCAAGGACGTTGCACACGTCGATGCCCGGCCCACTTCTTGCAACGCACCTGTCCCGGAGCACTTGTTGCTCAATATCCCATCAATTCCTTATCTGAGCCACATCTGGCTTGAAGGAAGACCTCACAGAGTGCGCGCTGACAACAGGAGACGCTTATATCCACCGGAGCTGGGTAATCCGTCACTTTGATAGGATGACCGGTCGCACGTCCTGCCTCTCGGACGCGTCGTGTGAGACTGATGGCACCAACCTGTCGCTGCGGCTGGACCCCCTTGCCTATGTGACGTCACATTTTCCAAAGTAGGTTTTCATTGGCTCCCAGTGCCACGTCGCTGACGGTGACCAATGTGGCAACACTGACATCACACAGTTTTGGCGGGAGACCAGAGCAGCCAGCACCATATTGGCTTCCTAAAGGACCTATCTCACAGGCCAAAATACTATACTTTAATGAATTTCTCGGCTCAGCGAGAATACTATTCTCTCCCACATATGTTCAACTGATGCCCGCAACGTAGAGAACGCTCGGGAATAGTGGACATGACTCTTACAGCAGGCGTGGGAAAATTAGAAGGGGGGAACACCGTCACATACCCTCCTCTTAAAATAAGAGTCATGTCTGGTTAGTGCATGCGGGACAACGCATCTGCGACTACATTGTCCTTGGCACTATAAAGCTTAACTTCCAGCTAGTACTCCAGACGCCAATGTGGGACACTCCTCATGTGCCTGTTGACCGTTTCCAAGGTCATCATTGGCGCCCACTGCTTATCTATTACGGACCGAGGGCTCCACACCTCGTGTCCGTTCACCAGCTGGAACTGTGAGAAGTTTAACGGTTCTGCCACTGCTTGACGAATGGCCAACAAAATAGGTCGCCGTCTCTTCCCATTCGTCTTCCTGCCCTGTGCAGAACATTCTCAGAGGTGTCTCCGAGGTAGAGTGGACTCTTCTGATCGCCCCCTTCGACTGCGATCGGTAGGGCGACGACCGAATCTGCATCGCTCCCCAATTTATCACTGTTCGTCTGACACACTCAGACCGGAATATGTTTCCACTGTCAGTCTGAGTTTCCCTGGGCCTCCTCACCCAAGAGAAAAGTTGTTGTAGCTGCCCGGCCACTTCTCCCGACGTCGAACGTCGTATTGTGGTCACCCCTAGGCGACCCGCAGAGTCAACAGAGTGCGACAGATATAACACTGCCACTCTGCACTTGGCTGGCAATGCTACCTGGTCGCTTGTACCTGGAGAGGCTATTCCGACCTCCATCCTTACAGGTTTACACTGCCCTATTAACATGTCGTCTTGCCTGTAAAAATGAGTAGCCTTCTCGGGACCAACACGTCCTCCTTTGGCCTTACTAATCAACTTGAAGGATTCTGCCTGCTGCACCTCCTCGAGCCTAGTGCGGTCCACCCCGAGAGAACTGGTGAGGGTCACCTGTACCTCACCATCTGGGCTGCCTTCGCCCTCCACTCGCTCTCCGGGTTCCATAACGAGGTGATCAATTCCCAGGCCGTCGGACGTCTCCTCGTCGTCCTTATTAGATCCACGCCCTCCTCGTCCGTCGCACTGCCTCGGAACTACGGCACAGACAGGGAACGCCTCCACGGCGATTCCTTTCTCGTCCCCGCAGGCGTCCAACATTCCGCCTTTCTTCTCGAAGTGCTCCAAGCACTCCTCGTCCTTCACGAGGTTCAGGAGGACACGTCCTCCACATGCGTCATTTCCCAAGATGACCTGTGCCTCCATCTTGGGCATCGTCGCACAGACCCCCACTACTAGGGTTTGGCATCCATAATCCGAACTCAGGGTTACCCGGTGTAGGGGCATCTGCACTGGGCCTCCCATAGTGGTCACACTTGCCTCTCCTACACAGGTATTCTCGTGACACTCAGGGAAAAGGGTTCTGCTCACCAGGGTAAATTCCGCCCCAGTGTCTCTTAGCATCATTACCGGGATGGGGTCTGCGTCCCCCATCCTTACAGTTCCCTCACGCACGAATGGGTTAGCCTTCTTCTTCCTAAGTACGGGTCCATCCCGCACTCCTTCGGCTAACTGGTCCTCTACCCGTACAAAAGCAACGTAACCCCGCTGCTTAGGACGTCTACATTCGCGCGCTATGTGTCCCATTAATCCGCAGTTGTAGCAGCGGATCCTTCTTCTCCCGCGGACTTCCCTGCGCCTTCCAAGACTCATGCTCAGCATCTCCGGCCGTAACGATAACAAGATCTCTTTAGCTCTCCGTCGGTGACTTCTTCGACTGTTCCACAGCACTCCTCCGTCCTCTGCTGTCTCCATTCGAGGGGTAGGACTTGGGAGAACTCGCTCTTGTCCTCCATCCGTCCGACCTTCTATTATTCCTCCCATAACTGGAGAATGCGGGCGGTCGGTGCTGTCCCTCTCGACGTGGTCGTACAGCTTCTTCATCTTCACTTTCAGACGAAGTGCGCGACCTACTCTTCTGAGTTTTAGGGTACTTGCGTTTATCCGCCCATTTATCAAAATTCTTCTCACCCCAGACTCTTCTGGGTCTTTCGTAGTTTCTCCTCCCCAGGGTCCACTGGATCTGCCGTTGCTGCGTCTCACCTCATTCTTCAATCTGTTCTCCCTTCGTGCCGTCTTAATTCTCTCTTGTTTCTGCTTTAGCGGCCTCCATCTTTATCAT
>WNGS01167215.1:0-19981 GCA_020271785.1 Procambarus virginalis | reverse complement strand
TCGCTGGCCAGGCCTTGGGTGAGAGGACGTGCGCGCCTCCTCTCCCCTCTAGGGTCAAGTCCCTCGTCCCCAGCCTTGTGCTGTGATCGCCGGGGCGGTATCGTCACAATACTACTGTGCTGCTGAGTGTTCCGACACTATTGCATAAGTCACTAGTATCAGAGGAACCCTAGAGTGAACTAGTGAGAGTGGCGCCTGAGGCTTGGAGGCAGGCCAGCCTGCCCCCACCGCTCCCTTAGGGGAAGCCTACCAAACATTAGTGTTTGACGCATTGCTGGTGTTAATAACACAGCATCACCTGTACAGTGTACCTGGGACTCACTGTAAGACTCTCTAACAAGAACCACAGGGCATCAACAGCTTCAGGCAACACTGCTTCAGGCAAGGAGAGTGGTGGACCGTAACCTGACCCCCACGGGCCTCCGACCCTTGCGGTTAGAACACTGACCGAACGGTCAGCCCTATTCCTTCCCTGGCGGAGGTTGACAGCCGCCAACACTTCAATGATGCCAGCTTTGTACACAGCAACTGTACATTCCTAGTTATAAGACTTATCTTCCCCACTTTCTCTTATTCTTCTCACTTCGCCATTTCAACAGTCAAGTGGAACGGTCCAGTGGCCCATGCGGTTACCTGTAAATCTGGGGGGCCACTTGACTTGGGCATCTGTTTACCCTTGTAGCAGGGCTAGGCTGTCTTAGGGGACATTCTGTCCACATAGAGAAGTCACTGAGGCTACCCTCTGCGAGTCCCAACCAACCAAGTGGAATATCCAAGTGTTTATCCAAGTCGTCTGAGCACTCTCAAACCCCACTGAGAGTGCTCTACCCCTCAGAGCAGGTTTATGACTGTTGGCGCTGATGATTGGTAAGGCATGCTGCCTGCTCTGCCATTTGTCGTGTTAATCATCATCATATGACTATCAATGTACACCAGGTATCGGAAGAGGTTAGAGCAACAATTACCGCCGCCTGAAGAAGCAGGTATGGAGGAGGTAGCTGCTGGACCCTCAGGGCTCTCCCCTACCGTGACCAGTGACACTGTCACCCCACCACCCAGTGATGATGGGTTTGTGGAGGTGGTAAATAAGCCAGAGAAGGAAACAAGGGAAACAGAAGCCTGGTGAACAACAGGGTGGAAGGCGTCCCATAGCACCAAGGAGCCAGTATACACGTCTGACCTTCCCTAAAGGCACGAGTGTGGCTGACAGGATTGTGTGGAGTAAGAAACTGAGCAAGGTGTACCCGCCTGGCACTGCAGGCGTGGTACGTCCACATGTCAACTCCCCATATGTGTATGTTTTAAGAGAGAAGCAGCAGGTTGTGGAGGCTCTTCTACAAGGGAAAAGGTGATGTAAAGCTCTCCCCTCTAGATAATCCAACACGGAACAAGAAGATGGATGAATACCTAGTCTACAGGTACAGTCACGGGTATCCACTAGAGTGGGCCTATGAATTAGACGGGGTACACAAAGCACGAAGATTGACCAAGAATGGTAAGCCTACTGATCAAATAGTCATAGTCTGGAAAAAGCCTGATCCGCCACCTGACCAGTATTCGTTTGGTGGGTTGTATGCGCGCCCCAGCACGTTCAGGGTGTGGGAGCCGAACCCTGTGGAGTGTTACGAGTGCTGTGGCAGTGGCCACATAGCTAAGCACTGCCAGTGCTCCACCCCAAGTGTGCTCTCTGTTCCGGTCCTCATCCACTGAAGGACTGTCAGTATAAGAAGACCAGAGACCAAAGAAAGCAGGAACAGGAGCAACAGAAGACTGCAACAGAAGCAGGGCAACAACCTGAAACTGTGGCTCCGTCTAAACCATCGCTGAAGTGTTTCAGATGTGGTACGGAAGGAGTCACCATCTGGCACTCAGACTGTACCAACCGGCCAGCCTCCCTTGGCACAAGGAGGCAAGTGCCCGAGACTCAACAAGTGCCTACTGATGCTGGCTCTAGTACTGTTGACCCACCCCATAGTGGTGACAGTACCAGCAACGCCCCTGACAACACACAACAGCCTGAGGCAACAGTTAAAGGACAGTTGGCAACCTTGCAAGCACAGGTAGCAGAACTGACTGAAACTATACAGAGGCTATGTCAAGCTCCTCCACAAGAGATACAGCAGCCTCCACACTGCTGTGTCACAGCCGTGGCCCGCGCTGGTAAAGGTTCCTGTGGTGGTGTGACGGCGGCGGCGGCGGCAGCGGCAGCAGCAGCGGCGGCGGCAGCAGCGGCAGCAGCAGCAGCAGCGCGGCGGCGGCGGCAGCAGCGGCAGCAGCGGCAGCGGCAGCAGGAGCAGCGCCGGCAGCAGCGGCAGCAGCAGCGGCGGCGGCGGCGGCGGCAGCGGCAGCAGCAGAGATGAGAGCGACAACGGAGGCGGTGGCAGCGACGCCGTCAGTCAACTCAAGGATGACAGCAGTGTTAGTGACACAGAAACATTAACTGGACGAGGAAGTCGACCTGCACCAGCATATTTTAAAATGATTCATGACCTTAACGAACGCGCTCAAGCCAAGTACGAGAATGAAAATGATAATATTCTGAGTGACAGTAATTATGCCATACGACTTACAGAGAACATTCACTCGCGGACCATCCCGAGTTGCTCAGTGATCAAGAAACTGATGACGTCACCAGATGTTCCTGACGACACCAAACGCCAGGTTGGTGCGGCTCTTTACGTCGTAGAGTCACTTATGGACACATTGTGGCAGTGGGACAAGGACAACAGTGGGACCACCAGTCCCAGGGAGGAACAACACCAAGACGATGGCTGCTGTTGACACAAGGACCATTAAGTTTCTAAGTTGGAACATTCGTAGCATCAACAAAAGACTGAATGATCTAATTGCACATGTTACCAGTAACAACATAGATATAATTGCTTTACAGGAACCCTACACGTCCAACATGATAAACAAAACCCCACCAAAGATCAGAGGGTATGCATCCTATAATAACAGTAACGCCACAGGCCTATTAACATACATCAGAAGTGATTTACCGCACATTCTTGTGAGCACGTCACACAATGTACACACACAGTTCCATCACTTTCATGTACAAACTACAGCAGGCCACTTTTCATTCCTCAACGTATATGCCAGAAGCCAGAAGCTCAATGTAACATTGCTCCCAGATCTAGACAATCATGGGACAATATACATGGGAGATTTTAATGCTAGACATATTACGCTGGGAGACATTACTAACAACGATAATGGATGCAAATTTATCAAATATGTTTATGACAACAGATTAACCGTGTATACTACGGATACCCAAACTCATTTATTGGGAGGCAGACTTGATTATGTAATGGGTAGAAACCTTGTGCAAGATAGGATGGAATGTTCGTTGGTAAATCACTTAGTTAGTGATCACTATGCAGTTTCTGCTTCCTATGAGGTACAGTGTGATGTACCTAATAGACATCAGAGACGGAAAATGAATATTCCATATGGCTTGCATGACCACTTTATTAATTGTATATCAAAATGGTATCAAGATTACACAATAACGAATGTAGAAGCCTTCTCCAGAGATCTCGTTGATACAATTACTACCTACTACGACACATGGGTGTGTTGGGGAACAAGTCGTAAGCCTAGGAGAAGTGGGCAACACCTGCCACCACCCAAGTGGGTTCTCGACCCCGTATTTGTTAAAGAACATGAACGAGTAAAGCAACTTGGAGATACGTACAAACGAACCAAAGCACAAGGTGACTTACATGCATTTCTTGTTGCAAATAGAGAGATGAGAGACATGAGCAACGTTATACGTAATAAACATTGGGAAGAGTTCCTACAAAGTATAAATGAGCAAACAACACTTGTTGAAGTTTGGGAAAAGATACGAAAAATCTCTAGAAGCAACCCAACCAAACCACTGCACCACAGCCCACTAGAACAAGCAAACATTCTCCTTGATCAGTGGGCACTAACATCAAGCTACGACTCACTTCCAATTAACATACAGCATAAACTTAATGACACACGCCCCAACAGACAACGAACCATCAATCTTGCCTGTACAGCTATCGACGTGTCGGACCTTAATGATGTAACTGAATGGGAATTAAATCATGCACTAAAGATGGGAAAATCAACTGCTCCTGGAGAGGACGGTATTACTTACAGTCTACTGAGATTAGTCTCACAAGTACCAGGTAATCCACTGTTAGTGCTGTACAGAATGAGTTTACGTGAAGGAGTATTACCTGATGCTTGGACAAAGAGTGTCATTGTTCCCATCCCCAAACCACACTCAGATAATTATAGACCCATATCTCTAACATCGTGTGTCTGTAAAGTGCTTGAACGTATTGTTCTTAACAGACTCATGTATCGTATACAGGGGCACCTGTCACCTCAACTGTTTGGATTTATGCCTGGGCTCAGTACACAACACTGTTTTGCTGAATACTTCGCACATATTGAAGCTTCCCCTCAAACAGTCTTCATCGACCTAGCAGCAGCTTTTGATACAGCAAACAGAGAAATCATACTGGAACAGCTTGCCGAGCTGGGAATACAAGGAAAATTACTGAAATGGATAAAGGGCTATTTGTCTAATCGAACAGCATATGTTTTGTTTAATGGTGTTAAAAGCACAGAGAGCAAACACTTTGAACTGGGAACTCCACAAGGAGGGGTCCTCAGCCCCCTGTTGTTCAACGTTCTGATGCATAAACTTATTAAAGATCTTCCAACTAATAATGAAGACACTGTCATTTGTTATGCTGATGATATATGTTTACAGGCTGCCTCCGAGCCTAGAATGCAAGTTCTGCTCGATGCTTTTGCTACTAGAGCTGAGGAATGTGGCCTCCTTATCTCTGTACAGAAAACTCGTGCCCTCATTCCATGTGGTATTCCACCACCCAATTATCATATAGATGGGCGAGCACTTGAGAACTGCGAGTCTTACAGATACCTTGGTGTCCCTATTAACGACCCTGGGTACCTTTCTTCTCTCAAGAGGAGACTGTGGGAGAGATTAAAGCCCTTGCGGGTCCTTGTTGGTGTCAATCATGGAATTAACGTGAGACTTGCTAGAATGTTTTATGTATCATTTATACGCTCTGTGATTGACTACAATGCTCTACATCTCACACTGTATACTGACAAAGAGCTGAAATCTCTTGAAACCTTGCAAAACGAAGCTATGCGTCTCATCCTTGGGGCTCCAAAGTCCACGAGAATAGTTAATATGAGAGCAGAGTTAAAATTACCTACCATAAGTGAGAGAATTTTGTCTATTAGCACAGTTTTCGGCGTGAAGGCATTGAGTAGATCTAGGCAACACATGAAGTTTCAAGCTAAACTTTCTAATATGCTGCACTCACCTGAGGTCTATAGAAGAAGAACGAAATCTGATTATGTATATTGGTTCTATAAGGTAGCCAACTCCATCAAAATATTAAATATGTACCCAACTCAACTAATGATTAATCAACCAATTACTCCATGGGATAACTGGGATTTATCAGTTGATTTTGTAAATGCGCCCAAGAAAGATAGTGTGCACTCTACATTATTAAAACAGTTAACACTGAAAAGCATCACTGAAAGTACTCAGAGTTTGGGTAACGATGTGTATCAGTGCTATACCGACGGCTCTGTAGAAGAAGGTGGACGATGTACCGGATGTGCATGTAATATATTTGAACAATCTACTCTCGTACATACAGCAATGAAGCGCGTCAATGACTGGGCAAGTACAACTCAAACCGAACTTGCAGGCATATACCTTGCCACTGAATTTTTAAAAGACAAAGGCAGTGGACTTATATACTGTGACTCGCAGAGTGCACTCCTGGCATTGAACGCACATATTAGTGACACCCAGAAAATAGTCAGTGATATTCGAATGAATGTTTTAGCTGCTAAAGAAAACAGATTTGAAATTAAATTCCTATGGATACCATCACATGTTGGCATCTCAAGGCATGACACTGTTGATATGCTTGCAAAGACAGCCTGTAGAAAACCAGTGGTAGAAATTGATATGGGTATTTCATTAGCAGTGACAAAGAGAATACTTAAACAAATATCTAATGAAGATCTCACCGACCTAACAAATTCACAAAGACCTGAAAGCTGTAGCATTAAATATTATGATAGATATCGTGAGGAAACATTCACATATGGGACTAATAGAACAAGAACCCGGCAATGTGATGTTATAGTGGCCAGAATACGCCTGGGATATAGACGTATCTGGCAGCTTTCTCAAAACCCAAATGTCGAGTACACAATGTGTCAACTTTGTGAAAGAGAAAACATGCACTCTCTTGAACATTATATTGTAGAATGTCCCATACTGGCTGACTTTCGCCCCCCTGGGCTAAGGTATGCTGAACTTTGTAATTACTATATGAGTACTGGAACACTTGATGATATATTGGACTTGTACCCAAGATTGACCATGTAATAGATTAATTATACAATGTATGTGATGTAACTATATAACCTGAGCTTGTAAAAGCACCTTAATCACCTTCAGTGATTAAGTGCTTAATTGCACACTAGTTTCTTTATCAGCTATCTCACCCTGTCAGAGTAAATGAGATAAATGTCTGTGAATGCATGTGTGTATATATGTATATGTGTGTGTATGTGTATGTATGGGTATAAAGTATATATGGAAGCTGATCAGAATTACATTTCACCTTTGTAAATGTACATTAATGACACTGTGTAGATGACACATCGAACACTTTATGTAAGGCATACATAAATCTGTGTATCTATGTATTTACGTATATAGGTTAGCTTAGCATTTTTAAAGCACCGACTCACCTTCAGTGGTTGATTGTTCAATAAACCCTTGAACTATATGTTTAACACATCTCTAACCCTGTCTATGGAGGACAGAAGAAAATGTATATATGCTTGTTAGCATTGTTAATGTGTGGCCACGTCTGTGGTAGAAAACAATAAAAAAAAAAAAAAAAAAAAAAAAAGTGCCACTTGCACGATGGCTGTGTCTGGCGCCTGTCAGTGCCACTTGCTTGATGACTGTGTCTGGCGCCTGTTAGTGCCACTTGCATGATGGTTGTGTCTGGCGCCTGTCAGTGCCACTTGCATGATGGTTGTGTCTGGTGCCTGTCAGTGCCACTTGCATGATGACTGTGTTTGGCGCCTGTTAGTGCCACTTGCATGATGGTTGTGTCTGGCGCCTGTCAGTGCCACTTGCATGATGACTGTGTCTGGCGCCTGTCAGTGTCACTTGCATGATGGTTGTGTCTGGCGCCTGTCAGTGTCTCTTGCATGATGGTTGTGTTTGGCGCCTGTCAGTGCCACTTGCATGATGACTGTGTCTGGCGCCTGTCAGTGTCACTTGCATGATGGTTGTGTCTGGCGCCTGTCAGTGTCACTTGCATGATGGTTGTGTCTGGCGCCTGTCAGTGTCACTTGCATGATGGCTGTGTCTGGCACCTGTCAGTGTCACTTGCATGATGGCTGTGTCTGGCACCTGTCAGTGTCACTTGCATGATGGCTGTGTCTGGCACCTGTCAGTGTCACTTGCATGATGACTATGTCTGGCACCTGTCAGTGCCACTTGCATGATGGCTGTGTTTGGCACCTGTCAGTGTCACTTGCATGATGGCTGTGTCTGGCACCTGTCAGTGTCACTTGCATGATGGCTGTGTCTGGCGCCTGTCAGTGTAACTTGCATGATGACTGTGTCTGGCGCCTGTCAGTGTCACTTGCATGATGGTTGTGTCTGGCGCCTGTCAGTGTCACTTGCATGATGGCTGTGTCTGGCGCCTGTCAGTGCCACTTGCATGATGGCTGTGTCTGGCGCCTGTCAGTGCCACTTGCATGATGGTTGTGTCTGGCGCCTGTCAGTGCCACTTGCATGATGGTTGTGTCTGGCACCTGTCAGTGTCACTTGCATGATGGTTGTGTCTGGCGCCTGTCAGTGCCACTTGCATGATGGATGTGTCTGGTACCTGTCAGTGTCACTTGCATGATGGCTGTGTCTGGCACCTGTCAGTGTCACTTGCATGATGGTTGTGTCTGGCGCCTGTCAGTGTCACTTGCATGATGGCTGTGTCTGGCACCTGTCAGTGCCACTTGTATGATGGCTGTGTCTGACGCCTGTCAGTGCCACTTGCATGATGACTGTGTCTGGCGCCTGACAGTGTCACTTGCATGATGGTTGTGTCTGGCACCTGTCAGTGCCACTTACATGATGGCTGTGTCTGGCGCCTGTCAGTGCCACTTGCATGATGGCTGTGTCTGGCGCCTGTTAGTGTCACTTACATGATGGCTGTGTCTGGCGCATGTCAATGCCACTTGAATGATGGATGTGTCTGGCGCCTGTCAGTGCCACTTGCTTGATGGTTGTGTCTGGCACCTGTCAGTGCCACTTGCATGATGGCTGTGTCTGGCGCCTGTCAGTGCCACTTGCATGATGGCTGTGTCTGGCACCTGTCAGTGCAACTTGCATGATGGTTGTGTCTTGTGCCTGTCAGTGTCACTTGCATGATGGTTGTGTCTGGTGCCTGTCAGTGCCACTTGCATGATGACTGTGTTTGGCGCCTGTTAGTGCCACTTGCATGATGGTTGTGTCTGGCGCCTGTCAGTGCCACTTGCATGATGACTGTGTCTGGCGCCTGTCAGTGTCACTTGCATGATGGTTGTGTCTGGCGCCTGTCAGTGTCTCTTGCATGATGGTTGTGTTTGGCGCCTGTCAGTGCCACTTGCATGATGACTGTGTCTGGCGCCTGTCAGTGTCACTTGCATGATGGTTGTGTCTGGCGCCTGTCAGTGTCACTTGCATGATGGTTGTGTCTGGCGCCTGTCAGTGTCACTTGCATGATGGCTGTGTCTGGCACCTGTCAGTGTCACTTGCATGATGGCTGTGTCTGGCACCTGTCAGTGTCACTTGCATGATGGCTGTGTCTGGCACCTGTCAGTGTCACTTGCATGATGACTATGTCTGGCACCTGTCAGTGCCACTTGCATGATGGCTGTGTTTGGCACCTGTCAGTGTCACTTGCATGATGGCTGTGTCTGGCACCTGTCAGTGTCACTTGCATGATGGCTGTGTCTGGCGCCTGTCAGTGTCACTTGCATGATGACTGTGTCTGGCGCCTGTCAGTGTCACTTGCATGATGGTTGTGTCTGGCGCCTGTCAGTGTCACTTGCATGATGGCTGTGTCTGGCGCCTGTCAGTGCCACTTGCATGATGGCTGTGTCTGGCGCCTGTCAGTGCCACTTGCATGATGGTTGTGTCTGGCGCCTGTCAGTGCCACTTGCATGATGGTTGTGTCTGGCACCTGTCAGTGTCACTTGCATGATGGTTGTGTCTGGCGCCTGTCAGTGCCACTTGCATGATGGATGTGTCTGGTACCTGTCAGTGTCACTTGCATGATGGCTGTGTCTGGCACCTGTCAGTGTCACTTGCATGATGGTTGTGTCTGGCGCCTGTCAGTGTCACTTGCATGATGGCTGTGTCTGGCACCTGTCAGTGCCACTTGTATGATGGCTGTGTCTGACGCCTGTCAGTGCCACTTGCATGATGACTGTGTCTGGCGCCTGTCAGTGTCACTTGCATGATGGTTGTGTCTGGCACCTGTCAGTGCCACTTACATGATGGCTGTGTCTGGCGCCTGTCAGTGCCACTTGCATGATGGCTGTGTCTGGCGCCTGTTAGTGTCACTTACATGATGGCGGTGTCTGGCGCATGTCAATGCCACTTGAATGATGGATGTGTCTGGCGCCTGTCAGTGCCACTTGCTTGATGGTTGTGTCTGGCACCTGTCAGTGCCACTTGCATGATGGCTGTGTCTGGCGCCTGTCAGTGCCAATTGCATGATGGCTGTGTCTGGCACCTGTCAGTGCAACTTGCATGATGGTTGTGTCTTGTGCCTGTCAGTGTCACTTGCATGATGGTTGTGTCTGGTGCCTGTCAGTGCCACTTGCATGATGACTGTGTTTGGCGCCTGTTAGTGCCACTTGCATGATGGTTGTGTCTGGCGCCTGTCAGTGCCACTTGCATGATGACTGTGTCTGGCGCCTGTCAGTGTCACTTGCATGATGGTTGTGTCTGGCGCCTGTCAGTGTCTCTTGCATGATGGTTGTGTTTGGCGCCTGTCAGTGCCACTTGCATGATGACTGTGTCTGGCGCCTGTCAGTGTCACTTGCATGATGGTTGTGTCTGGCGCCTGTCAGTGTCACTTGCATGATGGTTGTGTCTGGCGCCTGTCAGTGTCACTTGCATGATGGCTGTGTCTGGCACCTGTCAGTGTCACTTGCATGATGGCTGTGTCTGGCACCTGTCAGTGTCACTTGCATGATGGCTGTGTCTGGCACCTGTCAGTGTCACTTGCATGATGACTATGTCTGGCACCTGTCAGTGCCACTTGCATGATGGCTGTGTTTGGCACCTGTCAGTGTCACTTGCATGATGGCTGTGTCTGGCACCTGTCAGTGTCACTTGCATGATGGCTGTGTCTGGCGCCTGTCAGTGTCACTTGCATGATGACTGTGTCTGGCGCCTGTCAGTGTCACTTGCATGATGGTTGTGTCTGGCGCCTGTCAGTGTCACTTGCATGATGGCTGTGTCTGGCGCCTGTCAGTGCCACTTGCATGATGGCTGTGTCTGGCGCCTGTCAGTGCCACTTGCATGATGGTTGTGTCTGGCGCCTGTCAGTGCCACTTGCATGATGGTTGTGTCTGGCACCTGTCAGTGTCACTTGCATGATGGTTGTGTCTGGCGCCTGTCAGTGCCACTTGCATGATGGATGTGTCTGGTACCTGTCAGTGTCACTTGCATGATGGCTGTGTCTGGCACCTGTCAGTGTCACTTGCATGATGGTTGTGTCTGGCGCCTGTCAGTGTCACTTGCATGATGGCTGTGTCTGGCACCTGTCAGTGCCACTTGTATGATGGCTGTGTCTGACGCCTGTCAGTGCCACTTGCATGATGACTGTGTCTGGCGCCTGTCAGTGTCACTTGCATGATGGTTGTGTCTGGCACCTGTCAGTGCCACTTACATGATGGCTGTGTCTGGCGCCTGTCAGTGCCACTTGCATGATGGCTGTGTCTGGCGCCTGTCAGTGTCACTTACATGATGGCTGTGTCTGGCGCCTGTCAATGCCACTTGAATGATGGATGTGTCTGGCGCCTGTCAGTGCCACTTGCTTGATGGTTGTGTCTGGCACCTGTCAGTGCCACTTGCATGATGGCTGTGTCTGGCGCCTGTCAGTGCCACTTGCATGATGGCTGTGTCTGGCACCTGTCAGTGCAACTTGCATGATGGTTGTGTCTGTGCCTGTCAGTGTCACTTGCATGATGGCTGTGTCTGGCGCCTGTCAGTGCCACTTGCATGTTGGTCGTGTCTGCCATCTGTCAGTGCCACTTGCATGATGGTTGTGTCTGGCGCCTGTCAGTGCCACTTGCTTGATGGTTGTGTCTGGCGCCTGTCAGTGCCACTTGCTTGATGGCTGTGTCTGGCGCCTGTCAGTGCCACTTGCATGATGGCTGTGTCTGGCACCTGTCAGTGCCACTTGCATGATGGTTGTGTCTGGTGCCTGTCAGTGTCACTTGCATGATGGCTGTGTCTGGCGCCTGTCAGTGCCACTTGCTTGATAGTTGTGTCTGGCGTCTGTTAGTGCCACTTGCATGATGGCTGTGTCTGGCGCCTGTAAGTACCACTTGCTTGATGGTTGTGTCTGGCGCCTGTCAGTGCCACTTGCATGATGGCTGTGTCTGGCGCCTGTCAGTGTCACTTGCTTGATAGTTGTGTCTGGCACCTGTCAGTGCCACTTGCATGATGGCTGTGTCTGGCGTCTGTCAGTGCCACTTGCATGATGGTTGTGTCTGGAGCCTGTCAATGTCACTTGCTTGATAGTTGTGTCTGGCGTCTGTTAGTGCCACTTGCATGATGGCTGTGTCTGGCGCCTGTCAGTGCCACTTGCATGATGGCTGTGTCTGGCCCCTGTCTGTGCCACTTGCTTGATAGTTGTGTCTGGCGTCTGTTAGTCCCACTTGCATGATGGCTGTGTCTGGCGTCTGTCAGTACCACTTGCATGATGGCTGTGTCTGGCGCCTGTCAGAGCCACTTGGTTGATGGTTGTGTCTGGCGCCTGTCAGTGCCACTTGCTTGATGGCTGTGTCTGGCCCCTGTCAGTGCCACTTGCATGATGGCTGTGTCTGGCGCCTGTCAGTGCCACTTGCATGATGGCTGTGTCTGGCACCTGTCAGTGCCACTTGCATGATGGCTGTGTCTGGCGCCTGTCAGTGCCACTTGCATGATGGCTGTGTCTGGCGCCTGTCAGTGCCACTTGCATGATGGCTGTGTCTGGCGCCTGTCAATGCCTTCTGCTTCACTTTACTGACGATTTACTGAAGTGTGTGTGTGTTGAGTAACTTGATAAATCACATAATATGCATAACACATTTTCAATTGATGATTTGTTTACTTGGTATACTCCATTACAACCAGTAGAGAGTTGTGAAAAAGATATGAACGTAATTTTTAATGGTGTTGAGCTCTGGATGATGACACATGAAGGAAGAGTACAGATTGTGACAAAGGCATAAGCCACCAACTTGCACCCATAGATGATAATCAACATATGATGACAACCACAGTCACCTAGTAAGTAACAGGCTTTACTAGTAACTAATGAGGGCAGGTGTTTTTCAAGGGTAAAGGTAAACCACAAGGTTTCATCCACATTGACCAATTATATCATTATTCGCATCATGCATATAAAACCCAGGCAATAATAAAATAAATCATCTTATGTATCTAATGAGTAACATGATTTATTAGTAACTAATGACAGCAGGATTTTTATTTTTCAAGGGTCAAGGTAAACTACATTACATCGACATAGTCCTGCTGTATTCCTATTTGTATCATATGTGTAAAACTCAACCAAAAAGGCTTTAAATCATCATATGATAATTTGCATATATCATCTCAAAAAATTCTATGACATTTTTACATATATTTTAAAAACTCTACGGCATTTGAACAATTCTTCTCAAAACACACATTTACTTGGGTTTTCTTAAATCACCATAAAGTCTACGGGAATTTAACGCTATACCGTGAATGGAGGGGACGGTCTATGTTGTCGGAATTTCTGACACTAGATTACTAACACCCAATATAAGCAGCAAACACAGTTATACTAGGAACATACTAACATTTCTAACCACTAACTACATAAGAAGAAAATGGGTTTTAGTGATCTCTCATAGAGAATGGGAGATTTGTCATGTCATCAAAATATTCATTTAAGCTCAACACGTATCCTTAAAACACCAGTCTGGGAACTAAATATTATAAAAAAGTATTCTCCAGGACTGGATTATCCTATAACACAAACAAGTACATAGTCTACTTCCCTAAGTCGATAATGCCGAAATTTAGATCTGTGCTCTGAAAGCTCAGAGTCGGAGGGAGACAGACGCCATTAAGTGCGTGGTCACTCAGACGACGACAGAGAGGAGCGTCCCTCTCAGTCGACACGTGCATATCTCAAATACTTTCCACGAGTTTAGACAATGAAGCCACTGAGTCTCTAATCAACCGAAGAACTCGTTAATCTTTGAAAGTATTGTACCCGGTAAAATTTAATTGTTATATTTATATTGATATCCATTATTTATGTATGTACAAATTTTGCCAGTTATTACGTAAACCCCAGAACAGGTAAGCTCTCGTTTTATAATATAACATTTCTTTCTTGATAAATGCTGTGTATAGTAGTAACAGGTTACTACTTATTAGTTACCAGGCAGGTGCAGTTCAAGGGAGGAAGAAATAACTTGAGTCGTTCTAGAGCAACAAGAAGTTTTCACGGTTACCATTAAGGCTTAAACCAACGAGTTTCTCATACATGACAGAGGAATATCCAGTGCTAGGCGACACACAACTAACAGATATGAAGTGCATAGTATTATATTAATACATTTCAGCTGTAGTAATAACATTATCTCAGTAGTTTATTAACATTATAAATTATTTAATTAACAGGATACGTGCATAAACCCCCTCAAACTTGTGTACAGGTAAACACCTAGCAGGATTAATTAGTAAATTACATCCTACTGTAAATTAGTAATAATCTATTAAAGTAAGTTCAATAAATAATAATTTAATATATAAATAAATAAACAAATAAATTCCTGCTGGTAAAATGCCCCACATAGTTCCCAGGCCCTAAAAATATAATAGTCTACAGTTTTAGCATGTAATGACGAAAACCACAATAAAGTCTACGGGAAGTGCAAGTCATGCCTGGAATAAAGGGAACTGTCCACATCATCATTTGCCCTACTTTTGGCAGCGGTCATCGCTTGTATGGTAATGTTGCAGCCCTTACTTCTCTGTATCAATGATATTCTTGTTCTATCTTTCTCTAGTAAAACCTGTCAAACTTTTGTTTGTGTTAACACTAGTACATCTCACTTATTTGCCTCTGTAGAGTAGAACCCGGCAACCTATGCACTGGTGCTCCCACTTGTCCTGTTGTTTGTTCTGTCTTTTAAAAAAATAACGACAATGTCGGTTGCATAATTATCAATGAAATGTGGTTCACGTTAATGATCACGATATTGAGCTTAGTTCCTATAACACTTCTTTATTCACCTAGTTGTTCTTGCAGGGGTTGAGCTCTGCTCTTTCGGTCCGCCTCTCAACTGTCAATCATTCAACTGTAACTAACTACTAACAGACTAATTTATTTATTTTTTGTCCCACACACACATATACAGGAAGCAGCTCTGTAACAGCTGTCTAACTCCCAGGCACCTATTTTACTGCTAGGTAACAGGGGCATCGGGGTGATTCCCTGCCTGGTCCGCGAATCGAACCTGGGCCACAGAATTACGAGTCCTGCGAGCTGTCCGCTCAGTGTATGGAAGGTGTCCCAACCACTTGGGCTGGACGGTAGAGCGACGGTCTGGCTTCATGCAGGTCGGCGTTCAATCCCCGACCGTCCAATTGGTTGGACACCATTCCTTTCCCTCCTCGTCCCATTCCAAATCCTTATCCTGACCCCTTCCAAGTGCTATATAGGCGTAATGACTTGCCGTTTACCCCTGATAGTTCATTTCATTTCAGTGTATGGAATTCAAATGTATCAAATTTTTGGGTGGAAAGAATTGTTTGTGCGTCAACCCAACTGCCCTGGACTAAACCTCTGATACTTGGATCTTGGTTCAATATTGCATCATATTCTTAACCATGTTAGTTTTTTATGTTTTCACATCTATACAACCAACCCATCCTCCCCTAACCTCTATTACAGGGGTCTCCAAACTATGGCCCGCGGGCCATATCCGGCCCGCCACATAATTTCATCCGGCCCGCCAAACAAATCCCTGTGTGGTGGCCTTGAAAAAATAATTATCGTACGAATGGCATCGCAGAATTATTCAAAGCTGGGGCTGCTGACTGGTGGCGCTCAGCCCGAGTCAGTTTCCTCTCTCTCGATAGTGGTGACGCACAGATACTAGTACTGGTAGGTACTAGTATCTGATACTAGTACCTTGATGCCAAAGCAAATGAAATCAGGCTCTTTCATAATCCATTTGACAGCATGCTGAAAATCTTCCAACTCAATTTCAAATGGAAATTATTGATCTCCAGGCAGATGACAGACTGAAAGATAAGTATAGAGAAGGAAATCTGATTGAGTTTTATAAATGCCTGCAGCCAGATCAGTTTCCAAATTTGATAAAGTTTGCTTGTAGTTTTGTGTCCATTTTTGGTTCAACATACTTGTGTGAACAAACATTTTCCAAAATGAAGTATGTGAAATCTAACTATCGAGCAATTTGTCTGATGATCACTTGAAATCAATTCTTACAATTGGCTCATCTAATCTGGAACCTGATTTTAATGAAATTTTGAAGTCAAAACGACAGTATCATTCGTCACACTAATTTGGTTGCATAAAACTAAAGGCAGGAATCTATTTAGTTTACCCTAATTTTTTTCCAAAAAGATATGTTTTAATTTTTCCATGTTTATACTTTAATATTTGAGGAAATTAATTACTGGCACTGATTGTTTTTTGTTTTTTTTTTCATTTTTTATTCCTTCGGCCCGCATAAATATGGGAAATATATAATGTGGCCCTTACATTGAAAAGTTTGGAGACCCCTGCACTATATGCATGCAATTATCATAACCCAGTTTTCGTTAACCTAACCCATAACTAGGGGGTTTAGACCCCTCTTACTTCGAAATTATACTATGGGGTAATTATAAATTATAGGGGTGAATTAGAGTTAATTAGTGATATGTTAGGATAATATGGGATAACATATTCCTTTCTTAAACATATAGTATAATTTCGAGGTAATGGGGGGTCTAAACCTTTCCCAGTGCTATAGGTTAGGTTAAGAAAATTAGGTTATGATAATTGTTTATCAAAAGTAGGATATGATAAGTGAATCATATCCCTTTCTGAAAAATATGATGTAAAATGGAGTTCAGTGCCAGGTATACAGTGTTAGGTTAAGGATGGTTAAGTTGAACTGATGTAGAGAAAATGCCCATTAGTAACACATTTTCCATTAACCCGCAGGTAATAGAGCAGGGGTCTCCAAACTTTTCAATGTAAGGGCCACATTATATATTTCCCATATTTATGCTGGCCGAAGGAATAAAAAATGAAAAACTTTTCACTTTTCACTGTCCACTTTTCTTTTCTTTATCTTTTCCATATCTGAAAACATAAGGGTAAAATAAATGAAATAAATTCTACAGGAAAAAAACAGCTTGTATGTGGTGTTAAAAAGCAAAGCATATTATTATAAAGTGGTAAATATTATGGCAACAGCTTTCGTTGATAAACTTAATTGTTACCATTTTAACTATTTTAAACATGCAATATTTTTGGCTACAATAGTATTATTGCTATTTTGTATAACTAAGATAAAGGTATTGTCAAAGTACAGAGAAAAGAATATTGTACAGTATTTGTGCTCCCTAAAACAGAAGCAGCGAAGCCCCACTCGCCCTCCATCCCCACAATATACAGTTATACACAACTGATTGGTTGTAATGCACAACACATACCTACCAGTACTAGTATCTGTGCGTCACACTATCGAGAGAGAGGAAAACTGACTCGGGCTGAGCGCCACCAGTCAGCAGCCTCAGCTTTGAATAATTCTGCGATGCCATTCGTACGATAATTATTTTTTCAAGGCCACCACACAGGGATTTGTTTGGCGGGCCGGATGAAATTATGTGGCGGGCCGGATGTGGCCCGCGGGCCATAGTTTGGAGACCCCTGTCCTAGACGGTACCTTGTGTTCAGCCTTCTGCTTCCTTCGCTTAATTTCATTACTTTACACTTTCCTAAGTTGAACTTTAGCAGCCATTTTCTAGACCATTCCTCCAGTTTGTCCAGGTCGTCCTGTAGCCTCTGACTATCTTCGTCTGTTTTGATTCTTCTCATAATTTTTGCATCATCAGCAAACATTGAGAGGAATGAGTCTATACCCTCTGGAAGGTCGTTTATATGAACTAGAAACAGTGTGCGTGTGTGTGTGTGCGTACTCACCTATTTGTACTTACCTATTTGTGCTTGCGGGGGTTGAGCTTTGGCTCTTTGGTCCTGCCTCTCAACTGTCAATCAACTGGTTTACAGATTCCTGAGCCTACTGGGCTCTATCATATCTACATTTGAAACTGTGTATGGGGTCAGCCTCCACCACATGCCTAAAGCATTCCATCCATTAACTACTCTGACACTGAAAAGTTCCTTCTAACGTCTCTGTGGCTCATGTGGGTACTCAGTTTCAACCTGTGTCCCCTTGTTCGCGTCCCACCAGTGTTGAATAGTTTATCCTTGTTTACCCAGTCGATTCCCCTGAAGATTTTAACTTAACACTTTCCCGAGTTGAACTTTAGTAGCCATTTTCTAGACTATTCCTCCAGTTCGTCCAGGTCATCCTGTAGTCTGTCTATCTTCATCTGTCTTCATTCATCTCATAATTTTTGCATCATTAGCAAACATTAAGAGGAACGAGTCTATACCCTCTGGAAGATCATTTACATATATTAGAAACAGGATGGTTCAAGTACAGAGCCCTATGGGACTCTTCTGGGGACATCTCGCCACTCTGAGGTCTCCTCCCTCATAGTTACTTGCTGTTTCCTATTGCTTAAATACTTCCTTATCCACTGGAGCACCTTACCTTTTACTCCTGCCTGTTGCTCCAACTTTCGTAGCAGCCTTTTATGGGGTACTGTATCAAAGGCTTTCTAACAGTCCAAGAAAATGCGGTCTGCCCATTCTTCTCTTTCTTGTCTAATTTTTGTTGCTTGGTCATAGAATTCTATTAAACCTGTGAGGCATGATTTACCATCTCTGAACCTATGTTGGTGGTGTGTCATAAAACTATTTCAATCCAGATACTCTACTAGCCTTTTCCTCGCAATCTTCTCCATCACCTTGCATGGTATACAAGTTAGGGAATTTGGCCTATAGTTCAGTACCTCTTGCCTGACACCCTTTTTGTATACTGGGTCTACATTAGCTGTTTTCCAACTTTCTGGTAGGTTTCCTGTTTGCAGTGAACTGTTATACACCATAGAGAGTGGCACACTTAGTGCCTCTGCACCTTCTTTTAGTATCCATGGTGAGATTCAGTCAGGCCCAACAGCCTTTGTCACATTCAGCTCCAATATATTTATTTTGACCTCATCACTGGTGAGGTCAAATTCCTCGAAGGTTGCTTCGTTTTCCTCATTTAGTGCAGGGTCTTCTCTTTGTTCGTCTGTGAAGACCTCCTGGAATCCCCTGTTGAGCTCTTCACACAACCTGTCATCTTAAAAACAACGTCGCTTTTGGCCGAAAGTGGATGTAATATGAAAATGACAAAAAAAGAAAATATATTTGGTATTTTTTTTTCAACAACAGTTAGTTAAGGTTCCTCTGATAGATTAGGTGGGCAGGAAATTTTGTAACGGGAGGGGGGGGGGAATATTAATAATGAGTAACTAAGAAGTGAGTAGGATAAGTAGAAGAGGTAGAAGGGTAGATAGGTAGAAGTAGGAAAGTAGATAGTAGAAGTAGAAGAGTAGATAGTAGAAGTAGAAAATAGTAAATAGAAAATTGCTAGTAGAAGAAGAAAATAGTAAAATAGAAAATAGAAGATGCTAAATGCTAAGGAATTAGAAGAAGTAAGAAATAGGAAATAGTAGAAGTAGAAATTGCTAGTAGAAGTAGAAAAGTAGATAGTAGAAGTAGAAGAGTAGATAGTAGAAGAAATAGAAATGCAATGCTAGGAATTAGAAGAAGTAGAAAATAGAAGATAGAAAATGCTGCCACCATCCATTCTAGATCATTTACATGCAAGACAAGGAATGGAACTTGTCTGTACCAAAAGATGTTATTACCATGTTTCAACTCTAAACATGTACTCATTAATCTCCATATTCAGAAAAGATGTTATCATTAGGTCATTATTAGTATGTTCCATCTTTATCATGTATTCATTAAAATCATGGAACCAGTAACCGCAGAGGTTTCCTCCTCTCACTCAAAACTCCAGGTAACAAAGTTAAACACACTTTAAATAATAACTTTCAATTATATTTCACATACTAAGTATCAATTTAAGCAATTCAACTAAAATGGTAATATTCAAAGTGAGTCATCATCCAAGAATTCGAGAACCCTACAACTCGACTGCCCCTGATCATCACACAACACCTGTTTAGTGAACACGACAAAGTCCCTCAATGTTCAACTCACCAAGGGTCTCCGAGTCTTAAGAGTCTCCGTGTAATAGAGAAAGGGGGGGGGGGTCTGTAGTTGACAGAGACTGTCCCGCCCCCGCCGGCAGACCGCCTGTCTGGACGGCTGGCCGCTGCTGTCTGTTCTTCTGTCTATGGCTCTGCTTCTGCTGTCCTTCTCCTCTCGAATCGATAGCTCCCCGAGTATATATTGGGAGACCTAGTAGTTAACTCCGCCCACAAGTTAGA
>WNGS01167214.1:8024-19857 GCA_020271785.1 Procambarus virginalis | reverse complement strand
AATCGGTAAAGTACTTTCGGAGATTTAATATTTAAACAAACGAACATTTAAATCTATATTTATATAGGTGATTGAGTGTAAAGCATCAGAGACTGTAGTTTTCTAATTTAGAGAGCAAAATGTATTAATTTAGTTAATAACTCTCTTTGATTATGTAGAATAGAGAGATGTCACAAACGTGGCATCAAACATTATTTCATCGGATTATTTTCTTTACGTGTTAATTACTTTGTTTATATGTTAATAAATTGTTAGTAATGTTTAAGCCTAAAGCTAAATGAAGACTAACCTTCATAGCTTTAAAGTATCATAAACTTAATGCTAAATAATTTTTCAATGTAGTAAAATTTTTCATAACTTGTAACTATTGCCGGATGAAATTGAAATGAAATTGAAATTGAAATAAGTTTTTTGAGGTAAATTTCACACAAAGGGATAAGGTAGGTGAAGCTATTCTCACCCCGTTCAGTACATCGTGTTAATACATACATACACACACATCACAAGCAATAAACATATTACCGAACATTCTGAGAGATAAACATATACGTTTCCTCCTTTACACAAGTAGTATGGTATCAGACGTACACGCAAATACTTTTATGACCTAGGTATAATGTATAGACAATTTATTGCCGGATGTGTTCGGAAGTGGTGAACATGAAACTATTGCCAGATGTGTTCCAAAGTAATGAGCATGTATCTATTGCAGGATGTGTTCGGAAGTGGTGAACATGAAACTATTGCCAGATGTGTTCCAAAGTAATGAGCATGTAACTATTGCAGGATGTGTTCAGAAGCGGTTAACATATAACTATTGCAGGATGTGTTCGGAAGTGGTGTACTTCAGCCTGCCCACAGAGGTGCTGGAGCTGGTGTTCGCGCATGTGCCTATAGTGCATCTATTGACCGTCGATGCAACTGTCTGCCGCTACTGGTACACAGTTATCCTTAACCCTGCGGTGAGTAATGCAACCCTACGGTGAGCAATACAACCCTGCAGTGAGCAATACAACCCTGCAGTGAGTAATGTAACCCTCCTGTGAGTAATGCAACCCTGCAGTGAGTAGTAGAACCCTGCAGTGAGTAATAGAACCCTGCAGTGAGTAATTCAATCCTACAGTTAGTAATAAAACAATGTTTAGTTATGTAAATGTTCACTGAGTAATACATTATGGTGGTGGCTAATAAACACTGAATCTGTCTTCGTCTGAAATATTAAATAAATTGTGTAATGAAGTTTTCGTGTTATGTAAAAAACTTAATATCGAAATAACATGTAACTATGGAAAATTGCTGCATTCAGAATGGGAAAATTTCGTAATTTGCGTAATGATTGTCATACTGTTAATTCGTTTGTCTTAATTTGCTATTGAACTATTTCAGTTTATTCCGTGGAGAAAAGTTCACCGTAGACTGAAGCTGGCGCCTTGGAGAGTACCATCCAGCATACCACTCTTCCACACACTGAGGGGTGACAAGGTGCCAACCACTCACATCATGACTACCCACTGTCAGCCCCACGGTTTTACTTCCGTGAGAGACTGTATCCCCAGTGTCATCAGGTAAGGTAACACCATGAGAGACTGTATCCCCCAGTGTCATCAGGTAATGTAACACCACGAGAGACTGCATCCCCCAGTGTCATCAGGTAAGGTAACACCACGAGAGACTGTATCCCCCAGTGTCATCAGGTAAGGTAACACCACGAGAGACTGTATCCCCCAGTGTCATCAGGTAAGGTAACACCACGAGAGACTGCATCCCCCAGTGTCATCAGGTAAGGTAACACCACGAGAGACTGTATAACAAGTGTCATCAGATAACACCACGTGAGACTGTATCACCATTGCCATCAAGTGAGATAAAACCATGATAGACTGTATCATCAAGTGAGATAAAACCATGATAGACTGTATCATCAAGTGAGATAAAACCATGATAGACTGTATCATCAAGTGAGATAAAACCACGATAGACTGTATCACAAGTGTCATCAAGTGAGATAAAACCATGATAGACTGTATCACCAGTGCCATCAAGTGAGATTATCACAAGTGTCATCAAGTGAGATAAAACCATGATAGACTGTATCACCAGTGCCATCAAGTGAGATAAAACCATGATAGACTGTATCACCAGTGTCATCAAGTGAGATAACACCAAGGTAGACTGTATCACCAGTGTCATCAAGTAGGATAATACCATGAAAGACTGTATAAGTTGTGTCATCATGTAAGATAAGGTCATTTTTAGTTACCCCTACAATGCACAGTTGTAGTACAGGCCATTCTCGGTGATGCGCGATTCCAGTCTTCCCTAATATTAGATGAGTGACATTATCAGCCTGTCTTAATCATCTCTCAATTAGTCCATTTTCAATGATTGCATATTTTTCCCATATTTTATATATAATGCATATTTTTGCATTATATATCCCATTTTCATTGATTACTTATTTATACCCATTTTCAATTATTTATAATTAAATCATATTTTCAGTGATCGCATATGTATTACCATTTTCAAAAAATGCTTATTTATACCAAATAGCTAGTTAAAGATTACTTATTGAAAGCAGGCCAAAACTGAAACACATTTATTTCTGCATTTATTTCTAAGTCAGTCATTAACTGCCACTAAAAAAATAAATAAACTGCAGAAGGCCTCCCTCCAAGAAGCAGAAAAAAAAACACAATGGTCACACACACACACACACACACACAGGTCAAGCAGGATGGTAAGACAACAGAATGAAGCTGGAGAGGGACTGGATGAGTCATTCATGGAGATGATTGCTAAGGCATGGAAGAAAGTCAGTGGGGAATTAGATTCAGGTTTCAGTAGCATCATCTGCAAATTAGCAGATGATACAAAAATCGGTAGGGAAATTAATACGGAAGAAGACTCACTACCTCTTCATGTTGATCTAAATAGGGTTTTGAATTGGTCAAAAGATTGGCAGATGCAGTTTAATGCTGATAAATGTAAAGTTCTGAGGCTAGGTAATGATGATAGAGTTATAAGATACGAGCTAGATGGTGTTGAGATTGCGAAGTCGGATTGCGAAAGGGATCTGGGAGTTATGATTAGTAAGAATTTAAAACAAAAAGATCAATGCGTGAATGTTCGTAATAAAGCAAATAGGACACTTGGATTTATTAATCGAAGCGTTAGTAACAAGACACCTGGTGTGGTTCTTCAGCTATATCTTGCTCTGGTTAGGCCCATTTAAGAACATAAGAACAAAGGCAACTGCAGAAGGCCTATTGGCCCATACGAGGCAGCTCCTATTTATAACCACCCAATCTCACTCATATACATGTCCAACCCATACTTGAAACAATCGAGGGACCCCACCACCACAATGTTACGCGGCAATTGGTTCCACAAATCAACAACCCTGTTACTGAACCAGTATTTACCCAAGTCTTTCCTAACTCTAAACTTATCCAATTTATACCCATTGTTTCGCGTTCTGTCCTGTGTTGATACTTTTAATACCCTATTAATATCCCCTTTGTTATGTCCATTCATCCACTTGTAAACCTCTATCATGTCACCCCTAACTCTTCGCCTTTCCAGTGAATGCAAATTAAGCTTTGTTAATCTTTCTTCATATGAAAGATTTCTAATTTGGGGAATTAACTTAGTCATCCTACGCTGGACACGTTCAAGTGAATTTATATCCATTCTATAATATGGCGACCAAAACTGAACTGCATAGTCTAAATGGTGCCTAACAAGAGCAAGATTTAGCTTGAGAACCACACCAGGTGTCTTGTTAATTACGCTTAATTATTATTTAGATTATGCAGTTCAGTTTTGGTCGCCGTACTATAGAATGGATATAAATTCACTTGAACGTATCCAGCGTAGGATGACTAAGTTAATTCCCAAATTAGAAATCTTTCATATGAAGAACGATTAACAAAGCTTAAATTGCATTCACTGGAAAGGCGAAGAGTTAGGGGTGACATGATAGAAGTTTACAAGTGGATGAATGGACACAACAAAGGGGATAATTATAGGGTATTAAAAGTATCAACACAAGACAGAACACGAAACAATGGGTATATATTGGATAAATTTATATTTAGGAAAGACTTGGGTAAATACTGGTTTGGTAACAGGGTTTTGGTTTGTGGAACCAATTACCGCGTAACGTGGTGGAGGTGGGGTCCCTCGATTGTTTCAAGCAGGGGTTGGACATGTATATGAGTGGGATTGGGTGGTTATAGATAGGAGCTTCCTCGTATGGGCCAATAGGCGTTCTGCAGTTGCCTTTGTTCTTATGTTCTTATGATGGGAAGCTGCCCTTTATAAATGTAACAACTGTTGATGTGAGAGACAACATTAGGAGCATGATAGAGCATCACTAACGGTGTTGTGGATATTGCAGGATGGCGGGCAGCAGGCAGGTGCCAGAAGCAGGGTAAAGGATCACTAACAGTATTGTGGACATTGCAGGATGATGGGCAGCAGGCAGGGGCCAGGAGCTCGAGCAGCCACCAAGCTGGTCCTTCAGAGACACAGACTGTACACACGTGGCAAGTGATACTCTGGAGAACATGGAGGAGGCTCTCATGCCAAGACCCTTTAACCTCTGGCACGTCGCTACCCTCATTGTGTTCTGTAAGTGTTCCTACTCCTCATCTCCTTCCATGTTCTTCTTGTTTCCTGCCTCGCTCCTGTTCTCCTCCACTTGGTCATGTCTCCTCCCTGGCTGCGATTCTTCTCCACTTGGTGTTTCTCCTACCCCAATCTGCAGTTCTCCCTGTAGTTGTTCGTGTTCTCCTCGCCTTTATCCTGTCTTCCATTGCTCGTGTTCACCTTCAATTGCTCATGGTCTCCTCCCCTTGCTCCTNTGCCTCGTGCCTCGTGTGTGTGTGTGTTTATGTATATCGGGAAAATCTATTTAGTTTTTAATTTTTTCACGTCTTTTAGGAAGTAAAACTTAAAATTAGTAGGCAACACTTCGTCTGATCAAAATAATTTAATTAATTAATTATTTTAATTTTTATATTTATATTTTTATATTTTATTTTTTATATTTTATATTTAATTTTTTATATTTATTTTTTTATATTTATGTAAAAAAATAAATTAAATATAATATTTTAAGTGAGGATGTTGCTTATATTCACTACGACAGAGAACATACATAAGATAATAGGTCTAAATTGTCAGTTTATCTATATATTTCATGAAGTTACAGTTTGCAACATCAGATAGAATACTTGTTTAAATTAAATTAAAATATTTGTAAAAAAAGTTTGACAGATCATTGCCTCAGAGTGATAAGATGGGAGGAGAGATGGACTACAATAGTCTGGGATAGTGGTGGGGATCTTCGGTTATAACACTATAAATATCCATAGACTATATCCGGGTTGGAACCTCTTGGGATAAGATGAGCGTACGGCTGTCCAATGAAACGTTTCCTCTTGAGAAGGTCAGGCGCTAATTGGCAAGGGTATTAGCTGGGACTTTTGTTCATGTGCGGAAGAGAGCTTCAAAATCAGTTTTGTCTAGGACACTCAGACGCAAGGTTGTGTTGCTGCGGCACCATTGCCACAGTTACCTCGGAGAGTGTATCCCGTGTCCTCAAAGGTGATCAAGAACTTCAACAGTGCTGTGTGAGACACGCAGCACCATTACCCTAGAGATGCTGTCTCCACAGAGGTGATCAAGGACTTGACTGATAAAGATTAAGCCACCCAAGAGGTGGCACGGGCATGAATAGCCCGTAAATCAAGGACTTCAACAGTGTTCTGTGAGATATCGCTCAACCTCTAATAAAATAAGTAAGTAAATTTATTAAAATACAGATGTTATAAGCAAGCGATGAGTCACAATAACGTGGCTAAAGTATGTTGACAAGACCACACACTAGAAGGTGAAGAGACGACGACGTTTCGGTCCGTGGAGAATGGTCCAGGACGGACCGAAACGTCGTCGTCTCTTCACCTTCTAGTGTGTGGTCTTGTCAACACAGACCACACACTAGTGTGGTCTGTGTTGTTATACTGTGTGGGAGTGTGGGGAAGATTTAAACCATGAGGGAATAGTTAAACCACATAGGAGTTATACCATGTATATGCGTTCATGGGTGAGAGGAGTTAAACCAAATGTGTGATGGAGGAGTTAGACCATGCGTGTGTGTTTACTGGTTAGAGGCGTTTAACCAATTGTGTGATGTAGGAGTTAGACAATGTAAACCAGACCACACACTAGAAGGTGAAGGGACGTCGTCGTCCCTTCACCTTCTAGTGTGTGGTATACTTTAGCCACGTTATTGTGACTCATCGCCTGCACTTAGATAATGTATGTGTGTTGACGGATGGGAGGAGTTAAACCAAATGTGTGATGGAGGTTAGACCATGTATGTGTGTTGAAGGGTGGGAAGAGTTAAACCAAGTACAGGCAAATATTTTTCTTTATTTTTATTTCCTTAAAAGCATAAAATAAATGAAACTGCTGAATAATTGTGTACTCGCCTATATGTGTCTGCAGGATCGAGCATTGACTCTTGGATCCCGCCTTTCGAGCATCAGTTGTTTACAGCAATGACTCCTGTCCCATTTCCCTATCATACCTGGTTTTAAAATTATGAATAGTATTTGCTTCCACAACCTGTTCCTTAAGTGCATTCCATTTTCCCACTACTCTCACGCTAAAAGAAAACTGCCTAACATCTCTGTGACTCATCTGAGTTTCCAACTTCCTTCCATGTCCCCTCGTTCTGTTACTATTCCGTGTGAACATTTCGTCTATGTCCACTCTGTCAATCCCTCTGAGTATTTTATACGTTCCTATCATGTCCCCCTCTCCCTTCTTCTTTCTAGTGTCGTAAGGCACAGTTCCCTCAGGCGCTCCTCATACCCCATCCCACGTAGCTCTGGGACCAGTCTCGTTGCAAACCTCTGAACCTTTTCCAGTTTTATTATATGCTTCTTCAGATGGGGACTCCATGATGAGGCGGCATACTCTAAGACTGGCCTCACGTAGGCAGTGTAAAGCGCTCTAAATGCCTCCTTGCTTAGGTTTCTGAATGATGTTCTAACTTTTGCCAGTGTAGAGTACGCTGCTGTCGTTATCCTATTTATATGTGCCTCAGGAGATAGATTAGGTGTTACGTCCACACCCAGGTCTCTTTCGCGCGTCGTCACAGGTAGGCTGTTCCCCTTCATTGTGTACTGTCCCTTTGGTCTCCTATCTCCTAGTCCCATTTCCATAACTTTACATTTGCTCGTGTTGAATTCCAGTAGCCATTTCTCTGACCATCTCTGCAACCTGTTCAGGTCCTCTTGGAGGATCCTGCAATCCTCATCTGTCACAACTCTTCTCATCAACTTTGCGTCATCCGCAAACATCGACATGTAGGACTCTACACCCGTAAACATATCGTTAACATATACAAGAAATAGAATTGCTCCCAGCACCGATCCTTGTGGTACTCCACTTGTTACTGTTCGCCAGTCCGACTTCTCGCCCCTTACCGTAACTCTTTGGCTCCTTCCTGTTAGGTAGTTCCTTATCCATGCTAGGACCTTTCCCCCCACCCCCGCCTGCCTCTCGAGTTTGAACAGCAGTCTCATGTGCGGTACTGTATCAAAGGCTTTTTGGCAGTCCAGAAATATGCAGTCTGCCCAACCATCTCTGTCCTGTCTTATCCTCGTTATTTTATCATAGAATTCCAGAAGATTTGTTAGGCACGATTTCCCTGTCCAGAACCCATGTTGATGTTTGTTCACAAACCTAACGTTCTCCAGGTGTGCAACCAGTCGTAGCCTAATTATCCTTTCCAGTATTTTACAGGGGATGCTTGTCAGTGATACAGGTCTATCGTTAAGTGCCTCCTCCCTATCGCCTTTCCTGAAGATCGGCACGACATTTGCCTTCTTCCAGCAACTGGGCAATTCTCCCGACATAAGTGACTCATTAAAGATCATTGCCAGAGGCACGCTGAGGGCCTGCGCTGCTTCTTTTAGTATCCACCTAGATACTTTGTCTGGTCCTACTGCTTTAGATGCGTCTAGAGTTGTCAACTGTTTCATTACCTCCTCTGCTGTCACCTCTATATCTGATAGTCTTTCATCTAGGGTAACCCCTTCCAACAATGGGAGCTGCTCAGGCTCGGTAGTGAACACTCCATGGAAACTGGCATTCAGTGCCTCACAGATTTCCTTGTCACTTTCAGTATATGCCCCCTCTGCCTTCCTTAGTCTTGTCACTTGGTCGTTCACCGACATTTTTCTTCTTATATGACTGTGTAGTAGCTTAGGTTGTTTTTTCGCTTTGATTGCAATATCGTTCTCATAGTCCCTTTCCGATGTTCGTCTTATGTTAATGTAATCGTTCCTAGCTCTGTTGCATCTGATCCTGTTGTCCTCTGTCCTTTGTCTTCTGTACTTCCTCCACTCCCGCCTGCTGGCCATTTTTGCTTCCTGACACTGTCTATTAAACCAAGGGTTATTATATTCCTTCTTATTTTTTCCCTTTACTGTTGGTATAAATCTCTCTTCGGCCTCTTGACATTTCTGTGTGACTAGGTCCATCATATCTTGGACTGTTTTTCCTCTAATTTCTTCCCCCCACTGCACTTCTCCCAGATAGTCCCTTATCCTCCTATAGTCCCCTTTCCTGTAGTCAACTCTCCTTTCCCAGATCTCTTGTCCCATGGTCATAAGTTTGAATTCCATCATGTAGTCAAAGACTAGGACACAATGGTCACTGGCCCCTAGAGGTATTTCATGCTCCAAATTCTCGATATCTTCTACGTTCTGGGTGAAAATCAGGTCTAATAGGCTCGGTGCATCCCCTCCTCTTTCCCTTGTGTCTTCCTTCACATGCTGTGTTAGGAAATTCCTGTCTATAACATCTACTAATTTTGCTCCCCACGTTTCGTCCCCTCCATGGGGATTCCTTGATTCCCAATTTATTTCTCCATGATTTAGGTCCCCTATGATCAGCCGCTTCGCTCTCATTCTGTGGGCTAGTGTTGCTGCCTTCATCTATGCATGCCTTGTTGTTGTCATCATACTCCTGCCTGGGTCTTCTACTGTTTAGTGGGGGGATTGTAGATTACCAAGATCACAATCTTCCTCCCATCTACTGTCAGAGTTCCATGTATGAAGCTTGTGCTCTCATTGGTAACCTGATTTCCCAGGTCTTCAAACTTTCATTTCCGCTTTATTAGGAGTGCCACTCCCCCTCCCTGTCTCTGTGTCCTCTCTTTTCTCATCACCTGGTACCCTTCAGGAAAGATTGCATCTGAGAGCATGTCATTAATTTTAGTTTCCACAATTGCAACTATGTCAGGATCTGCCTCACTCACTCTTTCTTTTATCTCTTCCGCTTTATTAGATACCCCATCAGCATTGGTGTACCATCTTGAGGTTATCTTGAGATGATTTTCGGGGCTTTAGTGTCCCCGCGGCCCGGTCCTCGACCAGGCCTCCACCCCCAGGAAGCAGCCCGTGACAGCTGACTAACACCCAGGTACCTATTTGCTGCTAGGTAACAGGGGCATTCAGGGTGAAAGAAACTTTTGCCCATTTGTTTCTGCCTCGTGCGGGAATCGAACCCGCGCCACAGAATTACGAGTCCTGCACGCTATCCACCAGGTTACGAGGCCCCCTTCCATACCATACCCTGAGACTCTTCATGGAAACTCCTGTACCAGGGTTCCCCCTTTCTTGGGGGTCTGCAGGGATCTGGGGGTGTCTGGGGGGTGACTTTGGGCAGGGGGGACCTGGTGGATCTGGGGGGTGTCTGGGGGATGACTGGGAGTGGGGAGGATCCGGGGGGTTTCCGGGGGATTGGGGGGTGTATGGGGGGGTCTGGGGGGTGTATGGGGGTGAAAGAGGTCGGGAGGGGTGAAGCCCAGCCCCCAGCTAATGGGGGCTGGGCTTCTAGGAAGGTAGGAAGGAGGGTTTGGGGTAGGGCCTGGGTAGGTAGGCCTGGGGTAGGAAGGGCATACTGGGTCTGAAGATTAGGGAGGGTCTGATAGGCATAGAGGGGTTGGGAGATAGCGTAAGGTTGGGAGTCAGATAGAGGTTGAGAGGCCGGAAGGGGGAAGGATAAAGGGGGTGGTGGGAACCTCCCACCCCCCTCGCAAGGGTGGGGGGTCACATGGAAGGAGAGGGGATAAGGAGGGGTGAGGGCTGGGTAGGTTTTGGGGGTTGAGGGGATGAGGGCTGGGTGGGTTTTTGGGGCTGAGGGGGATGAGGGCTGGACGGGATTTGGGGGTTGAGGTGTGTGTGATGCATGGTGGGATGTGTTTACCAAGTGTGTGATGGGTGGCGTGAGGTGTTTACCAAGTTTGTGTGATGGATAGTTCAAGTACATGTATGTTTATTTAGAAGAGGAAGTTCATCTCAAAAGGATAGAGTAGTTTAGGCTATTTCTACCCTCGTCTATAAGATCCCTCAAGGGGGCTCACAAACCCATACAGTACCCAGTAGTAGATTTAATCTAGTAGGGATGTTGGCAATTTCACTGTTCTACCATCAAGGGTAACTTTATTCTTAACAATGGTCTTCCAATTTTATTTTTGTAAACTTTTTTTCCCGAGCTTCTTCGTAAATATTTTCCACCATACGGGATTGAACACTGCCATAATTAGTGGATAGTACATTTTCCTGAGACTCTTTCATCTGAGAATCGCCATCTTCTTCCTTTTCCCTCCATTTCTTCCCCACATCACTTCCCATACACTCCCCACTTCACTCCCAACTACACACCATCTGTTTCCTACAACAAATTTTTCGAGAGCTTCAATTTTAACCAACTTTTTAAGGAATTCCAAGATCTGTGTACCGAATGCAGAATCCATGACGCTGTCCTGCATCCCATCACAACTAGGGAAAGGATGTAGGAATAGCATAAGCTATTCAACACCTTTAAGATGTATTTTCTTGTCTCAATAAACGTACTTGAACTTGAACCACCAGGGTACACTTTTTCGGCTTAGTTTCCTAGTGCCACCAAGTGTGTGATGGATGGTGGGAGATGTTTGCCAAGAGTGTGTGAGTAAAATGGGTGGTGGTAGACGTTTACCATGTGTGTGTGATGGGTGGTGTTGGGATCGAATTGTCATTTCAATAAGCGCAACACATTTATATAAATTTGGTCCTGTAATACTTTTCCTTGTCGCTTCTTGAAGGTATCCTAATGTGGTTTCCTCTGCCTTAGTCAGGTGTAGTCCTCCCCAACCTGACCCATCGTCAAGTGCGATACACGTTACTTGGTTGAGCCCTGACTAAGGTCATGAACTAATAATTTAGGTAAAGAATGTATCACGGATATATTTATCTATATTACCAAACACGTAGGTACATCATATGTACAGTTATATATACACGTCAAGACACAATGATAATGAGAAGGCAGTCATTTTATCTAACTTTAGAACCATTTACTTCTGTGACTGGTTCCAATACTCCCAAGCAGAGAATTCTCTTAACTCCTTTTGACAACTAAACCTCAACGACGGTTTAATATACTGTACTCATAATCGTCAGGAGAAATGATCTAACTCCGTAGGCGGCTAAATATTCTCACTGTCATATAAATGGAGTCAAGTCAGAGTGGGAAAATGTTGAAAGTGGAGTGCCTCAAGGCTCTGTCCTGGGACCTCTGTTGTTTATAACATATATAGATACAGGTCTGAGTAGCAACATTTGCAAATTTGCCGATGATACGTAAATCGGTAGGGAAATTAATTCGGAGGAGGACTCACTATCACTTCAAGTTGATCTAGATAGGGTTTTGAAATGGTAAAAGGATTGGCAGATGCAGTTAATGCTGATAATGTAAAGTTCTCTCT
>WNGS01167213.1:0-10654 GCA_020271785.1 Procambarus virginalis | reverse complement strand
CCGTAGTTTAATAGGGAATGTATGAATGCAAAGGAACTGAACAAAAGGGCGTGGAGGAATCTCCGAAATAACAGAACAACAGAAAGTAGAGAGAGATACCAGAGAACCAGGAACGAGTATGTTAGTGTGAGAAGAGAAGAGCAGCTGAGAACGAGTATGAAAATGATATAGCTATTAAAGTCAAGACCGAACCAAAGCTACTACACAGTCACATCAGGAGGAAGACAACAGTGAAGGAACAGGTGATGAAACTTAGAACGGTGAGGACAGGTACACAGAGAATGACAAAGAGGTGTGTGAAGAACTCAACAAGAGTTCCAGGAGGTCTTCACAATAGAACAAGGAGAGGTCACTGCGCTAGGAGGGGGGGGGGCAGTAAACCAGGCGGCCTTGGAAGGGTTCAAAATTACAAAACATGAGGTCAAGAGACACCTGCTGGAACTGGATGTGAGAAAGGCTGTTGGCCCGGACGGGATCTCACCATGGGTATTGACAGAGTGCGCAGGCAATCTGTTTGCCACTCTCCATAGTGTATAGTAGGTCACTGGAAACGGGGGACCTACCAGAAATATGGAAGACTGCTAATGTAGTACCATATACAAAAAGGGTGACAGACAAGAGGCACTGAACTACAGGCCAGTGTCCTTAACTTGTATACCATGCAAGGTGATGGAGAAGATTGTGAGAAAAAACCTAGTAACACATCTGGAGAGAAGAGACTTCGTGACAACCCATCAACATGGGTTCAGGGAGGGTAAATCTTGCCTTACAGGCTTAATAGAATCTACGATCAGGTGACAAAGATTAAGCAAGAAAGAGAAGAATGGGCGGACTGCATTTTTTTGGACTGTTGGAAAAGTCTTTGACACAGTCCCCAATAAAAGATGGAGAAACAGGCAGGAGTAACTGTTGTTGTTGTTAAAGATTCGCTACCTGGAACAAGAAGTTCCAAGTAGCACGGGCTATGGTGAGCCCGTAGTGGACTTTTCAGGAGTAACTGGTAGGGCGCTCCAGTGGATAAGGGAGTACCTAAGCAATAGGAAGCAGAGAGTTACAGTGAGGGGTGAGACTTCAGATTGGCGTGAAGTCACCAGTGGAGTCCCACAGGGCTCTGTACTTGGACCTATCCTGTTTCTGATATACGTAAATGATGTCCCAGAGGGTATAGTCTCATTCCTCTCAATGTTTGCTGACGACGCCAAAATTATGAGAAGGATTAAGACAGAGGAGGACAGCTTGAGGCTTCAAGAAGACCTGGACAAGCTGTAGGAATGGTCGAACAAATGGTTGTTAGAGTTTAACCCAAGCAAATGTAATGTAATGAAGATAGGTGTAGCTAGCAGGAGACCAGATACAAGGTATCATTTGGGAGATGAAATACTTCAAGAGTCAGAGAGAGAGAAAGACCTGGGGGTTGATATCACGCCAGATCTGTCCCCTGAAGCTCATATCAAGAGGATAACATCAGCGGCATATGCCAGGTTGGCTAACATAAGAACTGCCTTTAGAAACTTGTGTAAGGACTCTTTCAGAACATTATATACCACATATGTCAGACCAATCCTGGAGTATGGGGCTCCAGCATGGAGTCCATATCTAGTCAAACATAAGACTAACTGGAAAAGGTTCAAAGGTTTGCCACCAGACTAGTACCCGAGCTGAGAGGTATGAGCTACGAGGAGAGACTACGGGAATTAAACGTCTCGTCACTGGGAGACAGAAGAGTTAGAGGGGACACGATCACAATATTCAAGATTCTCAGAGGAATTGATAGGGTAGATAAAGACAGACTTTTAACACAAGGGGCACACGCACTAGGGGACACAGGTGGAAACTGAGTGCCCAAATGAGCCACAGAGATATTAGAAAGAATTTTTTCAGTGTCAGAGTGGTTGACAAATAGAATGCATTAGACAGTGATGTGGTGGAGGCTGACTCCATACACAGTTTCAAGTGTAGATATCATAGAGCCCAATAGGCTCAGGAACCTGTACATTAGTTGATTGGCAGTTGAGAGGCGGGACCAAAGAGCCAGAGCTCAACCCTGCAAGCACAACTAGATAAGCACACAAACACAAACACACACACACACACACACACACAGTAGCCTGGTGGATATCGCGCAGGACTTGTAATTCTGTGGCGCGGGTTCGATTCCCGCACCCGGCAGAAACAAATGGGCAAAGTTTCTTTCACCCTGAATGCCCCTGTTACCTAGCAGTAAATAGGTACCTGGGAGTTAGTCAGCTGTCACGGGCTGCTTCCTGGGGTGTGTGTGTGTGTGTGGTGTGGGGAAAAAAAAAAAAGTAGTTAGTGTAGTTAGTAAACAGTTGATTGACAGTTGAGAGGCGGGCCGAAAGAGCAAAGCTCAACCCCCGTAAAATACAACTAAGTGAATACAACTAAGTGAATACACACACACACACACAGACGTTAGAAAGACGTTAACAATTTAACAACTAAGACGACTAGACGTTAACAACTAACAACGACGTTAACAACTAGACGTTAACAACTAACAGACGTTAACAACTAGACGTTAACAACTAACAGACGTTAACAACTAGACGTTAACAACTAACAACGACGTTAACAACTAGACGTTAACAACTAACAGACGTTAACAACTAGACGTTAACAACTAACAGACGTTAACAACTAGACGTTAACAACTAACAGACGTTAACAACTAGACGTTAACAACTAGACGTTAACGCCTAGACGTTAACGTCTAGGCGTTAGAAGGAACTTTTTCAGTGTCAGAGTAGTTAACGAATGGAATGCATTAGGCAGTGATGTGGTGGAGGCTGACTCCATACACAGTTTCAAGTGTAGATATGATAGAGCCCAGTAGGCTCAGGAATCTGTACACCTGTTGATTGACAGTTGAGAGGCGGGACCAACCCCCGCAAGCACAAATAGGTGAGTACAAATAGGTGAGTACACACACACACACACACACACACACACACACACACACACACACACACACACACAATACGAAAATGACATCGCAAGCAAGGCAAAGACTCAGCCTAAATTGCTGCATAGCCACATCAGGAGAAAAACAACAGTAAAGGAACAGGTTATGAAATTAAGGATAGGGGCAGAAGGATTCACTACAAACGACAAGGAAGTGTGTGAGGAGTTGAATAAGAAATTCCAGGAGGTCTTCACCTTCGAGCAAGGAGAAATCCCAGAGATAAGAGAGGGAATAACTAACCATGAACCACTGGATGAGTTTACTAGAGTTGGATGTGACAAAGGCTATAGGCCCAGATGGAATCTCCCTTTGATACTTAAGGAAGGAACAGAAGAACTGTGCCTCTCACTCTCCATAGTGTATAACAAATCTCTGGCAACAGGGGAACTGCCAGAAATTTGGAAAGCAGCTAATGTAGTCCCGATATACAAGAAAGGGGATAGACAGGAGGCACTGAATTACAGGCCAGTGTCCCTAACCTGCATACCATGCAAGCTGATGGAGAAGATTGTGCGAAGAAAGCTAGTGGAGCATCTGGAGCGAAAGAACTTTGTAACACAGCACCAACATGGATTCAGGGATGGCAAGTCCTGCCTCACAGGGTTACTTGAATTCTACGACCAGGCAACAAAAATAAGGCAAGAGAGAGAGAAGGGTGGGCAGACTGCATATTTTTGGATTGTCAGAAAGCCTTTGATACAGTGCCACACAAGAGGCTAGTGAAAAAGTTGGAGATGCAGTCTGGAGTGAAAGGGAAGGTACTCCGTTGGATACAGGAGTACCTAAGCAACAGGAGACAACGAGTCAGTGTGAGGGGTGAGGTCTCAGATTGGCGAGACGTTACGAGTGGAGTCCCGCAGGGGTCAGTCCTTGGACCTATACTGTTTCTGGTATATGCAAATGATCTCCCAGAGGGTATAGAATCGTTTCTCTCAATGTTTGCCGATGATGCAAAAATTATGAGGAGGATTGAAACAGAGGATGATAGTAGGAGGCTACAAGATGACCTAGACAGACTGAGTGAATGGTCCAACAAATGGCTGTTGAAGTTCAACCCCAGTAAATGCAAAGTAATGAAACTAGGCAGTGGAAATAGGAGGCCAGACACAGGATACAGAATAGGAGATGAAGTACTTAATGAAACGAACAGAGAGAAAGATCTAGGAGTTGATATCACACCAAACCTGTCTCCTGAAGCCCACATAAAAAGAATAACGTCTGCGGCATATGCAAGGCTGGCTAACATCAGAACGGCGTTCAGGAACCTGTGTAAGGAATCATTCAGAATCTTGTATACCACATATGTAAGACCAATCCTGGAGTATGCGGCCCCAGCATGGAGCCCGTACCTTGTCAAGCACAAGACGAAGCTGGAAAAAGTAAAAAGATATGCCATTAGACTAGTCCCAGAACTAAGAGGCACGAGTTACGAGGAAAGGCTGCGGGAATGCACCTTACGACACTCGAAGACAGAAGAGTAAGGGGAGACATGATCACAACCTACAAAATCCTCAGAGGAATCGACCGGGTAAACAAGGATAAACTATTCAACACGGGTGGGATACGAACAAGGGGACACAGGTGGAAACTGAGTACCCACATGAGCCACAGAGACGTTAGAAGGAACTTTTTCAGTGTCAGAGTAGTTAACGGATGGAATGCATTAGGCAGTGATGTGGTGGAGGCTGACTCCATACACAGTTTCAAGGGTAGATATGATAGAGCCCAATAGGCTCAGGAATCTGTACACCAGTTGATTGACAGTTGAGAGGCGGGACCAAAAAGCCAAAGCTCAACCCTTGCAAGCACAAATAGGTGAGTACAAATAGGTGAGTACAAATAGGTGAGTACAAATAGGTGAGTACAAATAGGTGAGTACACACACACATCCTGTATCTTTAACAAGATACAGGATGAGGTTCAAAGACTCAAACAAGAGTTTATGGATTATATTCAAGAGGAAATCAGGAAGAGCAGAGTAGAATGGCCAGGAGAAATAACTAGGCTTACTAATGCATGTGGCAGGCATGGGGGAGGCTTGGCAGGGGAAGGGGTAGTAGTGGAAGGTGGAGTAGCGGGAGTGGGAGGGGTGGGGGTGAGCCAGGGGGGGGGGGGCGACCAGCATGACCCTGAACTGAGAAAGAAGTCAATCATAATCCATGGATTAATTGACACCAGGGCACCATCGAGGCAGGTAAGGATGGAGATTGAATATTTGGAGCTAGAGGGGATCTTGAGAGACATGAGAGCCCAGACGGCAGGGAGTGAGGTGCAAGTCCATCGCCACATTAGGCCTTACAACTGTGACAAGACACGACCTGTCCTGGTACAGGTCACTAACGAAGAGGTAGTGGACTACATACTGCATCACAAACACTTACTCAGAGGTAAGAGGCAGTGAACTACATACTGCATCACAAACACTTACTGAGAGGTAGTGGACTACATACTGCATCACAAACACTTACTCAGAGGTAAGAGGCAGTGAACTACATACTGCATCACAAACACTTACTGAGAGGTAGTGGACTACATACTGCATCACAAACACTTACTCAGAGGCAGTGGACTACATACTGCATCACAAACACTTACTGAGAGGTAGTGGACTACATACGGCATCACAAACACTTACTCAGAGGTAAGAGGTAGTGGACTACATACTGCATCACAAACACTTACTCAGAGGTAAGAGGCAGTGGACTACATACTGCATCACAAACACTTACTCAGAGGTAAGAGGCAGTGAACTACATACTGCATCACAAACACTTACTCAGAGGTAAGAGGCAGTGGACTACATACTGCATCACAAACACTTACTCAGAGGTAAGAGGCAGTGGACTACATACTGCATCACAAACACTTACTCAGAGGTAAGAGGCAGTGGACTACATACTGCATCACAAACACTTACTGAGAGGTAGTGGACTACATACGGCATCACAAACACTTACTCAGAGGTAGTGGACTACATACGGCATCACAAACACTTACTCAGAGGCACTGGACTACATACTGCATCACAAACACTTACTCAGAGGCAGTGGACTACATACGTCATCACAAACACTTACTCACAGGTAAGAGGCAGTGGACTACATACTGCATCACAAACACTTACTCAGAGGTAAGAGGCAGTGGACTACATACTGCATCACAAACACTTACTGAGAGGTAGTGGACTACATACGGCATCACAAACACTTACTCAGAGGTACTGGACTACATACGGCATCACAAACACTTACTCAGAGGCACTGGACTACATACTGCATCACAAACACTTACTCAGAGGCAGTGGACTACATACGGCATCACAAACACTTACTCAGAGGTAGTGGACTACATACTGCATCACAAACACTTACTGAGAGGTACTGGACTACATACGGCATCACAAACACTTACTGAGAGGTAGTGGACTACATACGGCATCACAAACACTTACTGAGAGGCAGTGGACTACATACTGCATCACAAACACTTACTGAGAGGTACTGGACTACATACGCATCACAAACACTTACTCAGAGGTAGTGGACTACATACTGCATCACAAACACTTACTGAGAGGTAGTGGACTACATACGGCATCACAAACACTTACTGAGAGGCAGTGGACTACATACTGCATCACAAACACTTACTGAGAGGTACTGGACTACATACGGCATCACAAACACTTACTCAGAGGTACTGGACTACATACTGCATCACAAACACTTACTCAGAGGCAGTGGACTACATACGGCATCACAAACACTTACTGAGAGGCAGTGGACTACATACTGCATCACAAACACTTACTGAGAGGTACTGGACTACATACGGCATCACAACACTTACTCAGAGGTACTGGACTACATACGGCATCACAAACACTTACTCAGAGGCAGTGGACTACATACTGCATCACAACAACTTACTCAGAGGTAGTGGACTACATACTGCATCACAAACACTTACTCAGAGGTATGGGACTACATACTGCATCACAAAACACTTACTCAGAGGCACTGGACTACATACGGCATCACAAACACTTACTGAGAGGTAGTGGACTACATACGGCATCACAAACACTTACTGAGAGGCAGTGGACTACATACGGCATCACAAACACTTACTGAGAGGTAGTGGACTACATACGCGCATCACAAACACTTACTCAGAGGCACTGGACTACATACTGCATCACAAACACTTACTCAGAGGCAGTGGACTACATACGGCATCACAAAACTTACTCAGAGGTAGTGGACTACATACTGCATCACAAACACTTACTGAGAGGTAGTGGACTACATACGGCATCACAAACACTTACTCAGAGGTAAGAGGTAGTGGACTACATACGGCATCACAACACTTACTGAGAGGCAGTGGACTACATACGGCATCACAAACCTTACTGAGAGGTAGTGGACTACATACGGCATCACAAACACTTACTCAGAGGCACTGGACTACATACTGCATCACAAACACTTACTCAGAGGTAGTGGACTACATACTGCATCACAACAACTTACTCAGAGGTAGTGGACTACATACTGCATCACAAACACTTACTCAGAGGTAGTGGACTACATACTGCATCACAAACACTTACTGAGAGGTAGTGGACTACATACTGCATCACAAACACTTACTCAGAGGTAGTGGACTACATACTGCATCACAAACACTTACTGAGAGGCACTGGACTACATACTGCATCACAAACACTTACTCAGAGGTAGTGGACTACATACGGCATCACAAACACTTACTCAGAGGTAGTGGACTACATACTGCATCACAAACACTTACTCAGAGGTAGTGGACTACATACTGCATCACAAACACTTACTGAGAGGTAAGAGGCACTGGACTACATACGGCATCACAAACACTTACTGAGAGGTAAGAGGCAGTGGACTACATACTGCATCACAAAACACTTACTGAGAGGTAAGAGGCACTGGACTACATACTGCATCAACAAACACTTACTCAGAGGCAGTGGACTACATACTGCATCACAAACACTTACTCAGAGGTAGTGGACTACATACTGCATCACAAACCTTACTGAGAGGTAGTGGACTACATACGGCATCACAACACTTACTGAGAGGTAGTGGACTACATACTGCATCACAAACACTTACTGAGAGGTAGTGGACTACATACGGCATCACAAACACTTACTCAGAGGTAGTGGACTACATACACTGCATCACACCACTTACTGAGAGGTAGTGGACTACATACGGCATCACAACACTTACTCAGAGGTAGTGGACTACATACTGCATCACAAACACTTACTGAGAGGTAGTGGACTACATACGGCATCACAAACACTTACTCAGAGGTAAGAGGTAGTGGACTATATACTGCATCACAACACTTACTGAGAGGTAGTGGACTACATACGGCATCACAAACACTTACTCAGAGGTAGTGGACTACATACTGCATCACAAACACTTACTGAGAGGTAGTGGACTACATACGGCATCACAAACACTTACTCAGAGGTAGTGGACTACATACTGCATCACAAACACTTACTGAGAGGTAGTGGACTACATACGGCATCACAAAACTTACTCAGAGGCACTGGACTACATACGGCATCACAAACACTTACTCAGAGGTAAGAGGCACTGGACTACATACGGCATCACAAACACTTACTCAGAGGCACTGGACTACATACGGCATCACAAACACTTACTGAGAGGTAAGAGGCAGTGGACTACATACTGCATCACAAACACTTACTCAGAGGTAGTGGACTACATACTGCATCACAAACACTTATTCAGAGGTAAGAGCAGTGGACTACATACTGCATCACAAACACTTACTCAGAGGTAGTGGACTACATACTGCATCACAAGCACTTACTCAGAGGTAGTGGACTACATACGGCATCACAAACACTTACTCAGAGGTAAGAGGCAGTGGACTACATACTGCATCACAAACACTTACTCAGAGGTAAGAGGCAGTGGACTACATACTGCATCACAAACCACTTACTCAGAGGTAGTGGACTACATACTGCATCACAACACTTACTCAGAGGTAAGAGGCAGTGGACTACATACTGCATCACAAACACTTACTCAGAGGCAGTGGACTACATACGCATCACAACACACTTACTCAGAGGTAAGAGTAGTGGACTACATACTGCATCACAAACACTTACTGAGAGGTAGTGGACTACATACTGCATCACAAACACTTACTCAGAGGCAGTGGACTACATACTGCATCACAAACACTTACTCAGAGGCAGGGACACATACGGCATCACAACACTTACTCAGAGGTAAGAGGTAGTGGACTACATACTGCATCACAACACTTACTGAGAGGTAGTGGACTACATACTGCATCACAAACACTTACTCAGAGGTAGTGGACTACATACTGCATCACAAACACTTACTGAGAGGTAGTGGACTACATACTGCATCACAACACTTACTGAGAGGTAGTGGACTACATACTGCATCACAAACACTTACTCAGGGTAGTGGACTACATACTGCATCACAAACACTTACTCAGAGGTAGTGGACTACATACTGCATCACAAACACTTACTCAGAGGTAGTGGACTACATACTGCATCACAACACTTACTCGAGTAGTGGACTACATACGCATCACAAACACTTACTCAGAGGTAGCGNCTACCTGGTGAGGGATGGTGACCATGACAGTGTCTACCTGGTGAGGGATGGTGACCATGACAGTGTCTACCTGGTGAGGGATGGTGACCATGACAGTGTCTACCTGGTGAGGGATGGTGACCTTGACAGTGTCTACCTGGTGAGGGATGGTGGCCATGATAGTGTCTCCCTCACTAGTCAGAGAATGAGGGCCAAGTCTGTGCTAAGAGTGACAGCCGTTTACAGGGTAGATAATCATTATAGTCTTGGGGGTTGGGGCTACATGGTAGATTGGTCACTAACTACATCTACCACTGTGGTTGGGTCACGTGTGGGACTCTACAAGTCGTTTTGGCGCCCAATTTCCTCACTTTGGACCACGGTGAGAAACAATAGTTCAAATTCAAATTTCAAATTCAAATTTTTGTTCCGGTAAATTCAAATTTCAAATTATTTTTTTATTCAAATAAAAGTACATACATAGACGATGAGTTACAAACATACCGTTGGATTTATAGATAAGAGGTAGTACATACAGTACCTAAAGCCAGTAATACGCATAGCGTTTCGGGCAAATGGATTGAAACCTCATGAAAAATACCATTCTTGTTTGAGAGAGAATGAGATACACTATCATTCTTGGCTGGTTCTTACATGGGTATTCTTAGTGGTGACAGGAAACGTTTTCCTTATGCTGATTTTTTTTTTTTTTTTGAGATATATACAAGAGTTGTTTACATTCTTGTACAGCCACTAGTACGCGTAGCGTTTCGGGCAGGTCCCGGGAATACGATCCCCGCCGCGAAGAATCGTTGTTACAACAAGTACACATTTTACTGTTGCGTTAAACAGAGGCTACAGTTAAGGAATTGCGCCCAGTAAATCCTCCCCGGCCAGGATACGAACCCATGACATAGCGCTCGCGGAACGCCAGGCGAGTGTCTTACCACTACACCACGGAGACTGTAAATTGATTCATTGATTCAAATTGATT
>WNGS01167208.1:0-10606 GCA_020271785.1 Procambarus virginalis | reverse complement strand
GTGGTACCCCTAATATATATATATATATATATATATATATATATATATATATATATATCTATATATATATATATATATATATATATAATATATATATATATATATATATATAGTAGGCATCCTTCAGACTCGGGAGACTATGGAGTTGCACTCTGGTTTTCAATACTGGTGCAGCGGTTGGTGTGACTGATGAGGCCAATCCGAGAGTGGCAGTCCATCCCACACCGACCAGAAACGAAGTCCGATTCTGGTCTGTCTTCCTGGCTACCGGCTTTCCTTCTCGGTCTCTTTGCCTCCGATTCCTTGGCAAGTGACTCCTCGAACTTGGAGAGACCTCTTTGAACAGACTGCCCTCAGGCTGAACGGTCTACTTTGCCTTGATGTTACCTTGAGGAGCTTCCTGGGCTTAGCGTCCTCGCGGCCCGGTCGTCGACCAGGCCTCCTGGTTGCTGGACTGATCAACCAGGCTGTTGGACGCAGCTGCTAGCAGTCTGACGTATGAGTTATAGCCTGGTTGATCAGGTATCCTTTGGAGGTACTTATCCAGTTCTCTCTTGAACACTGTGAGGGGTTTGCCAGTTATGCCCCTTATGTGTAGCAGAAGCGTGTTGAACAGTCTCGGGCATCTGATGTTGATAGAGTTCTCTCTCAGAGTACCTGTTGCACCTCTGCTTTTCAACGGGCCATGTCTTCTGGTCTCATGTGATGTTATTTCTCTGTGCAGGTTTGGGACCAGCCCCTCTAATATTTTCCATGTGTAAATTATTATGTATCTCTCCCGCCTGCACTCAAGGGAGTACAGATTTAGGCTCTTTAGTCGGTCCCAATAGTTTAGATGTTTTACTGAGTGGATTCTAGCAGTAAAGGATCTCTGCACGCTCTCCAGGTCAGCAATTTCTCCAGCTTTGAAAGGGGCTGTCATCGTGCAGCAGCACTCCACTCTGGAGAAAACAAGCGTTTTGAAAAGTATCATCTTCGGTATAGCATCTCTAGTGTGAAAAGTTCTTGTTATCCAACCTGTCATTTTTCTTGCAGTTGTGACGGCTACTTTATTGTGTTCTTTAAAGGTAAGGTTTTCCGACATGAGTACACCCAGATCCTTTACATTGCCTTTTCGTTCTATGTTATGATTTGCCTGAGTTTTGTACGTGGTTTCCGTTTTTATATTTTCATTTTTTCCATAGCGCATGAGCTGGATCTCATCTTCGTTAAACAACATATTATTTTCTGTAGCCCATAGAAAGACCTGATCTACATCTGATTGGAGGTTTGCTGTGTCCTCTATGTTGCCTACTCTCATGAAGATCCTAGTGTCATCTGCAAAGGATGATACAGTGCTATAGGTTGTGTTCTTGTCTATGTCCGATATGAGGATGAGAAAAAGTACTGGAGCAAGCATAGTACCCTGGGGGACTGAGCTGTCCCCCAGGGTACGGTTGATGGGCTGGATTTTATTTTGTTGACTATTACACATTGGGTTCTGTTAGTCAGGAAATTGTAGATCCATCTGCCTATTTTTCCGGTAATTCCTTTTAAACGCATTTTATGTGCAATAACCCCATGGTCACATTTCCCAAAAGCTTTTGCGAAATCTGTGTAAATTACATCAGCGTTTTGTTTGTCTTCCATAGCATCTAATGCCATATCATAGTGGTCCAGCAACTGCAACAGGCAAGAGCTCCCTGTTCTGAAACCATGTTGTCCGGGGTTATGGAGATGCTGTGATACCATGTATTTTGTGATCTTACTTCTTAGCACTCTCTCAAAATTTTTTATGATGTGCGATGTTAGTGCTATCGGTCTGTAATTTTTTTGCCTCTGCCTTATTTCCCCCTTTATGAAGTGGTTCTATCTCAGCTGATTTTAGTATATCAGGGATAATGCCAGTATCTAGGCTTTGTCTCCACAGTTTGTCTGACACTGGTCTGCAGCCAGTGTCTCCCATATAGCAAGATCGACGTCCATGGCTTTCAGGTCCCTCTTGCATACGTCTTTGTACCGTAGCTGGGGCTTGCCTGTTGGACGCTTTCCCTGTATCAGCTCTCCGTACAGGAGATCCTTGGGGATCCTACCGTCGCCCATTCGCACAACATGCCCGAGCCAGCGCATTCGTCTCTGTTTCAGCATTGTGTACATGCTGGTGATTCTTGCTCTCCCCAAGACGTTGTTGTTTGTCACCTTGTCCTGCCAGGTGATGTCCAAGATGTGTCGAAGCCAGCGCATGTGGAAGGCATTCAGTTGTCTTTCCTGACGGGCGTGGAGTGTCCAAGACTCACTGCCATAAAGGAGAGTGCTCAGGACACAGGCTCTGTAAACCTGAATCTTAGTATACTCAGTTAGCCTATTGTTGGCCCACACTCTCTGTGTCAGTCTGGACATGGTAGTAGATGCCTTACCGATGCGTTTGTTTAGCTTCGTATCAAGAGAGAGGCAGTCAGAGATTGTGCACACGAAGTCGTGAACGACTTCCAGTTTGGAATCGGAGATGCAAATGTCAGGTGGGGAGTCCACTCCTTGTCACATGATTTGTGTTTTCTTCAGGCTGATGGTGAGTCCAAAAGCCTGAGAGGCCTCGCTGAAACGGGTCATGAGCCGTTGGAGGTCTTCGGCTGAGTGGGCAGTGACTGCTGCGTCGTCGGCAAAAAGGAAGTCGCGCAGACACCTCAGCCGAACCTTCGTCTTGGCTCTCAGCCTGGCGAGGTTAAAGAGCTTTCCATCCGACCTGGTCCGGAGGTTAATGCCTTCCGTGACAGATCCGTAGGTGTGCCGCAGCATCTTTAGATGGTTTTGGGGCTTTAGTGTCCCCGTGGCCCAGTCCTTGACCAGGCCTCCACCCCCAGGAAGCAGCCCATGACAGCTGACTAACACCCAGGTACCTATTTCACTACTAGGTAACAGGGGCATAGGGTGAAAGAAACTCTGCCCATTGTTTCACGCCGGCGCCCTGGACCGAACCCGGGTCCACAGGATCACAAGTCCAGCGTACTGCCCGCTCAGCCGACCGGCTCCCCATAGGATAACTGCGAAGAAAATCCCGAATAGGGTTGGAGCCAGTACGCAGCCCTGCTTTACTCCACTTCGGATGTCAAAGGCGTCTGATGTTAGGCCATCAAAGACAACAGTGCCCCTCATGTTCTCATGGAAAGATCTGATGATGCTGAGGAGCCTGGGTGGGCATCCAATCTTGGGGAGGATCTTGAACAGGCCATCCCTGCTGACGAGGTCAAAGGCCTTCATCAGATCTATGATGGCTACGAAGAGTGGCTGCTTCTGTTCCCTGCATTTCACCTGCAGTTGTCTGAGGGAAAAGACCATGTCGATGGTGGACCTGTCAGCTCTGAATCCGCATTGTGATTCTGGATAGACTCTTTCTGTAAGTACTTGGAGCCTCTTCAATGCGACTCTAGCAAACAGCTTTCCTACAGTACTGAGGAGGGAGATTCCACGGTAGTTGTTGCAGTCGCCCCTGTCACCTTTATTCTTATACAGCGTGACGATGTTGGCATCCCTCATGTCCTGTGGCACCTCTTCTTCTTCCCAGCAGAGGCAGAGAATTTCATGCAGCTCCATGAGCAAGCTACCTCTGCAGCACTTCAAGGTCTCAGCAGGACTGCCATCTTTGCCAGGAGCTTTACCAGAAGCAAGGGAGTCTGGGCATCGCTGAGTTTTTCGAGGGTCGGTTCGCTGTCGAGCTCCATTAACACAGGCAGACACTCAATGGCGCTCAGGGCGTCTTCGGTGACCACATTGTCCCTGGCGTATAGCTCAGAGTAGTGCTCGACCCAGCGCTTCAGCTGCAGTGTCTGGTCCTGAATCACCTCGCCAGTGGCAGATTTCAGAGGAACGGTCTTCCTCTGGATTGGGCCGAGGGCCTGCTTGATGCCGTCATACAGTCCCCTTACATTTCCTGTATCCGCTGCAGTCTGTTTCTGGGAGCAGAGCTGGAGCCAATAGTTGTTGGCACATCGCCTGGCACTCTGCTGCACTTTGCAGCGCACAGCCCGAAGGATCTGTAAGTTGCGCTGACTTGGGCAGGCTTTGTAGGCTGCCAAGGCGTTTCTCTTCTCTTCGATGACAGGTGTCATCTCTTCCGAGTGAGCCTCGAACCAGTCTGCCGACCTGCTGGTCTTCTTGCCAAAGGTGGAAATGGCAGCGTTGAACACAGCGTCTCTGACGTGCTCCCATCTTTTACAGGCAGTGACCCCGGCTGGGCCAGGGAGAGCTTCCTCGAGCACGTGTGCAAAATCTTCCACTTTGTCCTGGTTGCGGGTCTTGGTGGGTGTCGATGCGAGGTCTGCCCGCCTTTTCCGAGTGATGAATCTTCTTTGGTTTCATCTTGACCCTGCTACAGACAGGGAGTGGTCGGTGTCACAGACAGCACTCTGGTAGCTACGCGTAATCTTGACGCTGGGTAGACTTGCACGCCTGGTAAGAATCAGGTCAAGCTGGTGCCAGTGCTTGATCTGGGGTGTCTCCAAGATACTCGGTGTTGAGGCTTTGTGGCAAAGAACGTGTTGTGACACAAAGACCATGAAGGCAGCAGCAGTTCTAGAAGCAGAGTTCTAGGGATTGGGGGAATGGTGGCGAGGACGAGGGGACAGGGGAAGGGGGGAGCATGTTAGGGAGGCGTGGTACTGAAAGGTCTCCACCGGTTGCTTTTGAAATTTTGAAACAACATTCCATTCGAATACAGCATGTTTTTATATACCTACTACATGGTAAAAGAACATGATTTCTTGTGAATTTCTTGTGAAAAACATCAATTTTCTTGTGAATTTTTTTTTCAAACAATGGATATCCTTTACATATGATTTATACCTTTATAAGGCAATTTCTTAAATAGAAGTTTCACCCATCGTGTAGGATTACTACAGTAGAAAGGGATATTAAATATATTAAATTACCATTTTATGGCACTATTAGTTTTTCTGTAAGGAGTCATTTGAGGAAAATGTTCAGCATTGTATCCTCAAGTAGACTTTAGATTTATTTTTGTCAACACTAATACCATAGGCTCTTATTTAAATTTAAAGATAAAGTGCCTACCCCCCTGTGCTCTAATATCGTATATATGTATAATTGTTCCAGCTGTAATGCTGGATATATCGGGAGTTCCATTCGGAACTTTAAGATTAGGATACTTGAGCACCGGGAGTTTCTTTTAGGACTGGATTACCATCGTCTAAACCAGCATTTTCGGAGATTAGAAACATTGTTATGAGTTTAATCATCTCTGCTGGAATCTGATTTTAAATTTTGGACACTTGTATAAATGGCCAGTCAGATTTGAGAGTAATGGAATCCTTATATATAAAGGAGCTGCGGCCTCTGTTAAATAGCAACCTTTCGGCTGTTCAATTGTACACTGTGTAGTTCACAGTAGGCCCTGTAATTTGCTTTGCTTTATAGTTCATTCTGGTAGTTTAATTTTATTATAATTTGTTTTAGTCTACCATGTTTTTTGCCTTTTCTTACTTATTTCAAGTCTTGACATTGTACATTATTATAATCTTTTTAATTAGGATACATAATATAAATTTTGTTATTGTAATTTTATTTAATATTTGAGTTTTTATAAGATTTTGATTAGTATTTTATAATTGTCGCTTATTTGTTTGTATTTTATATATATTTTTTGTAGATTGTAGTCAGATATGAATATTTGTTATAGTGTTTAGTATCTATGTGAGAGCTATCAAGTCTCACTCCAGTTGATCACTTCCCGTAAGTTTAATAGTATGGTTGGTTGTAGTTATAAAATTCTTTTGTAATTTAATGTTCTTTGAATTAGCTTTTATCTATGGACAGTTAATAAGTTTTATTTGAATTGATCACTTTAAGTAAGCTTAAGTGTTTTTGTTTTTTAATAATTTTCCTTTCTTTGATAGGCAGTTATATTCAGTATGAGTTCTTTGTTTTACCAGTTATTTGATTGTGACTTCTATTTTTTCTTTTAGATCTGATGATGAATACAAGAAGTATTCGAAACGTTATGCATTTTAAAGTAAGAATCTGAAACAAGATGTTCGGTATATCCCTGGTTTTCCTGTTTATCTAAAAGTAAGATTCCCGAAGGGAACATCGATCATAAATGTTTTACTAAAACGATATGGAAGACCTGTAGTTACTTCAGTACACGAAAAATAGAAAAAGTGGATTTTGCAGTTAAGAAGGCGAACTTGGATTTGGAATTTCTACAAACCTGTAAGGTGCATCGTTTGGTCCCAATATTCCTGAGGTTTAAAGTGTATTCTGACAAATTTGCATTGACAAGTGACATATATATAATACTGTACTAAGATTAAAAACAATATATATATATATATGCAAACAAGCCTGAATGGTCCCCAGGACTAGATACAACTGAAAACTGCACACCCCAGAAGTGACTCGAACCCAATACTGCCAGGAGCAACGCAACTGGTATGTACAGGGACGCCTTAAACCACTTGACCATCACGACCGGAAATAAGGAAGTGATAGCCGAAGCTATATGAACCAACTTCCCCGCCCCGCCGCACTCGGATGGTAATCTTGGGCATTAGCATTTTATTCAAATCACCTCATTTTTTGGGGCAACACATGGGAACACAAATGCAAACAAGCCTGAATGGTCCCCAGGACTAGATACAACTAAAAACTCACACCCCAGAAGTGACTCGAACCCATACTGCAGGAGCAACGCCAACTGGTATGTACAGGGATGTTCTTAACCACTTGACCATCACGACCGACATAGGAAGTGATAGCCGAAGCTATATGAACCACTTCCCCACCGGCACTCGGATGGTAACTTTGGGCATAGCATTTTATCAAATCACCTCATTTTTGGGGCAACACGTGAGGAACCACAAATGCGAAACAAGCCTGAATGGTCCCCAGGACTAGATACAACTGAAAACTCACACCCAGAAGTGACTCGAAACCATACTGCCAGGAGCAACCGCAACTGGTATATACAGGTGACGCCCTTAAACCACTTGACCATCACGACCGGACATAAGAAGTGATAGCCGAAGCTATATGAACACTTCCCCGCCGGCACTCGAATGGTAATCTTGGGCATAGCATTTTATCAAATCACCTCATTTTTTGGGGCACACGTGAGGAACACAAATGCAAACAAGCCTGAATGGTCCCCCAGGGACTAGATACAACTGAAAACTCACACCCCAGAAGTGACTCGAACCCCATACTGCCAGGAGCAACGCAACTGGTATGTACAGGGACCGCCTTAAACCACTTGACCATCACGACCGGACATAAGGAAGTGATAGCCGAAGCTATATGAACCACTTCCCGCCGGCACTCGGATGGTAATCTTGGGCATAGCATTTTATCAAATCACCTCATTTTTTGGTGGCAAGCACGTGAGGAACACAAATGCAAACAAGCCTGAATGGTCCCCGACGTAGATACAACTGAAAACTCACACCCCAGAAGTGACTCGAACCCATACTGCCAGGAGCAACGCAACTGGTATGTACAGGGACGCCTTAAACCACTTGACCATCACGACCGGACATAAGGAAGTGATAGCCGAAGCTATATGAACCACTTCCGCCCCGCCGGCACTCGGATGGTAATCTTGGGCATAGCATTTTATCAAATCACCTCATTTTTGGGGCTAACCACGTGAGGAACACAAATGCAAACAAGCCTGAATGGTCCCCAGGGACTAGATACAACTGAAAACTCACACCCCAGAAGTGACTCGAACCCATACTGCCAGGAGCACACGCAACTGGTATGTACAGGGACGCCTTAAACCAACTTGACCATCACGACCGGACATAAGGAAGTGATAGCCGAAGCTATATGAACCACTTCCCCGCCCCGCCGGCACTCGGATGGTAATCTTGGGCATAGCATTTTATCAAATCACCTCATTTTTGGGCAACACGTGAGGAACACAAATAGCAAACAAGCCTGAATGGTCCCCAGGTACTAGATACAACTGAAACTCACACCCCAGAAGTGACTCGAACCCATACTGCCAGAAGCAACGCAACTGGTATGTACAGTGGACGCCTTAAACCACTTGACCATCACGACCGGACATAAGGAAGTGATAGCCGAAGCTATATGAACCGACTTCCCCGCCGGCACTCGGATGGTAACTCTTGGGCATAGCATTTTATCAAATCACCTCATTTTTTGGGGCAACACGTGAGGAACAACAAATGCAAACAAGCCTGAATGGTCCCCAGGACTAGATACAACTGAAAACTCACACCCCAGAAGGGACTCGAACCCATACTGCCAGGAGCAAACGCAACTGGTATGTACAGGGACGCCTTAAACCACTTGTTTATATACTTTTTATATGAAGTGGTTCATATAGCTTCGGCTATCACTTCCTTATGTCCGGTCGTGATGGTCAAGGGTTTAAGGCGTCCCTGTACATACCAGTTGCGTTGCTCCTGGCAGTATGGGTTCGAGTCACTCTCTGGGGTGTGAGTTTTCAGTTATAATATATATATATATATATATTATACTATATTAATATACTATATATATATATCTATATATATATATATATAATTATTTTGTGTGAAGCAAAAATAATATATATTAATTAATAATAATTAATTAATAAAGCATAAAAAAGGAGGGGTTGGTAGGAGAAAGCACACAGAAACTGTATTGGAGGGGACTAATTCCCCTCCAATGCGTTATGTGGAGTTTCCTCAAGAGGCTATGGGTCCCCCTTCTTCACAGCCAGAGGTGGTATCCCTTCCTTAAATATATTATATATATATATATATATATATATTATATATATATATATATATATATATATATTTATATATATATATATAGTATAGATATATATATTAGTATATTTTTTTTTGGTAGCAGTCTTTCCTGTAGACATATGTTATAAATATGACCGAAAAAGTAAGATTCATAATTCTAACCCGAATTTTCCTCGATTTTCCTTAGGTTCTTTTTACTGATAACGGTAAATGAAAAATCAATTCTCCAAATTCATTTTTTATTTCTAGTCTGATGCGACACTTGAGCGCGTTTCGTAAAACATATTACATTTTCAAAGACTTCCAGTTTTCCACACACACAACTTTATGACTGAACCAGCATTTGGCTCTTATACCTGCATTTGGGTGAGGTTATGTAGTACAATAGTGGGGTGACAAAACAAACTTTCAACAAAACATAGAACACGAAATAATGGGTAGTTGGGTAACAGATAAAATTTGGGTAACAGAACTGCAGAAGGCCTATTATCCCATATTTCCTGATATTTCTATATTGGAGCCAGAGTCTTGAAGTGGATAGACGCACAACTATTGCTACCCACTTCAAGACTCCGCTCCAATATAGAAACATCAGGAATATGGGATAATAGGCCTTCTGCAGTTCCGTTACTCAACTTCTATCTGTTACCCAACTACCCATTGTTTTGTGTTCTATGTTTTGTTGAAAGTTTGTTTTTTCACCCCACTATTGTATTACATCACCTCACCCAAATGCAGGTATAAGAGCCAACATGCTGTTTCAGTCATAAGTGTGTGATGGATAAACTGAAGGTCTTGAAATGTCATAAGTTTTACGAAACGGCGCTCAAGTGTCGCATCAGACTAGACATAAAAAATGAATTTTGGAGAATTGATTTTCATTTACCGTCACCAGTAAAAGAAACATAAGGAAAATCGAGAAAATTCGTGTTAGAATTATTATCTTCTTTTTCGGTCATATTTAATAACATACATATATATATATATATTATATATATATATATATATATATATATATCTATATATATATATATATATATATGAGTATTAATATATATATATATACAAATGAAATGTTCATTTGTTCACAATCGCTAATCTCCGAAAGTTCTTCACCAACTGCTTTGAAATTTTCACACAACTTTCCATTCGAACCTGAGCGGGGTTTTTATATACATACTATATAGATGTCATGTCTCTGACGAGAAAAAACTTGCTTTCTGTGAAAAACTTTGTTTTTCATGTGAGGGAAATCATTGAAACCACTTAACAGATTTCTTTGAAATTTTGACACAATGTTACATTCGAATAGGGGCGTGTTTTTTATATACCTACTATATACATGTCTAACCTGTGACAGGGAAAAAACATGTTTTTTGAAAAACACCACAATCCGTTGGATATAAGAGCCACATCATTCTTGTAATCTTCCAAAGTTCTTCACAAATTACTCTGAAATTTTGACACAACATACCATTTAAATTATTGCGCATGTGTGTATATGCACACTATATAGATCCTACCCCTGTGACAGGTAAAAACATGCTTTTTTGAAAAATAGTGTCATCTATTTCATGTAATAGCAACACATGGTATACTAATTATGTTACAATTTCCATTTCAATGTTTCCGATTTCGTTGATAAATTGAATTTTCATAGAGTTCAATTTATTTTCACTTTGATTTAATTATTTTTGTGACCTTGCATTGGAATTGAGCTGTGCTGTTAATATACCATTCATTTCGGTCAGTTTCAAGATCATTGGACTGGTAATTCCGGGAAGATAAGGATGGGGGGAGGATGCAGAAATCTTGAGCGAGGAACTGGAGGCGAGGTGAAGAGGTGA
>WNGS01167207.1:19822-48919 GCA_020271785.1 Procambarus virginalis | reverse complement strand
AATTATATATATGGTTTCATTTTATGTTGTGAAGATTGTTATAGTATGTGTGAGATAGTTTCAGTGATGAGGATGGTCATCTGTAATGTAGTTGGTTACAGTATTGCAAGTTGAGTGTAATGAAAGTGGTTAGATTGATGAAGAGTTTGAATAGCGAAGAAGGATGCAGTAATGATGGTTGTGTAGGAAAGATGGTTACAATGATGATGACAGTGTGTAGTAAGTAAGTAAGTAATTATCAAAAGAAGGCACCAAACCGGGAAGGCTATGTAGCACCATCAAATGTGCGGAATAATCAGAGGGCGCTAAATATCACCAAGGATGCCAATACGAGAACAAAACGCATAAGGCGAACGATATCAAAAGTATCCGAGTCACCAAGAATTCTATCGAGGGACAGGGTGACCGCGAGGGGCGGTCGAAAGCAAGACACGCTCGTCCCGGAAGTCAGGACATTCAAGAAGGACATGCACGACCGTAAGAGGGACAATGCAATTAGGACAATAAGGAGTAGGGTGGCGCTCCATCAAGTGACCATGGGTTAAGCGAGTATGGCCAATACACAACCTCGCTAGAGCAGTTTCCCATTGCCGGTTACGATGACAGGAGGACGGCCACGAGGAAACACAACATTTAAGAGTATGGAGTTTGTTACCAGTAACAGAAGACCAAGAAGCCTGCCAACGGGTAAGGATGGAGGAATGGATAACCGGGTAAAAGTCGGAATATGGAATACCTTTACGAGAGATGGGACAAGAGCGGACAGCTTCCTTGGCGGCAGCATCCGCACGCTCATTTAAAGACACACCAATATGGCTGGGAACCCAACAAAACTCAACCGACTTAAACTTACTGTGAACAAGAAACAGCCAATGCTGGATCTCGACAACTACTGGATGAACCGGATTAAAGGACCCGAGAGCCATGAGGGCACTACGAGAGTCAACAACAACCACAAAGGAAGACTGACAACGAGAAAGCAGGAGACGAAGAGCATAGAGAATAGCATAAAGCTCCGCTGTAAAGATGCTAGTCTCCGGAGGTAAGCGACACATATAAGTGCGATCAGGAAAAACAACAGAGTAGCCAACACCGTCCGCAGACTTAGACCCATCGGTGAAGACAGAAACGGAGCGGGAGTGAGAAGAAAAGTGCTCAAGGAAAAGGCGTTTTAGAACCGTAGGAGGGGTAAAAGCTTTAGTGACGCGGGTCAAGGATGTACAAAACTGCGGAAGGGGGACTCTCCACGGGGGCAAAGAAGGAACAACACGAGGAGAAACATTAGAAACACGAACGGAAAGAGAATCCTGTAAGCGAGATAACCGGACAGAAAGAGGGAGGTGGGTGAAGAGGAACAGGAACCGCAGGAGGGGTAAAAGTTAAAGCACGACAGAGGCGAGAGGAAGGATGTTGTAAGGACCGCGCAAGATAGCGAAGACAGTAGCGATCACGGCGGTCCTGGAGAGACAGGAAGCCAGTGTCAACATACAAGCTAAGGACGGGAGTCGAACGAAAGGCACCAGAACTGAGGCGCAGCCCAGTATGGTGCAAAGCATCAAGACGGCGAAGAGCAGAAGGAGAAGCAGACGAGTAAGCAGGGCAACCATAATCGAGCTTAGACAGGACGAGAGAGGAATGCAAAGCAAGGAGAGTGCGCCTATCCGCTCCCCAAGAAGTATGGGACAATACTCGAAGGAGGGTAAGGGCCTTAGAGCACTCAACACGGAGGTAAGAGATATGGGGAGACCAAGACAAACGAGTGTCAAGGAATAACCCCAAAAGCTTCGCGGAATCTTTGTACTCAAGGGATGACCATAAAGTGACAAAGAGGGACGAAGAACGACCCGTTTCCGAGTAAAAGACATGGCACAAGTCTTAGAAGTAGAAGTAGAGAACTTGAAGCCATGATCGGTGGCCCAAGACGACACGGCATCAATCGCAAGTTGAAGCCGGCGCTGAAGGAGAGGCGAATCATCACCCTGACAGCAAAGGGTAAGATCATCGACATAGAGCGAGAGAAGACACCTGAAGGAAGAGAGGAAAGAAGACCATTGAGGGCAACCAGAAAAAGAGTAGTGCTCAGAACACTACCCTGGGGCACATTCGTATTGCTGAAAAGAGGCAGAGAGAGCGGTACCAAGGCGCACCCGAAAGGAACGACGAGAGAGGAAGCTGCGGAGAGAAAGAGAGGGAGATGACCACGAAGGCCAAAAGAATGAAGCTGGGATAGAATATGATATCGCCAAGTGGTGTCGTAAGCCTTTTCCAGGTCAAAAAGGACGGCAACAACGGAGGTCCTCGCAGCAAAAGCAGTACGAATATAGACCTCCAAGTTCACCAGGACATCTGTCGTGCTGCGGCACTTGCGGAAACCAAATTGAGAAGGGGAGAGGAGGTGATGGTGTTCCAGGAACCACATCAGACGAACGTTAACCATACGTTCAAAGAGTTTGCAGACACAACTTGTGAGGGCAATAGGGCGAAAGTCCTTAGGGGAAGTCCCAGAGACCCTGGTTTGCGAACAGGGAGGACAACGGCATCGAGCCAGTCCTCAGGGACTGACGACGACTCCCAGATCCGATTATACAGACTCAGTAAATACTGAGACGTGCACGGAGGGAGATGGCGAAGCATCTCATAATGAATACCATCGGAGCCCGCCGCCGTAGAACCGCAGAGGGCCAGGGCAGAACGAAGTTCAGAGAGAGAGAAGGGATCGTTATAGGAAAGTCGAAGACGAGTGCAGAAATCTAAAGGACGAGACTCAAGGACAGGTTTACGAAGAAGGAAAGATTGGGGAAGATGAAGACCAGAGCTAACAGAAGAAAAGTGGGAACCCAGTTCGGTAGCGACCTGCAACGGGTCCGCCACAAGAGTACCACGGAGGTGAAGGACCGGGGAAACATCGGGAACGAACTTACCCGCTATCTTGCGGATACGCTTCCATATCTGTGGCAGGGGAGTTTCGGACGTAATTGTGGAGACATAAGAAGCCCAACATTCACGTTTAGCCGTACGGATGGCCCTACGGGCCACCGCACTCGCTTTCCGAAAGAAAGAAAAAAAGAATCGGTCGTCTGCCGACGGCGGTGCCTCTTCCAGGCTGCACGCTTACAGCGGACAGCCCGAGCACAGTCCGCATTCCACCAGGGAACGCACTTCCGTGGACCCCGAGAGGAAGAGCGAGGAATAGAGCGGAGGGCAGCGTCGAAGACAGTGTCATGAAAAAGGAGGAGAGCGCGAGGGAGAGGCAGAAGGAGAGGTCAGAGAGAGCAGCACTGAGGGTAAATAGGTCCAGTCCGCTTTAGCAAACTGCCACCTAGGGAAAGAGAGGGAAGGGCGAAAAGAGAAAAAGGAACAAGGATGGGGAAATGATCACTGCCATGGAGGTCATCAAGAACCTGCCACGTGAAATCTAAGTAAAGAGAAGAAGAGCAGAGAGAAAGATCAAGACAGGAAAGGGTGCGAGTCCGAGAGTCCAAATGAGTGGGCTCACCAGAATTCAGAAGAGACAGGGAAGAAGAGAGGGGAAAATGGCTCAAGAAGGCGACCTCGGGTATTCGTCAGAACATCACCCCAAAGAGAATGACGACAATTGAAGTCACCCAGCAGGAGCACAGGCTCCGGCAAGGAGTCCAGGGGTGTTTCAAATCAGGAAGAGAAAGCGGGACACTCGGGGGGAGATAAATGGAACAAACTGTGTACCATTTCCCCACAAAGATACGAGCAGCAGAACAATGGAGAGGCGAAGGAAAAAGTAAAGGAACAAAGGGAACATCAGCGCGAATCAAGAGAGCAGAAGAATTAGGAGCCCCAGCAACGGCTGGGGGGGGGGGAGAGAAAGGAATAGCCACGAAAACGACCAGGACGAGCACCAAGCATCGGCTCCTGGAGACAGACACAAAGGGGCGAAAACCGCGAAATCAGAAGTTGGAGTTCGAGGAAATTGGCGTAATAACCTCGAACGTTCCATTGAAGAATAGACATCGACGAGAAGAGAAAGGACAACAACAGAAAAACAAGGAAGAAACAAAGGCGAAAGAGCAACATAGCACGTTAAAGAATATCAGGGTCAGCAAAGTCAGGGTTAGGGGGCATGGGTAAACTGAGCAAAGACGGAGGGAAGGAAGCGGGGAGAACAGACCATTGGTCCGGAGGAGGAGGAAGAGGAGGGGACAACGGAGAGGAGCAGTCAAGGACAGCAGCAGGAAGAGGGAGAGTAGAAAGAGGGGAGTGCACCTCAGCAAGGGCAGCAACCGAAAGGGAAGCAGGGGCCAAAGAAACCTCCATAGCAGGAACAGGGGGCGCAACCACTGAAATGGGAGGGGAAGGAGCAATAGAGCCAGTAGTAGGGGCCGAGGAAGAAAGCGAAGCCTTCTACCCGCCGGGGAGGAGGAAGGAGAGGAGCCAGGCTTACGCTTCTGACTTAAGAGACCGGTGTCCCAGCAACTACGTACGGGCAACGGATTCCAGTGTCTCAACAGAAGCTGAACGAGAGCACACACGACGGCCGTTAGGAGAGCGATGGACATCCGCCTGCACCGACAGGCGGCGGGGAGAGTTAATAGATGGAGGAGGAGGATCGGAGGGAGACGAGGAAGAAGACACAGGAGACATGACAGACCGGGTAGAAAGAAGGGGACCCCAGACAGAGGACCAGGAGGGGGACCCTTCGGGACAGAACTCAAAGGAACAGAGGAGGGGGCAGTGGGCGTATCAGGGTCCAAGGCCGGAAACGGTTGTGAGTCTGAGGAAGGTGGGAAGGACGAGGAGAGGAAGAGCGCAACACGCGAGCATAAGAGACGTTAGCATAAGGCGGGAGCCGGCGAACCTGGCGCCTCGCCTCAGGAAAAGATAAACGCTCCCGGTGCTTCAAGTTGAGGACGGCTGCCTCAAGCTTGTAATGGATACAGGCATGGGAGAAGGTAGGATGGGCCTCACCGCAGTTGAGGCAGCGAGCTTGGGGAGAAATGCACTCCGACTTAGAGTGACCTTCACCCCCACACAAAGGACAGAGAGAGACAGTCTCAGAGCAGCGGAGGGCACCATGCCCAAACCTCCAGCACTTGTTACAAAGTCGAGGAGAAGGAATATACTCCTGGACAGAGCACCGGGCACCAGCAAGAATGACAGAGGATGGAAGGGTCCTACCATCAAAGGTGATCTTCACAACTCGAAGGGGTTGACGGCGACGATCACGAGGGGGACGAGTAAACGAGTCAACCTGGAGGACAGAATGGCCTTGGGCATCAAGGATATGCCGAATGTCATCGTGGCAGTCCTGCAGATTCCGAACACCGGTTGCAACATGGGGCGGGAGGAGAATAGTGCCAACACTGGCTTTCAACCGAGCGTTCTTAGAGACCCGGACAGGGATCTCGCCAAGACAGGATAAGGCAGCCAAGCGGGAAGCTGCATCCTGAGAAAGAGCAGCAACGACACGTGTACCTAGACGAGTGGGGTTGAAAGTGACAGACACATCCACGGAATCAACGAGATGCCGATGGAGGTAAAAATCGTCAGGAGGCACGGAATCAAGAGGGAGGAGATCAAAGTATTTGGTCCATGAAGCAGGACCAAACAAGGCCTGATACGCATCAGTACAGTGAGGAGACGAGCGAGTGTGGCCGTGGCGCTGACGGCGTTGAGAATCCCCAGAGAGAGAGGGGACAAAAGGCGCAGTAATCACAACGAGAGACTTAGCCGCACCAGGGGACGAAGTGGTCATCACTGGGGGCTTGAGGCTCGACCCAACCACTGAGGAGGGAGGGGAGCTGGGGGAAGAAGTCAGGATGGTCAAAGGAGGAGCAAGGTTGGGGCCAAACGCAGCGGAGGGTACAGAGCCCAGTCTTCCAAGACAGGCCGACTCGGGGGCTTGGTCGCCCACCCTACGAGCCCGAGAGGGTACAACAGAAACATGCAACGAAATACAGACGAAGAGTGATAAATTCATCCACGAATGTGCCCCCATACCCACCATGGAGCCACAATTAGAGGCAGGACACCCAACAGGAAGCTATCGCCGGTCATACCAGGGCCCCCCTAGGGGTGCGTCGTGAGTATACGCCCCACAAACGCCACCTTAAGAACCGTCAGTCCATCGAGATCGGGTTCAGCGACGAAAGGGGGATTGACAATAAAAGGTTCCCCTCGCTCGAAACGTTGGGTACTACAGTTCTACAGGTGCAAGAATATGCCTCCCCAAGCACTCGGGCGTCAAAATAGAAGAAGTCCAAAGGAATAATCCAAAACAAGCAAAAGGTCTGCAGGAAAACGACAAGCAGATAGGAGAAGAGGGGGGGAGAAAAACGAAGCAAAATGAAAAGGAAAAGCGATCTGGCACAATTAGAGAAGACAGCAGCAGGAGTGCAAGGCTACAAAAGGACAGAGGACTGTCCCACGGAGCATCATACTCCGGCAGCCGTCTACGAAGCCCCCTCACGACGCCAAGAGGCCGGATGGCGAGGGGGAGTGTGTAGTAAGATATAACCAGATTCCCATCTGGTATATACATTACACAAGTCCTCTGCGATACCAACCAATCCAGAAGGCTACTTAATTAGAGTTCAGAAGGTATTAACGTTCCTCCCCGATGTGAGTTTCCAATCTTTCTTTATATTATTGTTCAATAATGCAACAAAATAAAATCATGGTAACTAATTTACAGTTATCTGAAGTGTTTTCGATGAATCATTCACTAGAAGCAAGGTGACAGAGTGGTCGTCGACGAGGTCCTGGAGGGACTGGATGGGCTGTGGGACGTGGGTGACGGCCAGGAGAGCCATGAGGTTGCCGGCGTAGCTCTGCGTCAACACCACCGTCACCATCCCCCACACTCCCACCAACATTCGCTCCAACCACCACCATCTCGCATTCAAAACACCTGATGGTAAAATTTTAAGACGTCAGGTCGATCTGGCCTAAAGCTACAATACCCCAAAAACTTAAGTTAAATAAAAGGTAAAAACTTTCAGTATTCTTTAATACCTGTTCTTTTGCTGACGAATTTCAGACTAAAGAAATTATATATAAATACAACATTATTTTACTTGAAGACTAAAAAACAAAACTATTAAGAAGGTTGTGCGATGTGGACAATGCTATTTGCAAAACTTGAGTATCTTCACAAAATTATCCCAACATCAGAATCTTCAATAACAGGGTTGGAGATTCTCCTTCTATTATTGGCCTATGCATGAATTTCTTGCACATGGCTGCACATAAACACTACGAGACATATAAACAATCTGTGTGTATATATGATTTATTAACACCAGCTGACAACACAAGTTAACACTGACCAATGAGAAATTGCTTGTAATGTGAAAGGAAATATAATCTTCATTGAGTAAGTAAGCTAAACAAACGAGTAATCTATCAGTACTTTGTTAGAGATGGGAAAACAGAAGTGAGAAAATCTAATCCTAGAAAACATGAAATAACCAAATTGAAACCTTACTAACATCCTCACTCTGTGTCGGATAGCTAAACAACTTGTTCCTACCATTGTATCATGGTAGTTAACCCTGTGTAGCCTAACCCTCTCGGTCTCCTGCCCTACAAGCTCCAGTGTATTACAGCTGTGACTTTCCCCAAATTTCTGTCCTCCTAATAAATATAGACAGCTGCTTCTCGAGAGAATACCTTATAGTACAGTGTATTAGTTTTCTACGCTTGTCCATTGAATTCGTAAAAGATTATTTTCCATTTAATCTCTTATTTGCATTTTTAGTAATAATTTATCAATTCCATTTAAATCATCGATCTGAATGCAATCAACAAAGTATCTTGAATAAAATACCAATGACCATTCTCACTTCAATGATCATAACAAAATAAACATTACAGCAAACTTTGCTATCAATGTATTAGCAAATCACCATAGTCTATCTCTAATTACCTTGAATGAAAGTTAATTAAATATATACATATATATATATATATATATATATATATATATATATATATATATATATATATATATATATATATATATTTATATATATATATATATATATATATATATATATATATATATATATATATATATATATATATAAATATATATATATATATATATATATATATATATATATATATATATATATATATATATATATATATATATATATATATATATATATATATATATATATATATATATATATATATATATATATATATATATATATATATATATATGTTATTAAATATGACCAAAAAAGTAAGATTAATAATTCTAACACGAATTTTCTCGATTTTCCTTATGTTTCTTTTTGCTGGTGACGGTAAATGAAAAAATCAATTTTCCAAAATTCATTTTTTATTTCTAGTCTGACGCGACACTTGAGGGCGTTTCGTAAAACTTATTACATTTTCAAAGACTTCAGTTTATCCACACACAACTTTATGACTGAAATAGCATTTGACTCTTATACCTGCATTTGGGTGAGGTGATGTAATACAATAGTGGGGTGAAAAAACAAACTTTCAACAAAACACAGAACACGGAACAATGGATATATATATGTAGAAGTTGGGTAACAGATAGAAGTTGGGTAACAGAACTGCAGAAGGCCTATTATCCCATATTTCCTGATGTTTCTATATTGGAGCGGAGTCTTGAAGTGGGTAGAATATAGTTGTGCGTTAATTGGCTGTTGATTGCTGGTGTTGACTTCTTGATGTGTAGTGCCTCGCAGATGTCAAGCCGCCTGCTGTCGCTGTATCTATCAATGATTTCTGTGTTGTTTGCTAAGATTTCTCTGGTGATGGTTTGGTTGTGGGAAGAGAGTATATGTTCCTTAATGGAGCCCTGTTGTTTATGCATCGTTAAACGCCTGGAAAGAGATGTTGTTGTCTTGCCTATATACTGAGTTTTTTGGGCTTACAGTCCCCAAGAGGGCATTTGAAGGCATAGACGACGTTTGTCTCTTTTAGAGCGTTCTGCTCCGTGTCTGGAGAGTTTCTCATTAGTAGGCTGGCTGTTTTTTTGGTTTTATAGTAAATCGTTAGTTGTATCTTCTGATTTTTGTCTCTTGGGATAACATTTCTATTACCAATATCTTTCAGGACCCTTTCTTCCGTTTTATGAGCTGTGGAAAAGAAGTTCCTGTAAAATAGTCTAATAGGGGGTACAGGTGTTGTATTAGTTGTCTCTTCAGAGGTTGCATGGCGTTTTACTTTCCTTCTTATGATGTCTTCAATGAAACCATTGGAGAAGCCGTTGTTGACTAGGACCTGCCTTACCCTACAGAGTTCTTCCTCGACTTGCTTCCATTCTGAGCTGTGGCTGAGAACACGGTCGAGATAAGAGTTGACAACACTCCTCTTGTACCTATCTGGGCAGTCACTGTTGGCATTTAGGCACATTCCTATATTTGTTTCCTTAGTGTAGACTGCAGTGTGGAAACCTCCGCTCCTTTCCATGACTGTTACATCTAGAAAGGGCAGCTTCCCATCCTTCTCCATCTCGTAAGTGAAACACAACACAGAATTCTGCTCAAACGCCTCTTTCAGCTCCTGCAGATGTCTGACATCAGGTACCTGTGTAAAAATGTCGTCAACATACCTGCAGTATATGGCCGGATTCAAGTTCAAGTCGACTAAGACTTTTTCCTCGATAGAACCCATGTAGAAGTTTGCAAACAGGACGCCTAGGGGAGAACCCATTCGGCGTTAGGCCGAATGCAAACCCTATGCAACACGTCGTCGGTGGAGTGTAGCAACCGACTACTTCTCCTTAGTTTCACAGCTAAGCTGTCCATTTTTCCATCAGTAGCAATAACTCCATAGTTACAGTAGTGATCTCCTAAAGAGATCAATTATACTAATCCATTGATTTACTGATGCTGTTCAACATTTCAGTAGTATATTGAGGTGCATTTACCTCCATCAATATTATATATTCTACATTTATTGATTTCCACATTTGATTTACTCTGGTGAAGAACCAGCACTAGAATAATGCTAGGGATGTCTTAATCTTTTAGCATGTAACCCCCCAATTTTGTGTAGTTAATTTGACTCCATTCATATAAGCATTACAGTTTTACCAAGATCCATAGGACACTAGTTCCTAGTATCAGTTTTTTCCATTGTCTCTTTGTTTTCCACCTTTTCTCAAAAAGTGGTGGTCCTTCATAGCTATCGAAGTATATTTATTTAATTATTAGTTACTGGGTCTCAGAACCCAAAACAAGTTATTAGTTATTGGAGTCAGGTTTTCCCCACAAAATTTTGGTCTTTCGAACCTAGATACATATACCGTTAATCAATTAAGGTCTAGTATATTCACCTAAATTACTGGCCCCATATAATTAACTATTTACTAACACCAATTAGTGTGTTAATATTCTTTTGGCTATTTACCAGTATATTTCATTATTTACGGCTGTCAGCAGACTGCCCATATTACAGCCTTAAACTCATTTATTATTATTAACATTTCTATTAATACTTTATGTATAATGTAACCTTAGTGTTATATATTTAAAAATTTTCACTTGTGTTCCTAAGCACGAACATATATATCCAAACAAAAAAATCCCAAAACATAGCACCATATATCTATATTACTGCACCATTGCATATATGCCATCCTTTGATGAGGTAGGATATTAAGACTGTAATTGTACTAATGTTTGTACAAATGCAGCCTAAATCATTTAGTCATTCCTAAGTAGGAATTATTTAGTGAGTACTGTACTAGACAGTACTGGTGTACATACATATTATTTAGATTGTGCTGACCCTGATTTTGGGTGGGATCGCCAAAACTCTTTTTGTGCCTTTAACTATTATTTGTGTATTATTTTTTTTAGTACTGCCGAATGTTCACTGTTGGATCGAATGGTGATAATTGATGAGCTAACCGGACGAAAATCCAATAGTGGCATTCGAATACTACTCAAAAATATTAGCTATCTATTGTTAGGTAGGCAAATTAACCTCTAAACGAGGTATTATAGTCTATTCAATACATTAGGCTATTATATTAGTATTGAGCTCCATTGAATGAGCCAATATCCCAGTTACATCAGTAACAACTATTTACTATCAGACCAGCCCTTACCCAGCAGATGGAAACGGCTGACAAAATGAAAGGACCCTTACCGGTCTAAAAGGTCACTTGACCCGACAGATTACCAAGTGTCAAAATCTGTCACAACAGTCACCTGTTGACTACATTGAATTAGAGGACTTACTTCAAGTTGCTGAAGCAAATTCGAGCATATTAAACAGCATATGAATCTGTACTTGACAGAACTTTACCAAACCTCAATAGGTGAAACTGAACTTGAGGACATTGTAAATGATTTAGCCCAGTACGAAGATGATGTACAGGCTAAACTTCAACCCTTCAAAAAGCAATTGCTAAAAACAATTAACAACAGCCTCTACTGCACATCCAGATCCTGATGTCAAATTACCTCAGATCAATATACCCACATTCTCTGGTAACGAGAATGAGAGTGGGATGATTTCTGGAGTAAATTCGTGGATGCAGTAGACTCTAAAACTAACATCCCTCAAACAACCAAGTTCACTTATTTACAAGGCTTGTTACGAATGAAGCCTTGAAGGTAATATCTAACATAACACTGACCAGTGATGGTACGACCTAGCTGTTCAATTGCTTAAGAGCAACTACGATAACAAGGAAAGGACTATTACTATCTTAGTCCAAAATTGCTGGATTTACCATCTGCTAATAATTCTACAGATTCTCTCCAAACTTTCAGACTAGAGCTAGAGTCTTTACTCAAGGCCTTAAGCCTTAAAGTCCAAATTCAGACTGCTGAATGGATGACAAAGTAGTTTGTAAGGCGCAAATTACCGAGAGAGACTTTAGATAAATTGTGTACTATGTACAATAAAACCTCTCTGACCATGAATGAAATTACAAAGGTTTACATACCCTAGTCGAAAGACAAAGAGCCAACCAAGATGGGAAGAGTGTTTCAAACTTCTCTACTAACTCTCATCATAAACCCCAACGTACTGCAACTACTGTAGTAAAACCAGATCTCAATAAATCTCCGAAATGGAAATCTGGAAATGTAGGTACATACACAGTGAACCCTATAAACCCCGTAGTGAGCACCACTCCTACGACTTCTCCTACAGTGAAGAAGTGTTTGTTCTGCAATAATGAACATCTTACTTATAAGTGTAGTACTTATCCAGACCATAACACCCGAATTCATCGTTTGCAAGAATTACACAGATGCACAAGGTGCATGGGTCCTCATGACCCAATAGCTGTACTGTCTCCTTACGTATGTGCAACAAGTGCCACAAGGGTAGACACCATTATTCCTTGTGTGGTAGTGATCAGTCAAGATCAACCAATCCTCATAAAGACTACAAATCTACTTCTGTACAGTATTGCAAGGTGCATCAAGACATAAGTGTACTTGCAACAGAGTCGACTAACACAACTACGTTACCAACAGCTCAATTAAAAGTGATTAATAAGGATAGGATTTCCACTCGTGGTCTCTTTGACCAAGGTTCGCAGAAAACCTTTATTTCTCAACAGCTAGTTGATCAGTTGAAACTGAAGCCTATTGCTCGAGTGAATTTGAATATCTCTGGATTCCTAACCAATAGTGGACCTCGTGACTACCAGGTTGTTAAAGTCTTGGTACGTTTAGGAGGCTGCACCAGCCCAATTCAAGCCATAGTCGTTGACAAGATCCCCTATGAGTTACATGTTACAGGTCTTGCTCAAACAGTCAAATTTCTTAAACGCAGCGGTATTAGGGCTAGCGGATCATAAAATAATACAGACTGTCTCAACGATGTAGGTATTCTTATTGGAGCTGACTTTTATTATAGATTTATTACTGGATGCACCAGGCAACGAGGTGTAAACTTGTTACTGTCAGCTGGGGGTAAACTACTCACAGGACCGGTGTTGATCCAACAACATTCTAAATCTACTAGTTATCAACCAACTAATTCAATAGTTGCATGACTAGGCCTAGAGCAGTCACCACTACATGTCAGAGACGAAACGAGGATGATGAGTCCAATCCCCCTGTTCATAAATTATGGGATTTGGACACCTTAGGCATAGTCCCTGATCAACCCAGTCCAGATGACACATGGACGTATCAACAATATCTTGATACTGTGATTTTCAAGATAATCAATATTGGGTGAGACTCCATGGAAGCTGAACCACCCACAGCTTCCAGTAAATTATTTCATGGCCTCAACCCAATTAAATTCTCATTAGCTAGGCTACGGAAGCAACCAGATAAATTGCAACTGTATCATGCTTTAATACAGCAACAACTTGCTAACAAATTTATAGAAGTTGTTGAAGAAGACAACCATAAGACAGGCCATTTTTGCCACATCATGCTGTCCTGAAAGATTCAGTTACAACACCAATCAGGATTGTATTTAATTGTAGTGCCAAATTAAAGGCAGACAGCGTGTCACTAAATGATTGTCTACAAACTGGACCTAGCCTAACCCAAAGACTACAAGATGTCTTATTACGATTTCGCTCTGGTGTTTTCGCCTATACGGCCGACATTAGTAAGGCCTTTTTAAGAGTAGGCTTACAAGAGACGGATCGTAATTTTACTAAATTCTTCTATGGGTGAAAGATCCACAGGATCCTAATAGTGAAATCATTACTTATAGATTTGCCTCAGTACTGTTCGGAGCGACATCTTCACCATTTTTACTCCAGGCTACTCTGGATACACATCTCAAGAAGTCTAATAGCCCCTACAAGACTGAGATTAGCAACAATTTATATGTTGACAATTTTCAAGGAACCACTAATGATGAGAATAAACTAGTGGAAATCTACCATGAGGCTAATCGTGAACTTTTGGGAGCTAACATGCCCCTACAGTCGTGGGCCTCCAATAATAAACAACTCAACCAAATAATCGAGGAAGAATTCCCAGATTATAAGTACCTCATAAATTGAAAGTCTTAGGTATGGAGTGGAATACTTCCACAGACAAATTGAATATCAAGTCAGTGGAGATCAAACAATCACCTCTAACCATGAGAAAACTACTCTCCCATGTCAGCAAGCCATTTGACCCTTTAGGCCTACTCAGTCCTATACTAATTAAGGGTAAACTCCTTATGCAGGAGTGCTGGCAAAGGAATTTGAGGTGGGATGAAACGTTGCCGGAGGATCTCCAAGAAAAATGGCAGCAGTTGATTCCTGATTACAACAAACTTAGTATTCTACAGTTTCCTCGAAATACCTTAGGACTAAATTCACCCACAAATTTACATGTATTCTGCGATGCTTCAGGCAAAGCATATGGCTCAGTAGCCTATCTAGTTAATACTCAACAATCATTTTTGCTTACATCTAAGGCAAGGGTAGCCCCGATTAAAGGAGGTCACTACCCCAAATGGAATTAACTGCCTTATTAGTAGGTGTAAGACTGGCCCATTGCCTGATCAAAACCCTCAGTAATGTTCACCTTGGTGAAATAGTAGTGTGGTCGGACAATGAAGCAGTATTGCAGTGGGTAAAAAATGACAACAACAAAACTCCCTATGTCAGCAATCGAGTAGGGAAATTCGTGAATTGTCTGCTGGTTATAAATTAAGACATGTCCCAACCAAGGACAATCCAGCTGACTATTTATCCAGAGGTTTGACTTTAAAGCAATTAGTTAAAACCGAGATGTGGTTTAATGGACCCCAATGGCTAGTTAGTGGTCAGTGGCCCCAACAGAAGCCGCAAGTCATTGTGACCAATATCACTACCCCTGTTGTGGATCCAGAACCCCTCGAATTTTAGCTATCAATCCTCATCGCTATTCCAGTTTAAGCAAATTACTAAGAGTTACAGAAATGGTATTTGATTTCATCAACAAGATGGGGATCAAGTATCGATTTCCTAGTTCCATCAAATATTGGGTCAAACAAGCTCAACAAGAGACTTATGGGAAGGAATATGAACATCTCCCAGAAAGGTTGAGTAAGTCTCTGGTATTTGGCTTGACTCAGACAACTATACATTTTGAGATGCGGCGGACGTCTGCTTCATGCAGAAATAAATTTAGATACGAAGAATCCTATACTTCTTCCACGTCACCACATCATTACTAAACTCATAGTTTTACATTACCATGAGCATAATACATTGCATGGTGGAGTATTAGATACTCTTACTGAAATCAGACAACGTTTTTGGCTTCCCAAGGTCGCCAAACTGTTAAATCTTTAATCAAGTCTTGTATAATCTGCAAGAGATATGATGCTCGAGTGTGTCCTTATCCAGGTCCACCGCCCCTACCTAAGGAGCGAGTCGTTCACCTTCGTCCCTTTGAAACCACAGGTGTCGACTATACAGGAGCACTAATTTAACAGGCACACCGGACAAGATTCCAGTGAAAGCCTACATTTGCCTTTTCACGTGTGCTACCACACGCGGAGTACATTTAGAAGTCACTTCTGACATGAGTGCAGAAGCCTTTCTGCAAGCCTTTCGCAGATTTGCTGCACGAAGATCTTGCCCAAAATTAATGATCTCGGATAATGGATCTAACTTCGTGGCAGGAAGCTTGCTTACAAGAAATATGGAACCATCCAGAAGTACACTCTGTGCTCAAACAGAGACAATGCTATTGGAAATTTATTCCTCCAAGAGCACCATGGCATGGCGGTTTTTACGAAAGAATGGTGGGAACTGTAAGAAATGCCTAAGAAAAACCTTACACAGGCAGAAAATTAATCTCACCGAGTTACAGACCCTTGTCGTGGAAATTGAAGCACGAGTCAACAACAGACCTCTAACTATTTAACAGAAATTTCTCTCAAAGAGAACCCCTAACCCCTCTCATTTGATTCATGGTGGTCTTCTGAGCCCTCTAATATCTCTAGGAGACGAGGATCCAGCTGACCCTTCGTGTGTCAAAGCAAGTGACTTAGTGGAGAGTTATAGACACCTTTCAAGAGTAATAGAAATGGAATGAGGTCTGGACACGTGAATATTTAACTGCTTTAAGAGAATATCATTATGGAGCTGCAAGCCCATACAATAAAGTTCAACTAAACCAGGTGATCTTGTCCTAGTAGACAGTGATGGACCCAGGTCATTGGCCTATAGGTAAAATTGTTGATATCCATCCTGACCGCCATGGTGTATTACGAATTGTTAAAGTTCAGTGTCGAGGCACTACTACCTTGAAAACACTAGAGAAATTAGTACCTTTAGAGTTAGCAGAACACGAGTGTTCTACAGATATACCTGTACCCAAGTTTCAGAGAACAATGATTCTACTCAACCGAGCACAAGACCATCAAGAGTCGCTGCTCAGAACTGCAAACAGAAACTTAAACAATATTTTGATTCTATTCAAGAGTAGATAACTTATCATTTAAACTTGAGGTGATCATACTGATGCAGTGATGAGTTGATGTCCAGTAATTAGTTACGAGTCATAGTGACCTTGGACAGTAGCCTCACTGTATTGATGAGGTTCTCCTTAATCTTAAATGATCCAACTATTCATAATTTATTTTGTTAATATCCTTCTGTATCTTACAAAGGAATTATTCAATAATTTTCAATGTTTATTTACGTCCCATGTTGACTTAGTCATCTACCACAGATTCGGGACATTCGTTAGGTACGTACTAACCTACTAACCCATGAATATAACTTCAGGATAGAGAAACAGGTGTACGTTAGTACTAATACCTGAACTACGACCCGAGTTTTCTCTCCCCGGAGTTATGTTGGAAATAACCAAGTTTTTATACATCATTGTATTTATACAACCTTTGAATTAACCAAAGTAGTTACTAAAATTACTAACTTATAGATTTAATCATTATCATGATTTATTCATTGCCAAATTCTTCCTAGTCGTGAGGAACAACAGGCAGCAACATGAATTTTCTCCACATTTAGTTGGATTTATAACAAGTCCAGTTTATCATTTCATTTACTAAAAATAGTTAACTTGATTTTTGTAGTATCTATTACTTACTGGAGCTCCCTTATTTAACTAACATATTAAACATTCTAGAGGAAATTACTTTGATGCAAATGATTTTACTTTAATTTCCTCGATTGGCTGCACAACTTTTAGTAAGCCAATTTATGTTACTAGAAATTCTATTTTATCACAGAAGAATTTAATGTGATATTAATACTTGTTATTACCTCTTCCTTCCTTAGTCAATTGCGATAAATACATATTCATTTACGCTCGAAACCGCGCATGCGCAATAAGGAGCAGAGGGAAGACGGGAGAGCGTCACTTGCTCACACGGAGCACGGACGCGCATTGACAGCGTGTAGCAGAGCTGTGCTTTGACCTATTTATTTCGCTCCCACGATCAGTTGAGCGGTGCCACGTTATCTGGCACAACATAGCCGTGTCATAGACTAGTATACGAGCAACTCCAGAGTCAACGTCTTTCAAGCAGCAGCTGGAGGACGAAGAGTTGCTCAAGTCTTCACATCAACGACACGAGGCTCGGCAGCTAAGTTTACCCTTTTTGTTATTATGTGGCCACTATTAACATTTACTAGCAGTCGTTAGGCCGAATGCAAAACCAACACACTATATAGTCAGTGGTCTAAACTTAAAATTAACATCTCAATAGAGCTTATCAGCTTGTCTCTATGGAAAGACTTTACAATGCTTGGATACAAATTGTTTAGCCATTAGACTGCTATTTACTAACCTTCATCGTCCAGAATTTAGGATGTAAATTTAATTACCTATTGTTTAGAAGATTTCTACAATTTAATTGCTTTTCAGTACCAAGGCGACTTTAACTGAGGTGCTAGGCTTCCACACCGTTCTGTGGAACAATTTGCTCTATGCAACACTTCGTCGGTGGAGTGTAGCAACAGACTACTTCTCCTTAGTTTCACAGATAAGCTGTCCATTTTTCCATCAATAGCAATAACTCCATAGTTACAGAAGTGATCTCTTAAAGAGTATCGACTTTGTATAATGTTGGGATTGAGTACTACAATGTTGGAGGTAGCATGTTTGGAGCAGATGCTCTTTTGTTTATGATCTTGTTAACAATATTTCATGTACCTGATATTGTTTTGTTGTTGTTACTGGCGGAGAATAAAACCATGAGGACGAAGATTGTTTCTCTGACCACAACCATAACAGTGGCGACGAGGATTAAACATCTCCGCAGAGAGCCTGGGTACGAGACGTGGTGTGAGGATCAAGAGAGAGCAGGGTACGTCGTGTGGACGAGTGGACGCTTCGCGCATACAAGTTGAGTGTGCTACCACCGTGACAATGACTACGCCGCTCATGTCAATGGAGCCGTTTAACACTGCCAAGATCTCGTTGGACCTGTGGCTCAGCCTGCTGGAAGCACACTTTCAGTGCCGGGAGATTAAGGAGGACGCCAACAAGAAAGCGGTACTCTTAGTTTCACTGGGCTCTGAAGCATATAGTGTTCTCGGAATTTGTGTGCACCCGGCTACCGCACACGAAGACCTATGTAGACTGATTGCTCTGCTTAAACGTCAGTATGTGTGAAACCATCATATCACAGGAGTTTGATGGATTCCAGAAGAGGACGAAAAAGCAGCAGGAATCAGTACAGGATTTATTTGCGGATTTGAAGGCTTTGGCTAACCTCTGCAACTTCGGAGCACAGTTGGACGGTAGGGTTAGGGACCAGTTGTTCATGGCAGTGGAAAAGGAGAATTATTTCCCTAACCTGGTGGCAGAAAATTTGGATCTACAATCGATGACTTCATGGACAGTGCTCGAGAAGATATTGAACCTGGAAAGGGCTTTTGGAAGTAAGACTTCTACTCAGGAAATTATGGTCGTACAGGGCCAGACCAGATGCAAACACTGTGGATACAGGCACATAAGTAGCAAGTGCAAGTTTCGTGCATATATGCAACTTTTGTAACAAGGAGGGACACTTGCAGAGAGTGTGTAGGGAATTTCTGAACAGGAACAACAAGGCCTGGGAGAGGAGACGACCAGGGAATGCAGGAAGAAGAGGTAGTGGTACTGTAGTCAAGGCGGTAGAGGAAGGTAACCGTCTGAAGAAGCTGCAGGTGAGGAAAACCGACTATATTCGGTGAAAGAAAAGGTATGTTCAGTGAAGTCACAAGTGGTGAATTTTGTAATTAATGGGAAGTTAGTTCCCTTGGAACTGGACACTGGTGCGGCAGTGTCAACATTGTCTAGAGATTGGGCAGATACCTTGCAATTGAATGTAAAACCAGGTAAAAAATCTTTAAGTGCTTATGATAATGTACCGATTAAGGTCTATGGCAAGGTGTCGGCAAAAGTAGGTTATAATGGAAAAGAAATTGTCCAGGATTTTTATGTAGTGGATTCACATAATCCTAGCCTATGTGGTAAGGATCTCATGGAAAAAGTGGGAATTTCTTGGCGGGCCTAGATGAATTGTCGATAGTTAAAACAATTAAAAGTGCCGAACAAATGTTAGATTATTCAGTGGAGGCAGATAAGCCAATTAATAGCATGGTTGCAAAAATTCACCTGAAAAGTGGGGCTTCACCTAAATTTTTCAAGGCAAGAACAGTGCCGTTTCATTACAAGCAATTGGTAGAATCAGCCCTGGAAAAGCATGTGGCAGAAGGCATCTTAGAGCCAATTACACATAGTGAGTGGGCAGCCCCAATTGTACCAGTGTTGAAGGCAGATCGGAAATCCTTGAGAATCTGTGCAGACTTCAAGGAACTGAACAACCGCATACACTGTGAGAAGTACCTTTACCTAAGATAGATGAGTTATTGTCAGTGGTCTGCAAGGAGCAATTTTTTCTAAGATTGACCTGAAGGATGCTTACTTGCAAATTCCTGTAGAGGAGGAGAGCCAGAAATTGTTAGTGATTAATACCCACAAGGGTTATTTAAGTATAAAAGACTTCCTTTTGGACTCTCCTCGTCTCCAGCAATTTTTCAGAGATTCATGTCCCAGTTGTTAGTTAACATTGAAGGTGTGGCTCGTTTTTTAGATGACATTATTGTATGTGGAGAGAATGAGGAAGTGCATGATGCTAGATTAGAACAAGTTTTGAATCTTTTGCAAAAGCACAATGTGAAGATTAATAAGGGAAAAACAACGTTGAAGACCAAGGCCATTGAATACCTGGGTACCATATTTCAGGTAAGGGCTTTACTCCTTCTCACAAAATGTAGCTGCTATAATAGATGCCCCAGCCCCAACATCAGTTGGGGAAGTACAGTCTTTTGTTGGGATGGTTACATATTTTTGTAAGTTTGTGAAGAACTTTTCAACAAAATTAGCACCCTTGTATGAATTGTTGAAAAAGGGGCTAGATTTAAGTGGGCAGCAAGAGAGGAAAATGCATTCAGGAATATTAAGCAGGAATTGATCAATTCTCCAGTGCTCACTAATTTTACAGGTAGACTCCCATTAAAACTGGAGGTAGATGCTTCCCCAGTAGGAGTGGGTTGTGTATTATTACAGGAAGTAGATGGTCAGGATAAAGTAGTATATTTTGCTAGCAAGAAATTATCTCCTGCGGAACAGAATTATTCTCAGTTAGATAAAGAAGCCTTAGCTTGGGTATATGCTGTAAAGAAACTGAGGTATTTTCTGCTGGGGAGGAAATTTCTTGCTAGAACAGATCATAAACCCCTGCTAGGATTGTTTGGCAGAGGTAAGCAGATTCCAGTTAATGCCAATGCTAGAATTCAAAGATGGGCATTACTACTCTCACAGTTTGAGTATGATTTAGAGTTTAAGCCAGGCAAGGATAATGTAGTAGCTGATGCATTAAGTAGATTGCCTGTGACAGAAGAATTAAATTCCAGTATTCCAGTGGAGTATGTTAACCTGGTGGAATCTATGTCTTTTGAGGATATTTCATTCCAGACTATTAGGAAGGCAACTGGTAGAGATCCCAAATTAAGTCTGTTGTTGAAATATGTCAAATATGGTTGGAATGATAATTTGTTATTGTCAGAGTATGCTGCAGTGAAGGCTGACCTTAGTATTCACCAGAATGTACTTTTATATAGGAATAGAGTGGTGGTGCCTGGGGAACTGAGATGTAAGATTTTGGAACAGCTGCATGTAGGCCATAATGGCATAAATGCTATGAAAGCAGAAGCTAGAAGTTGGGTTTGGTGGCCAAAAATAGACCAGGATATTGCTGAGGTAACAAAAAATTGTCATATTTGCTTTAAGAATCAGAAACCCCAGGCCTCAGTACTTTCTTGGCCATGCACTGGAAAACCCTGGTCTAGACTTCATGTAGATTATGCGGGACCTATGGATAATAAATATTACCTAGTGGTGGTGGATTCATACACCAAATTTCTGGATGTGCATGTGTGTAATTCCACCACATCATCTGTAACTTGTGAATTACTAAGGAAAACATTTTGTAATTTTCGATTGCCAGACATAATTGTCTCAGACAATGCTCCTTATTTTGTTTCTGTGGAAATGGAGGATTTTTTTTAGAAAAAATGATATTAAACATGTAACACCTGCCCCCTATAATCCGTCTTCAAATGGTCTAGCAGAGAGAGCAGTGAGATCCTTGAAAGAAGGGTTAAAGCGGTTTACGGAAGGTACTATTAATACAAGGCTTTGTAGATTTTATATAATCAAAGAAAAACTGTTCATTCTACTACTGGTAAATCTCCTTCTGAATTACTGTTTAATAGACACTTTAAAGTGCACATGGAAGCAGTAAAGACAGATCCCAATAAAGAGAAATCGGTAACTAGCTTGGCCAGTCAGTTGGCTCAGGGAGAGGAATTGTTGTTTAATGAGGGGGATGCAGTATATGCAAGGAATTTGGAAGTGGAAAGCCCTGGGGGGAAGGAAAAATTAGGGAAGTCCTGGGCCGCAGGAACTTCACTGTGCAAGTGCAGAGTTTTGGGAACATTAATTGGAAAAGGCATGCCGATCAGCTCATGCCAAGGTTCACAGGGAATTTTGAAGACCCTTCAGGTGGGGGTGGGGCAACTAGTGATATCCATCCTAATAATGAAGGGATAGCAGCACCTGCAGGTGACCGTGAGTCAGAGCAAGGGGCAGCAGAGGGTTATGGGGATACAGTCAACCCTATGGACTCTACAAGGAGTAATTCAGAAGAATTTTTCCCAGAAGTAACAGGTCAGGACTCCCAGTTGAGAAAATCAGGAAGAGTCATACGACCGCCTGATAGACTTAACCTGTAGGGATAGAGTTTATTTAAAAGGGGAGGAATGTTGGGATTGAGTACTACAGATGTTGGAGGTAGCAGGTTTGGAGCAGATGCTCTTTTGTTTATGATCTTGTTAACAATATTTCATGTACCTTATAATTGTTTTGTTGCTGTTACTGGCGGAGAATAAAACCACGAGGACGAAGATTGTTTCTCTGACCACAATTATAACACCTGTAGTGATCCCTCACTGTCTCATTGTCTGGAGAGGATGGGATACTTGTGGTTAAATACACCGGAATTCCCACCTCTTTGGGGCTCTGAGTATGGTGTAGTGGATATGAGTGCGTGCCTGCCATCTTGATGGCCAGGTTTCAAGTCCCCTGGTGGGTGTGAGTGTCTAAAGTTTCTATACTTCAAACTTGCGGTTTTAGGTAAGTATGTGCATTAAGCATGGATGCCATGTTCTCCCGTAGAACAGGGCTTGATAGAAAACATGTAGTGATCCCTCACTGTCTCATTGCCTGGAGAGGATGGGATACTGGTGGTTAAATACCCCGGAATTCCACCTCTTTGGGGTCCTGAGTATGGTGTAGTGGATACAAATGTGTACCTGCCATCTTGATGGCCAGGGTTCAAGTCCCTGGTGGGTGTAAGTGTCTAAAGTTTCTATATATATGTATATACATATACATGTGGGTGGAGAGGGGGGGACGGGCATGTGGTGAGCAACGTCCTACACTTCAACCAATTTCAATGTGGATCATGATGCCGGACCCAGGATAGACTTGACCTTTCTAGGTATGAATACCTGTGAACAAATATCTGTGTGTAGTGTTGTATAGTGTAGTGTTATGAATACCTGCTCAAGGCATCGAGGTCGGGGGGGGAGGAAACGAGAAGAACTGTACCTCCTTCATTCCAACGAAATCAACGTTTATATGTGCATTGCTTGGGCTTTGTGGATGGCGAGGCAGGGGCAATGTATGGATGAGCGGAGGGTCAGCTTTGCCCGAGTGCTGCTGCCCACCAGCCCCCATGCAGGGAGCGGGGAGAAGGGGGGAGTGATGGGGGAGGCTCTCAAGCAGCCTGCAGTGATATTTGACGAAAGTTAGTGCGTTCCTAATGAAATTTGGTGAGTCTAGTGTTAAAAAATCAGTGATGGTGATTTGTAGTGATTTGTTAGTGATTTTCCGTGTATTGAAAGTGTGTAATAAGTGTGACGGCGGCCTCCCTCGTGTACCGCCTCCATTACCCCTGCCCACAGCACAGCCCTCCCACTATCTTGCCCCACCCCGCCACCTGCACCTGATCCAGCTGCCATTCAGCACACAGCCTACCCACAATGGGTGCCTGGGCCATGCCCAACTCCCCAGGAGGGTAATGCTTGCCTTGTTACACTCTATTCGGGAAGGAGAGGGTGCACTCAGTGGGAAGCCAGTCGTCAGGACATCTAGGCATGGCGACATGTCACACTTGTAACACAGCCCCCTTCCAGCCAACAAGGGGGAACGCCCAAGGGGAAACTCTCGAGGGTGTGACAGACGGTTTCGTCTTGTTTCTGATGAAACTGTGCGTCTCATTCTGTCAATTCTATCAGTTGTCTAGGGTTTTGGTGCCCGCCCCGAGGCAGCGATAATAAACAACCTGCTGCAGGAGCGAGGAACAATACCTCACTCAACTTATTTCAGCAGACAATCTGCTTGAAGCGGTCAAAGCGACATCCACCAGGACCTTGCCCCACATCCCAACGGTTGCCTGTCACCAAGCAGCCACCAAAGAGGTCTGGTGACTAAGGTCAACAATACTCCTAGAACCATTGGAGCATGGAACAATCTCCTACAATTTGGGAATGCATGCCTGGCATTACCGCCGAGGAGAAACAGGCCATTAGCAACCTCAATAATTAGGGCTCTTAATGAATTCCCCAGAGAAGACAACCTGGTCCACCTCCCTCCTCGTTCCAAGAACACCAGTTTTAAGACGACCAACAATAACTCACCTGAGAGCCACATAATGAGAGCACAGATCACCAGGAAAATAGAAGACGGCAATACCACAGGTGCCATCAGAATCATAACCAGCGATGACACTATTGTTTCCAGAAACGCCACGACAGCACAGGCTCTGCAAGTCAAACACCCACATAGAGCTCCGGACAGTAGCATTGATCCCCAGGAAAACAATACTCACATCGAGCCCTTGACTGTTCGAGAATCTGAGGTGTACAGAGCAACCTTGTCTTTACCAACAGGTTTAGCAGGGTGCTTTACAGGCCTAAGGCCCCAGTACATCAAACAAATGCTGAACCCAGTGCTTGGAGATGCCGCATGATTCTCCAACATGTGTTTGGCTTGCGGCATCCCTGAGGAAATCAGGCCTCTCTATTATGGCGCAGAACTCTGTGCTCTAAAGAAGACAGATAGGGGAATCAAGCCTTTTGCCATTGGCAACACCTTCTGACGCCTCGTAGCAAAGGCTGCAGTGAGATCTATTATCCAGGAAGCAGCTACCTTGCTGGAACCTAGTCAGCTCGGGTTTGTGATTCCTCTAGGCTGTGAAGCTGCAGCACATGCAGCGCGGTCATACATTGCTAATCCCTCGGACCAGAAGGTACTAGTAAAGCTTGACTTTAAAAATGCCTTCAATCAAGTCAAAAGAGACTCTGTTCCTCTAAGCTGTACACAACCATTTTCGTCTCCTTTACCCATTCATTCGATCGTGCTAGAGTGGGGGACTCTAAGCTTCTTTTTGGGGTGCATGGAATAGACTCCTTTGACGGTGTCCAGCAAGGTGATCCCTTAGACATCCCACCTTTTCTGCTTAGCTATGAAAGAGGTCACTAACAGTCTGACAAGCAAGCTCAACATCTGGTACCTGGATGATGGCACTTTCGCCGGTACCCCGGATACCATTTTGAAGGATATAAGGAAAATCCAGGAGCACCCTTGGGCCTCATTCTCAATGCATCCAAAATGCGAAATAGTCTCCCACAACCCAGACATCACTACCCAAATAGAGGTAGTGATGTCTGTCAGATGTCTAAACAGTCAGGTGTCGAGCCACCTGACTGCACCCTCCTAGGTTCCCCAATTGGCCCGCAACCAATCGAGGAGGTCCTGGATGCAAAAGTCACTGATCTGAGGAGAATGCTGAACAGGACTGAGAAGATTGATGCCCATGATGCTCTCTTCCTCCTCACAAGATGCCTATTTCTCCCTAGGTTGACTTGCTTTTTGAGGTGTTATCCATCCGACAACAGCCTAAAATAAATGTATATTACACCCTTCTGAGGTCCATGCTGGTGAAATTCCTGAACCTGCCATTGGACGACTCTCAGTGGAGGCAACCAACCCCCCCCCCTGTAAGATTCGGCGGCCTTGGTATCCGCACAGCCTCCCAGATTGTTCTACCACCCTTCCCTTTTTCCTCCCATGCATCGCACTACGTAAGAGATATCCTACCTGAACCCCTGAGTGATTCTGCAGGAATACACGATCCTGCTTTCACTGAATGTTCAAATCAGTGGGATGCTCTTGCAGCCCCAACACCCATCATAGAGCCAACCATAGAAACATAAACAGTCTAGCTGGTACCACCCACTAGTAGAAAAAATAGCTGATGCCTTGCTCAACGCCGCGACATCAGACAAGGAGAAAGCCCGCCTAAGAGCGGGCTGCTGCCCATGCAGAAGAATTCCTCCTGGCAGTACTCATGTCGGCAATGGGCACGCGTCTAGATCCAGAATCCCTTCGTGTACCAGTGGCTCTCTGCCTAGGTGCCCCAGTTCACACTGAAAACGAATCGACTTGCAACAAGGTGGAAGCAGACCAATACGGAGTGAATGGGTTGCACTGCAGAAAATCCAAGGGCTGGTATGCAAGACACAACGAGGTCAATGACATCATCAAGAGGAGCCTCATCTCAGCTCAGTGCCCAGCAGAGAGAGATCATCGCATCCTAGGGGGACCAAAACACGGATGACCCCTGCATTTCGCCCTAATGGCCCTGGAAAAGAGGAAAACAGTTGGTGTGGGAGTACACATGTGTATACACACTGACTGACACCTATGTACACTTCAGTGCTGATCAAGCAGGTGGGGCGGCCAAACACAGGGAAATAGCAAAATCAGTCAAATACAGGCAATTGGAAGGACAATACACTTTTGATCCAATAGCGTCTCAGACGCATGGGCCCTGGGGTAGGAGTGCCTTGGGAGTTCTCAAGGAATTGGGCTCCACGCTCATTTACGTCACCAGAGGCCCAAGGGCTGCCAGTTTTTTGCTTCAGCACTTTAGTGTAGTGATCCAGATGGGAAACGCCTGCTGCATCCTCGGTTCCTGTCCGGAAGTGGAGGAGCTTCAAGAGATCCATAACCTTTAAGCACTCATTGTATCATCCAATGTATATCTTGTTACCTTTAAATATATAATAAAATACAAAAAGGGGTGGTAGGAGAAAAGTACACGTAAACTGTATTGGAGGGGACCTAAACATTCCATCGTGTGGTTTAGCATTATGTGTGGTTTCCTCCGAGGCTAAGGGTGTCCTTCTTCCAGCCTGAAGTGGTACTCCCTTCCCCGTTTAATATATATATATATATATTATATATATATATATATATATATATATATTATATATATATATATATATATATATATATATATATATATATATATATATATATATATATTAGGGGTACCACCTCTGGTGCAATTGCAGGGACCCACATCCTCGAAAAGAAAACAAAGAGCATTCAGAGAAGATCTTGTGGATTCTCACTGAATACTTAATTCTTTTCTTCTCCTACCACCCCTATTATTTTTTTGTATGTTTTGTTTTATTTTATTGCAATGCTACAGTTTACAGAGAACACACACACACACACACAAATATATAACAATTAAACAATCAGCGTTCGAAGACCTCGTCCAGCTCCTCGGAGGTTGGGTGCGTACCCAGGATACAGCACGCATTTCCCCTCTGCACTGCGACACTGAGGCGCTGGAATAGGAAACTGGCTGCTCGTGGGTCTCTAGTTTTCCCAATGAGTTCCTCACCAACCTCCTTTAAAAACTTGAGTGCACATTTACCCCAGGCGCCCAGAGTCTCTGAGCCTATCGGCACGAACCTGTAACAACGTTCTAGGTTTCTGTACTTGTGGATTTTCTGGGTCTCCCTGAAGGTGGCTGCCCCACCTCCCTCCGCTGAGCTGTAACGTAAATAGGTATCAGCCAATGTAGATGCACAGGTGTAATCCCATACGACCTGTTTACCTTCCCTCCATGGCTGCAGGGTGACTCCATCTGGGCGTTTTTGGCTGTTGTCAGGTCTGCACAGCTGGGGTTCCCTTTGTGCTGGACACCCAGCTGTAGCCAAACTTCTCTTGATGATGTCATTGACTGCCTCGTGTCTGGCAATCTTTCCCTGTGTCTTACGACAGATGAGACCATGGCTGCCGTATTGGTCTGCCCGTGCCTGGCCGCAAATACACCGGTGCTCGGTGGAGATAGGGGCGGCAAGGCGCAGAGCAACACCAATACTTAGGCCCGATGATCCAGGCGGGTGCCCAAGGCGGAATTAGGGACTGCCAACAGGAAGTCCCCAGCATGGGGGCTTGCACAGCTAGGAGACGCGCTCTGTCCTTCTGAGAAGCTACGTCCAGCAATGCTTTGGCGATGTTCTCCACTATAGGGCTATCCCATTTGGCCTGTTTACCGTCGTTTGGACAAGTTGGTCGGGTGTGTGAATTGGCGAGTGTGTCCCACCGACCAGCTCCTTCCACAAATTTGGGATCACGAATCCCAATGGAGTTCCTTAGGTATTCTGGTAGTATTTCCTTCACTAATTCACTTGTAGCACTGGTCGAGGATAAGATGCCGGCAATGCTAACTGTGTCGCCTTGCGAATACCTATACCCCCGAGTCTAACTGGGAGCGTTGCTTGGTCCCACTGGTCATCTTGCAGGGAGAGGTTTAACACTTTCATAGTTATTGTCTTTAGGAGTGAATCGTATTCCGTTAATTTTGGGCTGTCAAAAGAAGGAGCACACCTGAGGAAATAGGTAAGTCTGGGCAAGGCCAGGCACCTTGTAAGAAGGTACAACGCATCATGAGCATCCAAAGCCCCTATTCGCGCCTCCATCCTCCTCAGGTCTTTAAGCTTTTCTTCGAGGACTACCTCAATGGCGTTCGAGCCCAGAGGTGCCCCTAGCAGCACACTGTCGGTGGGAGCGATCACTTGGCTCCTGGCAATAAGATTTGTACTGCATTTATGATTGGTTGGTTGGACGAGATGATTTCACACTTTGATGGATTTAGTGTAAGGCCTAACTCCTCTCCCCTAGATTTCACTAGCTGAAGATCTCCTATAGGGATTCCTGTGTCCCTGCCAGGGTGCCATCGTCCAGGAACCAGATGTTGAATTCGCTGGACAACCTACTTGTGACCTCCTTAGCTGCCATGCAGAAAAGAAAAGGGGCAAGTGGGTCTCCCTGCTGGACACCTTCTGCGGAAACAACTTCATGTTCCCCAAACAACAGTGTCGATTCCCTACTGTACCCTGCTGAAACGAAAGGAAGTAGACAAGGAAAGCTGGTTCGAACTGCTTCCAGTACCACATCCCTTTTTACCTGGTTGAAGGCATTTTAAAGTCTAATTTAATTAATGCCTTATTTACTGGAGGTCCTTGATATAGGCTCGTGCTGCATGAGCTGCTGCTTCACAGCCATGGGGGACCCAAACCTAGTTGATGGGGTCGAAGCATCGTTGCAGCGTCTATGCTGATTTTTCTGACAGCTGCCCTAGCAACAAGGCGCCGAAGTGTGTTGCCCACGGCAATGGGTCTGACTCACCATCCTTCTTCTTAGGGCACAAAGGGATGCTCCGAAGAAGACGGTTTAATTGTGTCTGGGATCAACCCGGATATATATATATATATAT
>WNGS01167207.1:0-15000 GCA_020271785.1 Procambarus virginalis | reverse complement strand
GAGTGTGCTACCACCGTGACAATGACTTCGCCATTCATGTCAATACAGCCGTTTAACACTGCCAAGATCTCGTTGGACCTGTGGCTCAGCCTGCTGGAAGCAAACTTTCAGTGCCGGGAGATTAAGGAGGACGCCAACAAGAAAGCGGTACTCTTAGTTTCACTGGGCTCTGAAACATATAGTGTTTTCGGAAATTTGTGTGCACCGGAGCTACCGCACACGAAGACCTATGTAGACCTGATTGCTCTGCTTAAACGTCAGTATGTGGTGAAACCATCATATCACAGGAGTTTGATGGATTTCCAGAAGAGGACGAAAAAGCAGCAGGAATCAGTACGGGATTTATTTGCGGATTTGAAGGCTTTGGTTAACCTCTGCAACTTCGGAGCACAGTTGGACGGTAGGGTTATTGACCAGTTGTTCATGGCAGTGGAAAAGGAGAATTATTTCCCTAACCTTGTGGCAGAAAATTTGGATCTACAATCGATGACTTCATGGACAGTGCTCGAGAAGATATTGAACCTGGAAAGGGCTTTTGGAAGTAAGACTTCTACTCAGGAAATTATGGTCGTACAGGGCCAGACCAGATGCAAACACTGTGGATACAGGCACATAAGTAGAAAGTGCAAGTTTCGTGCATATATATGCAACTTTTGTAACAAGAAGGGACACTTGCAGAGAGTGTGTAGGGAATTTCTGAACAGGAACAACAAGGCCTGGGAGAGGAGACGACCAGGGAATGCAGGAAGAAGAGGTAGTGGTACTGTAGTCAAGGCGGTAGAGGAAGGTAAACCGTCTAAAGAAGCTGCAGGTGAGGAAAACCGACTATATTCGGTGAAAGAAAAGGTATGTTCAGTGAAGTCACAAGTGGTGAATTTTGTAATTAATGGGAAGTTAGTTCCCTTGGAACTGTACACTGGTGCGGCAGTGTCAACATTGTCTAGAGATTCGGCAGATACCTTGCAATTGAATGTAAAACCAGGTAAAAAATCTTTAAGTGCTTATGATAATGTACCGATTAAGGTCTATGGCAAGGTGTCGGCAAAAGTAGGTTATAATTTAAAAGAAATTGTACAGGATTTTTATGTAGTGGTTTCTCATAATCCTAGCCTATGTGGTAAGGATCTCATGAAAAAGTGGGAATTTTCTTGGTGGGCCTAGATGAATTGTCGATAGTTAAAACAATTAAAAGTGCCGAACAAATGTTAGATAAATATTCAGTGGAGGCAGATAAGCCAATTAATAGCATGGTTGCAAAAATTCACCTGAAAAGTGGGGCTTCACCTAAATTTTTCAAGGCAAGAACAGTGCCGTTTCATTACAAGCAATTGGTAGAATCAGCCCTGGAAAAGCATGTGGCAAAGGCATCTTAGAGCCAATTACACATAGTGAGTGGGCAGCCCCAATTGTACCAGTGTTGAAGGCAGATCGGAAATCCTTGAGAATCTGTGCAGACTTCAAGGAACTGAACAACCGCATACACTGTAAGAAGTACCCTTTACCTAAGATAGATGAGTTATTGTGAGTGGTCTGCAAGGGAGCAATTTTTTCTAAGATTGACCTGAAGGATGCTTACTTGCAAATTCCTGTAGAGGAGGAGAGCCAGAAATTGTTAGTGATTAATACCCACAAGGGGTTATTTAAGTATAAAAGATTTCCTTTTGGACTCTCCTCGTCTCCAGCAATTTTTCAGAGATTCATGTCCCAGTTGTTAGTTAACATTGAAGGTGTGGCTCGTTTTTTAGATGACATTATTGTATGTGGAGAGAATGAGGAAGTGCATGATGCTAGATTAGAACAAGTTTTGAATCTTTTGCAAAAGCACAATGTGAAGGTTAATAAGGGAAAAACAACGTTGAAGACCAAGGCCATTGAATACCTGGGTACCATATTTCAGGTAAGGGCTTTACTCCTTCTCACAAAAATGTAGCTGCTATAATATCTAATAGATGCCCCAGCCCCAACATCAGTTGGGGAAGTACAGTCTTTTGTTGGGATGGTTACATATTTTTGTAAGTTTGTGAAGAACTTTTCAACAAAATTAGCACCCTTGTATGAATTGTTGAAAAAGGGGCTAGATTTAAGTGGGCAGAAAGAGAGGAAAATGCATTCAGGAATATTAAGCAGGAATTGATCAATTCTCCAGTGCTCACTAATTTTACAGGTAGACTCCCATTAAAACTGGAGGTAGATGCTTCCCCAGTAGGAGTGGGTTGTGTATTATTACAGGAAGTAGATGGTCAGGATAAAGTAGTATATTTTGCTAGCAAGAAATTATCTCCTGCGGAACAGAATTATTCTCAGTTAGATAAAGAAGCCTTAGCTTGGGTATATGCTGTAAAGAAACTGAGGTATTTTCTGCTGGGGAGGAAATTTCTTGCTAGAACAGATCATAAACCCCTGCTAGGATTGTTTGGCAGAGGTAAGCAGATTCCAGTTAATGCCAATGCTAGAATTCGAAGATGGGCATTACTACTCTCACAGTTTGAGTATGATTTAGAGTTTAAGCCAGGCAAGGATAATGTAGTAGCTGATGCATTAAGTAGATTGCCTGTGACAGAAGAATTAAATTCCAGTATTCCAGTGGAGTATGTTAACCTGGTGGAATCTATGTCTTTTGAGGATATTTCATTCCAGACTTTTAGGAAGGCAACTGGTAGAGATCCCAAATTAAGTCTGTTGTTGAAATATGTCAAATATGGTTGGAATGATAATTTGTTATTGTCAGAGTATGCTGCAGTGAAGGCTGACCTTAGTATTCACCAGAATGTACTTTTATAGGAATAGAGTGGTGGTGCCTGGGGAACTGAGATGTAAGATTTTGGAACAGCTGCATGTAGGCCATAATGGCATAAATGCTATGAAAGCAGAAGCTAGAAGTTGGGTTTGGTGGCCAAAAATAGACCAGGATATTGCTGAGGTAACAAAAAATTGTCATATTTGCTTTAAGAATCAGAAACCCCAGGCCCAGTACTTTCTTGGCCATGCACTGGAAACCCTGGTCTAGACTTCATGTAGATTATGCGGGACCTATGGATAATAAAATTACCTAGTGGTGGGGGATTCATANTCAGGCAGGTCACTCTGCTTTACATCATTACACGGTCACAAGATAAATGGAGGGGATGATATCAAACACCAAAGAGTTTTGGTATTTTACTTAAAGACAACGAGAAATATATATGCATCAAGTATTAGGAATAATATATGACCACTGCTCCACTTCATAGCAGAATAATCTGGAGCGCACGATATGGTAACATCCGGCAGCGCCACGCGTCACCTGTCAGATATCAGCTGACCGGGACCCTCGCGATCGTGGGAACAGACTAGTACTTGTTTTCTAATTCTGTCACGATCCCCTTATTTAACTTTTTCCAAACACTATTCAACATTCACATGGCTTACTTATGATTTCACTGGCCTCACGATCAACATCTTATTCACAATACTCTCACAGTGGCTTTTCACCGTACCAAAAGATTACTCTATTCTTAATAATTTTACTGTGAATGCACTCGCTTGATCACTGAACTTTTCTTTATATCTATACTTTCTCTCAAGAGATATCACTGGCAATCACTTCACGTATATGATATTATTCAGTACACAGGCATGTCATATATAAATCAGTAATCAAATTATAGGCATTATATATATATATATATATATATATCTATATAGATATATATATATATATAATATTATATATATATATATATTATAGATATAAAAATGAAGATCATACACAGGCATTTATATCAATAGATCATAGAGATCAATCCACAGGCATTATATCAATAGATTATAGAGATCAACACACCAATATCTGGTTTACTACCAATATATATAATAATAATACTCACTGCAAATTAATAATAGTCACAGCAAATTCTTTGATGAATCCGGTGCTTGCACACACCCGCACATAGATATATATGTAAATGATACTGTGAGCGCTCTGGGTAGGCTCACCACACACTGTGCTCTCTCTGTGACTTAAACTCAGGTGAGACTTGCTCACGACATATAAAATATCCTGACAAGAATATATATAGCTAACTAAAGGGGAAATGGGAGGGTGGGAAATGGGAGGTAACTGTAAACACCTACTTCACCTATCCTAGGACGACAGTTGGGTTGTAGCTCCTGGTCCAGGCTCTCGCCTCGTTCACCATCCAGAAACACAAGCCCACGCCTTAGGATGTCGCGTCTCGCCGCTTCTGTACACTGCAGGTCCGTGCTCCTTCCTCTACAGTACGTCGCAGGGGTGAAGTCGGTCTCCTGGCCGTCAACTTTCCTCCAAACTACGGCAGCCAGCCTACGTCTCGGCGGTCGTCGCACGTTTCCCAATTAGTTCTTGTCACTGTACTCCCAGAGGAACTGCCTCTCACCACCACGAAGTCACTGTGAAGTTATCAGCCGTCCAGACGATACTGCTTAAGCTCCACATGCACAGCACCCGACTTCAGAGCACTTGAAGCTCACTTCACTGTCAATTCCCTTGTCGTCTAGATATATCGCTAGGTATTTGGAAGACTTCTCGACGTGCTTGCATTCAACTGTTGACTCGTAGGGTTCCACGAAGGTGGGGTTACTGTCAAACTTGACAGGATCGTCGATCACACGTTCAACCTGGTTGACAGGGCAGTCAACCCGGTTCACTCACGGTGGATTGCCCGGCCACTAAGCTGCCTCTTATACTGGTGAACCGCCAATGACGACACACGTCGATGCCCGGCCCACTTCTTGCAACACCTGTCCCTGAGCACTTGTTGCTCAATATTCTGTCAATTCCTTATCTGAGCCACATCTGGGTTGCAGGAAGACCTCACAGAGTGCGCGCCAACAACTGGAGACGCTTAATCCACCGGAGTTCGGTAAATCCGACACTCTGACAGGATGACCGATCGCGCGTCCTACCTCTCGGACGTGTCGTGAAAGACTGATATCGCCACGGCGCCAACACGGCCGGACCCCCCATGCCTATGTGGCGTCACTTTTCCCAAAGTTGGTTTTCATTGGCTCCCAGTGCCACGTCGCTGACGGTGACCAATCTGGCGCCACTGACGTCACACAGTTTTGGCGGGAGAACAGACTCGCCAGCACCATATTGGCTCCCTAAAGGGCCTATCCCACAGGCCAAAATATTACATTTTCGCAAATTTCTCGGCTCATCGAGAATGCTTTTCTCTCCCACATATGTTCAATTGATGCCTGCAATGTAGAGAACGCTCGGGAATAGTGGACATGACTCTTACAGCAGGCGTGGGAGAATTAGAAGGGGGGGAACACCGTCACAATATATATATATATTATATATATATATATATATATATATATATATAATATATATATATATATATATATATATATATATATATATTATATATGAATGAAAACTCACACCCCAGAAGTGACTCGAACCCATACTCCCAGGAGCAACGCAACTGGTATGTACAAGACGCCTTAAACCACTTGACCATCACGACCGGACATAATGAGGTGATAGCCGAAGCTATTTGAACCACCCCACCGCCGGCACCCGGATGGTTATCTTGGGCATAGCATTTTACCAAATCACCTCATTCTTTGGGGCACACGTGAGGAACACAAATGCGAACAAGCCTGAATGGTCCCCAGGACTATATGCGAATGAAAACTCACACCCCAGAAGTGACTCGAACCCATACTCCCAGGAGCAACGCAATTGGTATGTACAAGACGCCTTAAACCACTTGACCATCACGACCGGACATAATGAGGTGATAGCCGAAGCTATTTGAACCACCCACCGCCGGCACCCGGATGGTTATCTTGGGCATAGCATTTTACCAAATCACCTCATTCTTTGGGGCACACGTGAGGAACACAAATGCGAACAAGCCTGAATGGTCCCCAGGACTATATGCGAATGAAAACTCACACCCCAGAAGTGACTCGAACCCATACTCCCAGGAGCAACGCAACTGGTATGTACAAGACGCCTTAAACCACTTGACCATCACGACCGGACATAATGAGGTGATAGCCGAAGCTATTTGAACCACCCCACCGCCGGCACCCGGATGGTTATCTTGGGCATAGCATTTTACCAAATCACCTCATTCTTTGGGGCACACGTGAGGAACACAAATGCGAACAAGCCTGAATGGTCCCCAGGACTATATGCGAATGAAAACTCACACCCCAGAAGTGACTCGAACCCATACTCCCAGGAGCAACGCAACTGGTATGTACAAGACGCCTTAAACCACTTGACCATCACGACCGGACATAATGAGGTGATAGCCGAAGCTATTTGAACCACCCCACCGCCGGCACCGGATGGTTATCTTGGGCATAGCATTTTACCAAATCACCTCATTCTTTGGGGCACACGTGAGGAACACAAATGCGAACAAGCCTGAATGGTCCCCAGGACTATATGCGAATGAAAACTCACACCCCAGAAGTGACTCGAACCCATACTCCCAGGAGCAACGCAACTGGTATGTACAAGACGCCTTAAACCACTTGACCATCACGACCGGACATAATGAGGTGATAGCCGAAGCTATTTGAACCACCCACCGCCGGCACCCGGATGGTTATCTTGGGCATAGCATTTTACCAAATCACCTCATTCTTTGGGGCACACGTGAGGAACACAAATGCGAACAAGCCTGAATGGTCCCCAGGACTATATGCGAATGAAAACTCACACCCCAGAAGTGACTCGAACCCATACTCCCAGGAGCAACGCAACTGGTATGTACAAGACGCCTTAAACCACTTGACCATCACGACCGGACATAATGAGGTGATAGCCGAAGCTATTTGAACCACCCCACCGCCGGCACCCGGATGGTTATCTTGGGCATAGCATTTTACCAAATCACCTCATTCTTTGGGGCACACGTGAGGAACACAAATGCGAACAAGCCTGAATGGTCCCCAGGACTATATGCGAATGAAAACTCACACCCAGAAGTGACTCGAACCCATAGTCACGTGTTCCTCACGTGTGCCCCAAAGAATGAGGTGATTTGGTAAAATGCTATGCCCAAGATAACCATCCGGGTGCCGGCGGTGGGGTGGTTCAAATAGCTTCGGCTATCACCTCATTATGTCCGGTCGTGATGGTCAAGTGGTTTAAGGCGTCTTGTACATACCAGTTGCGTTGCTCCTGGGAGTATGGGTTCGAGTCACTTCTGGGTGTGAGTTTTCATTCGCATATAGTCCTGGGGACCATTCAGGCTTGTTCGCATTTGTGTTCCTCACGTGTGCCCCAAAGAATGAGGTGATTTGGTAAAATGCTATGCCCAAGATAACCATCCGGGTGCCGGCGGTGGGGTGGTTCAAATAGCTTCGGCTATCACCTCATTATGTCCGGTCGTGATGGTCAAGTGGTTTAAGGCGTCTTGTACATACCAGTTGCGTTGCTCCTGGGAGTATGGGTTCGAGTCACTTCTGGGGTGTGAGTTTTCATTCGCATATAGTCCTGGGGACCATTCAGGCTTGTTCGCATTTGTGTTCCTCACGTGTGCCCCAAAGAATGAGGTGATTTGGTAAAATGCTATGCCCAAGATAACCATCCGGTGCCGGCGGTGGGGTGGTTCAAATAGCTTCGGCTATCACCTCATTATGTCCGGTCGTGATGGTCAAGTGGTTTAAGGCGTCTTGTACATACCAGTTGCGTTGCTCCTGGGAGTATGGGTTCGAGTCACTTCTGGGGTGTGAGTTTTCATTCGCATATAGTCCTGGGGACCATTCAGGCTTGTTCGCATTTGTGTTCCTCACGTGTGCCCCAAAGAATGAGGTGATTTGGTAAAATGCTATGCCCAAGATAACCATCCGGTGCCGGCGGTGGGGTGGTTCAAATAGCTTCGGCTATCACCTCATTATGTCCGGTCGTGATGGTCAAGTGGTTTAAGGCGTCTTGTACATACCAGTTGCGTTGCTCCTGGGAGTATGGGTTCGAGTCACTTCTGGGGTGTGAGTTTTCATTCGCATATAGTCCTGGGGACCATTCAGGCTTGTTCGCATTTGTGTTCCTCACGTGTGCCCCAAAGAATGAGGTGATTTGGTAAAATGCTATGCCCAAGATAACCATCCGGTGCCGGCGGTGGGGTGGTTCAAATAGCTTCGGCTATCACCTCATTATGTCCGGTCGTGATGGTCAAGTGGTTTAAGGCGTCTTGTACATACCAGTTGCGTTGCTCCTGGGAGTATGGGTTCGAGTCACTTCTGGGGTGTGAGTTTTCATTCGCATATAGTCCTGGGGACCATTCAGGCTTGTTCGCATTTGTGTTCCTCACGTGTGCCCCAAAGAATGAGGTGATTTGGTAAAATGCTATGCCCAAGATAACCATCCGGTGCCGGCGGTGGGGTGGTTCAAATAGCTTCGGCTATCACCTCATTATGTCCGGTCGTGATGGTCAAGTGGTTTAAGGCGTCTTGTACATACCAGTTGCGTTGCTCCTGGGAGTATGGGTTCGAGTCACTTCTGGGGTGTGAGTTTTCATTCGCATATAGTCCTGGGGACCATTCAGGCTTGTTCGCATATATATATATATATATAGTGACGGGAAAGTGTAGGAGTGTAGAAGTTCGGCAGTCTTCCTAGTGGCTGGTGTCAATGCCTGTCACATTTACAAAAAAAAGAGACTGCTTGGCTGTTATCTGTGCAAAAGTAAGGAAAGACACGCAAAACACAAAGTATGAACAATGAAATTTTAATTAATATAGAAAAGAAAGCAAAAATAAAGACAATCCCTTGGCTATGTACAGTGCCAACAAACAAGTCAAAAAATATAACATTAAAGTAAAGAACAGGGATAAATTACTCTAGGATTAATATAAAGAAAAAATGACAATAACATGTGCTGAGAATATGCGCTAGCTGGGAACCTCCACTGATAAACAGGACGTGTATCAGTTGGTTGTTCACAGCTTGAGAGCACAAGGATTTTCTGACCAATGGCTGGTTCACGCCCAGACATCGACTTAAGTAGAGGGCGATGAGGTGCAGAGGTGCAGGTGTGCAGCCAGCGGGTCACCAATCAGAGGCAGGCAGGCTGGAAATGGTAGATTGCTGGTTGACGACGGGTGAGCCGGCATGGAGGGAGTGTGGAGTAGGGGGGAGTACGTTTTGCCTCCTGGTCAAAACGTTTTGTGCTACTGGTAGACGTATCTTGAAGGTAGCATCTTATTCTTGTACATATGTAAGTAACTTTATGCAGGGAAGAGCAGGCTCAATCTCTCTTGAAAGAGATTATCGTCACAACTCTCCCCCGAAGCCTGCTCTAACGGGTGAAGTTACTTCTTCCGGTGGTAGAGTGGTAGGTGGAGCTGCCTCTACCTGATAGACTGTGTAGAGGGCGTCTGCTATGATGTTGTCAGAACCCTTGATGTAGAAGATCTCCAGGTTGAAATTCTGCAGATATATAGCCCATCGTAGAAGTCATTGAATTGGGCTTGCTGCAAGAAGCATAGGGGATTGTGGTCCGAGTAGATGGTGGTAGACCGAGCACCTTGTAGGTATGATGCAAAGTGCTGTAAATTCAGGACGATGGAGAGTAGCTCCTTTTCGATAGTGCTGTAGTCCTTCTGGTGTGGTTTTAACTTGTAGCTCTAGTAGCTAACAGGTAGAACCTCCTCGCCTCGTTGTTGCATCAGGACGCCCCCAATGCCGGTACCACTGGCGTCGACATGGAGAATGAAAGACTTCGTGGTATATATATATATATATATATATATATATATATATATATATATATATATATATATATATATATAAGCAATTTCAACGCGGAGCACGATGCCTGAACCGGCCAAGACTTGACCTATGTAGGTATGAATACCTGCTGAAGGCCCCGAGGGTGACAAGAAGATCTGCACCCCCTTCATACCAACAAAATCAACGTAGAAAGGTGCGTTGTCTGGGCTTTTTGTATAACGAGGCAGGGACGGTGAGTGAGAGGAGGGTCGCCGTCGTCTGAGTGCCGGCATCATTCCCCTCCCCCAAGAGGGGAGAGGGGAATGATGGGGAGGTTCTCGAGCAGCCTACAGTGATGTTAGTCGAAAGTTAATGCTTTCCCAACCAAATTCGGTGAGTGTAGTGTTTAAAACAAAGTGCACTAGTGATTTCCACGAAGTGATGATAGTGTGTAACAAGTGTGACTGGGGCCTCCCTCGTGAGCCCTTTCCATTACTCCCGCCCCCAGTACAGCCTCCCCCCCCCCCCGCCATCTTCTTCAACCCCGCTACCTGCTCCTGACCAAGCCAGCCGCCCATCAACACACAGCCTATCCACACGATGCCCAGGCCATGCCCAACTCCCCCAGGAGCGTAATGCTTGCCTTGTTACACTCCTTGCGGGAAAAAGAACACTCAGTGGGCAGCCAGGCGTCGTCACATCTAGGCATGGCGTATGTCGCACCTGACACACAGCCTCTTTCCAGCCAAGAAGATGAATACCCAAGAGGAAACTGTCAAGTGTGTGACAGACATTATCGTCTCAAGCAAGATGGAACTCTCCATTTTCATTCTGTCAAATCAAGTGGTTGTCTAGGGTCTAGGCGCCCGCAATGGGGCAGTGACGATAAGCAAACTGCTGCAGGAGCGAGGAACAATACCTCCCTCAACTTCATTTCAACAGATAATCTGCTTGAAGCAGTCAAAGCGACGTCCACCAGGACCTTGCCCCACATCATCAAGGCTGCCCGTCACCAAGCAGCAGCCAAACTCACCAGTCTGCTGTCAAAGGTAAACAATGCTCCCAGAGCCACTGGATCATGGCACAATCACTATTTGGGAATGCATGCCTAGCATTACCGCCCAGGAGAGACAAGTCACTAGCAACCTCTTTAATCAGGGCTCTTAATGAATTTGCCAGAGCAGACAACGTGGTTCGCCTCCACCCTCGTGTCAAGAACTCCAGCCGCAGGACGACCAACAATAGCTCACCTGAGAACCACAAAATGAGAGCACAGATCACCAGGAAAATATAAGAGGGCAATACCACAGGTGCCATCAGAATCATAACCATCGATCACACTATTGGACCGGAGAAACGCCACGATAGCACAGACTCTACAAGACAAACACGTACCCAGAGCCCCAGACAGCAGCAGGGATCCCCAGGAAGACAATACTGGCATAGAACCCTTGATTGTTCGAGAATCTGAGGTGTACAAAGCAGCCATGTCTTTCCCAACAGGTTCAGTAGGGCGGGCATTACAGGCCTAAGATCCCCAGCACATTAAACAAATGCTGAACCCGGTGCTTGGAGATGCTGCAAAGGACCTTCTAGAGAAACTTCCCAGATTCTCCAACACGTGCTTGGCTGGCGGCATCCCTGAGGACATCAGGCCTGTCTTTTATGGAGCAGCACCTGTGCTCTAAAGAAGAAGGATAGGGGAATCAGGCCCATTGCCGTTGGCAACACCCTCCGACGCCTCGTATTTAAGGCTGCAGTGAGATCTATCAGCCAGGAAGCAGCCACCTTGCTGAAACCTAATCAGCTCGGGTTTGGGATCCCCCCTTAGGCTGTGAGTCCCCCAGCACATGCAGCACGGGCTTACATTGCTGATCTCCCAGACCAGATGGCACTAGTAAAGCTTGACTTTAAAAAAGGCCTTCAATCAAGTCAGAAGAGACGCTGTCCTCAGGGCTGGACACAACCATTTCCGTCCCCTTTACCCATTCATCTGATCGTGCTACATTGGAGGGAGTAAGCTTCTTTTTGGGGAGCATGAAATAGACTCCTGTGAAGGTGTCCAAAAAGGTGACCCCTTAGCCCCTCTCCTTTTTTGCTTAGCTATCAAAGAGGTCACTGATAGTCTGACAAGCGAGCTAAACATCTGGTACCTGGATGATGGTACTCTCGCTGGAAGCCCAGAAACCATTTTGGAGGATATAAGGAAAATCCAGGAGCAAGGAGCAGCTTTGGCCCTCATTCTCAACACATCCAAATGTGAAATAATCTCCCGCATCTAAGATATCACTGGCCAAATAAAAATTGTTCTTCCAGACGTTAATGTTGTCGAGCCACCTGACTGCACCTTCCTGGGTTTCCCAATTGGCAATCGAGGAGGTCCTGGATGCAAAAATCACTGATCTAAAGAGACTGCTGAACAGGATTGACAAGATTGATACCCATGATGTTCTCTTCCTCCTCACAAGATGCCTATCTCTCCCCAAGTTGATCTACTTTCAGAGATGTTCTCCATCCTACAGCAGCCCTAAATTAAATGTGTATGACACCCTTCTGAGGTTCATGCTGGTGAAAGTCCTGAACCTGGCACTGGACGACTTTCAGTGGAAGCAAGCAACCCTCCCCGTAAGGCTTGGCGGCCTTGGTGTCCGCACAGCCTCCCAGATTGCACAACCAGCTTTCCTTTCCTCCTTTCATGCATTACACGATCTCTAAGAGATATCCTACTTGAATTCCTGAGTAATTCAGAAGGAATACACGATCCTGCTTTCACTGAATGTTCAAATCAGTGGAATGCTCTTGCAGCCCCAGCACCCATCATAGAACTAACAAAAAAACTTAAGCAGACCAGCTGGGACCACCCACTAGTAGAAAAAATAGCTGGTGCCATGCTCAGAGCCGCAACATCAGACAAGGAGAAAGCCCGCCTCAGAGTAGTGCTTGCCCTCCATGCAGGAGACTTCTTCCTGGCAATACCCATGTCGGCAATGGGTACACGTCTGGAGCCAGAATCCCTTCGTGTAGCAGTGGCCCTCAGCGTTTGTGCCCCAATTCACACTGAATACAAGTGTATTGCAGCAGGGTGGAAGCAGACCAATATGCACTGCATGTGTTGCATTGCAGAAACACAAAGGGCTAGCATGCGAGACACAACGAGGTCAATGACATCATTAAGAGGAGCCTCGTTTCAACTCAGTGCCCAGCGGAGAGAGAACCTCGCATCCTAGGCAACCAAAACCCGGATTTCCCCCACTTCATCCTGATGGCATCACCATATACTCCTGGAAGGAGAGCAGACACTTCGTGTGGGAATACACATGTGTATCCACCCTGGCTGACACCTATGTACACTTCGATGCTGATCAAGCAGGTGGGGCAGCCAACCACAGGGAAATAGCAAAATCAGTCAAATACAGGCGATTGGAAGGTCAATACCTCTTTGTTCCCATAGCATCTGAGATACACGGCCCCTGGGGCAACAGCGCCTTGGGATTTCTCAAGGAATCGGGCTCTAAGCTCATTGAAGTCACCAGAGACCCAAGAGCTGCCAGGTTTTTGTTTCAGCGCCTCAGTGTAGCGATCCAGAGGGGAAACGCTTGCTGCATCCTCGGTTCCTGTTATGAAGTGGAGGAGCTTTAAGATATCCATAACCTTCAAGCACTCTTTATATCAACCAATGTATATCTTGTAACCTTTATACATATAAAAAAACAAAAAATCAAAGGAAAGGGGGTGGTAGGAGAAAAGCACACAGAAATTGTATTGGAGGGGACCTAAACATTCCCTCTAACACGTTATGTGTGGTTTCCTCCGAGGAAACCCTTCTTCCAGCCAGAGGTGGTACTCCCTTCATATATGCATACATATATATATATATATATATATATATATATATATATATATATATATATATATATATATATATATATATATATATATATGTCGTACCTAGTAGCCAGAACGCACTTCTCAGCCTACTATGCAAGGCCCGATTTGCCTAATAAGCCAAGTTTTCACGAATTAATATATTTTCTCTAATTTTTCTCTTATGAAATGATAAAGCTACCCATTTCATTATGTATGAGGTGAATTTTTTTTTTTTGGAGTTAAAATTAACGTAGATATATGACCGAACCTAACCAACCCTACCTAACCTAACCTAACCTATCTTTATATGTTAGGTTAATTTAGGTAGCCGAAAAAGTTAGGTTAGGTTAGGTTAGGTAGGTTATTTAGTCGAAAAACAATTAATTCATGAAAACTTGGCTTATTAGGCAAATCGGGCCTCGCATAGTAGGCTGAGAAGTGCGTTCTGGCTACTAGGTACGACATATATATATATATATATATATATATATATATATATATATATATATATATATATATATATATATATATATATATATATATATATATATATATATATATATATATATATGCAAACAAGCCTGTTCCTCACGTGTTGCCCCAAAAAATGAGGTGATTTGATAAAATGCTATGCCCAAGATTACTATCCGAGTGCCGGCGGGGAAGTGGTTCATATAGCCTCGGCTATCACTTCCTTATGTCCGGTCGTGATGGTCAAGTGGTTTAAGGCGTCCCTGTACATACCAGTTGCGTTGCTCCTGGGAGTATGGGTTCGAGTCATTTCTGGGGTGTGAGTTTCCAGTTATATATATATATATATATATATATATATATATATATATATATATATATATATATATATATATATATATATATATATATATATATATATATATATTAGTTAACAGAGAACACACACTCATATAACAATATAACAATCAGTGTTCAAAGACCTCGTCCAGCTCTCCGGAGGTTCGGTGCATAACCAAGATTCAGCACGCATTTCCCCTCTGAACTGCGACACTGAGGCGCTGGAACATGAAATTGGCCGCACTTGAGTCTCTAGTTTTCCCAATGAGGTCTTCATCCACCTCTCTTAGGAACTGAAGTGCACATTTATCCCAAGCGCCTAGAGTCTCGAAGCCTATCGGCACGAACCTGTAACAACGTTCTAGGTCCCTGTACTGGTTGGTTTTCTGGATCTCCCTGAAGGTAGTCACCCCGCCTCCCTCAACTGTGCTGTTAGGTAGGTATATATCAGCCAATGTGGATGCACACGTGAAATCCCATACGAGCTGTTTACCTTCCCTCCATGGCTGCAGGGTGCCTCCATCTGGGCGTTTTTGGCTGTTGTCAGGTCTGCACAACTGAGGTTCCCTTTGTGTTGGACACCCAGCTGTAGCCAAACGTCTCTTGCTGTTATTGATTGCTTC
>WNGS01167204.1:71466-82307 GCA_020271785.1 Procambarus virginalis | reverse complement strand
ATGGAGAGGTGTGCAAGTGTTCGGGAGTGTTGGGAAAACGTAATGTAGGTGTCAAGTGTTGCATCTGTAACATAAAATTTCACCTGGGCTGTGCTGAATTATCTCCAGGATGCACAAAAAGGCAAAGAATTTACTGGGTCTGCAAAGATGACAGATTAATGTTGGAGAACATAACTAAACTGATGAAAAACATTCCCGAGTCGCAGAGATTATCATTCACAGACAAGCTACCAGTGATATATGCGGACTGGGAAAAGACAACATTGGATAACGACCAAAACTCAGGAACAGATAGTTTAGAGAACCGCAGCAGTAGTGTAGAGGAAGAGGGTATTGTGCAATATTGCAGAGCCAGGCAATATAAACGATGAGAGCAACAGTGAGACAGAGTGCGTAAATGAAGGAATTGGGATGAAAGACGGAGATGGCTCCAATAAAGAGGTAGACAAGACAGACACAGGTATACCTTGAAAAACGCAAAACCGGAACATATTTGCAAATTCTACGCTAAAGGAATATTCAAATATGGAAAATTAGGAGCAAAATGCAATTTTCTACATCCTCGAAAATGCAGGAACATGTTGGCGAGGGGTACATGCCGTTTTGGAACAGGGTGTAGATACTTTCACCCTATATTATGTCAATTTTCAATTAGGGACAAAAAATGCTACAATCTTCAGTGTCCGGAATTCCATGTGAAAGATACACAGTGGTATAGACGGGAAGATCAATATGACACTACTTGAAATTTTTTAGAGGAAGGCAGAAACAGTAATAAATATAAGAGAGAGGAACAGTCAGATGGAACCACTACAGGATTACAGAGGGGAAGGGAGATATCCACAAGACTGGAATACAAATTATCAACAAGCACAGAGGTACTACACCACACAACACCCGTCCTACTACCAAAACTGGACGAATCACTTCCAAAACAACACACCCTGGACCTGGGTAGAGTAGGGGGAGAACTACCAAAGCCCACCAGAAGTGACACGCAATGTGGGAAATCATTCATATTTGCAAACATACAAGGCTTGAAACCAAAATCAAGAAATAAAGTTAAGTTCATAAATGGCCTCCTAATAGAATCGAACTCAATATTTGGTGCATTTACAGAAACCCACACAAAAGACCACATGGATAGTGAAATCTGGATTCCAAATTATAATCTATATAGATGTGACAGAGTAATTAGGTCAAGTGGAGGAGTAGGTCTGTAAATTAAAGAGGAGCTGGCATGCACAGAGCTCCTGAACTTGTCCAATGAGGTGGTAGAGGTACTTGGAATCAAGGTAGAAAATATGAATCTACTCATTACAGTACAACCTCGATTCAACGTACTATATGGGACCGACCCCAGTTCGTTGGAACGTTGGATTCGTTGCAAGGGGTGACCTTCAGGAGGCGTATGCGTCATTGTCTCTGTATTTTCTTGTAGACAATAAAAATGCATTATCATATTATATACTTTACCTATATATTATTACTCGGCATCTCTGACTCCAAACTGGAAGTCGTTCACGACTTCGTGTTCCTGGGCTCCACAATCTCTGACTCCCTCTCTCTTGATACGGAGCTAAACAAACGCATCGGTAAGGCATCTACTGCCATGTCCAGACTGACAAAGAGAGTGTGGGCCAACAACAGGCTGACTGAGTATACTAAGATTCAGGTTTACAGAGCCTGTGTCCTGAGCACTCTCCTTTATGGCAGTGAGTCTTGGACACTCCGCGCCCGCCAGGAAAGACAGCTGAATGCCTTCCACATGCGCTGCCTTCGACACATCTTGGACATCACCTGGCAGGACAAGGTGACAAACAACAACGTCTTGGGGAGAGCAAGAATCACCAGCATATACACAATGCTGAAACAGAGACGAATGCGCTGGCTCGGGCACGTTATGCGAATGGGCGACGGCAGGATCACCAAGGATCTCCTGTACGGAGAGCTGATGCAGGGAAAGCGTCCAATAGGCAAGCCCCAGCTACGGTACAAAGACGTATGCAAGAGGGACCTGAAAGCCAAGGACGTCGATCTTACTATATGGGAGACACTGGCAGCAGACCATTCAGCCTGGAGGCAGTCTGTTCAAAGAGGTCTCTCCAAGTTCGAGGAGTCACTTGCCAAGGAATCGGAGGCAAAGAGACAGAGAAGGAAAGCCGGTAGCCAGGAAGACAGACCAGAATCGGACTTCGTTTGTGCTCGGTGTGGGATGGAGTGCCACTCTCGGATTGGCCTCATCAGTCACACCAGACGCTGCACCAGGATTGACAACCAGAGCGCAACTCCATAGTCTCCCGAGACTGAAGGATGCCTACTACTATATTATTACTCTAGTAACAAATACTGTGTTACATTTGCTATTTACCTTATTGTTGAAGTTATGTCCATCTTGAAGTCTCATGGAGTTGTGAATGCTGTACAGTAAATACATACTGTAGTGTATTATGCCGTTAACACTGTGTTGAGTAGTTCTGCTGTATGTTGAGAACTAAAAAAAAGTTTATGAAAACTATTGTACACTAAAATTATGGCAACTTTAATTTTAACACTATATTTCGATTTGTCAAGAGACTGGTGTGTTCATTCTGTGACTTTGTTGGACATATCTGCACAATCAAGAAACATTCGTGCACCATGTCGGCTCCAAATGCACTCATTGTGTCAGTGAAGGCTGACAGGTGGGTGGATGGGCAGGCAAGCAGGAATGGCGAGGCTGAAATGTAGGGAGGCAGGCAGGGAGGCAGGCAGGGAGGCAGGCAACCAGGCAGGCAGGCAGACAGGCAGGAAGGGAGGGAGGGGAGGGAGGGGAGGGAGGGAGGGAGGGGAGGGAGGGAGGGAGGGAGGGAGGGAGGCAGGCAGGCTGGCTGGCTGGCTGGCTGGCTGGCTGCCTGCCTGCCTGCCTGCCAGCCAGCCAGCCAGCCAGCCAGCCAGCCAGCCTGCCTGCCTCCCTCCCTCCCTCCCTCCCTCCCTCCCCTCCCTCCCTCCCTCCCCTCCCTCCCCTCCCTCCCTTCCTGCCTGTCTGCCTGCCTGCCTGGTTGCCTGCCTCCCTGCCTGCCTCCCTGCCTGCCTCCCTACATTTCAGCCTCGCCATTCCTGCTTGCCTGCCCATCCACCCACCTGTCAGCCTTCACTGACACAATGAGTGCATTTGGAGCCGACATGGTGCACGAATGTTTCTTGATTGTGCAGATATGTCCAACAAAGTCACAGAATGAACACACCAGTCTCTTGACAAATCGAAATATAGTGTTAAAATTAAAGTTGCCATAATTTTAGTGTACAATAGTTTTCATAAACTTTTTTTTAGTTCTCAACATACAGCAGAACTACTCAACACAGTGTTAACGGCATAATACACTACAGTATGTATTTACTGTACAGCATTCACAACTCCATGAGACTTCAAGATGGACATAACTTCAACAATAAGGTAAATAGCAAATGTAACACAGTATTTGTTACTAGAGTAATAATATAGTAGTAGGCATCCTTCAGTCTCGGGAGACTATGGAGTTGCGCTCTGGTTGTCAATCCTGGTGCAGCGTCTGGTGTGACTGATGAGGCCAATCCGAGAGTGGCACTCCATCCCACACCGAGCACAAACGAAGTCCGATTCTGGTCTGTCTTCCTGGCTACCGGCTTTCCTTCTCTGTCTCTTTGCCTCCGATTCCTTGGCAAGTGACTCCTCGAACTTGGAGAGACCTCTTTGAACAGACTGCCTCCAGGCTGAATGGTCTGCTGCCAGTGTCTCCCATATAGTAAGATCGACGTCCTTGGCTTTCAGGTCCCTCTTGCATACGTCTTTGTACCGTAGCTGGGGCTTGCCTATTGGACGCTTTCCCTGCATCAGCTCTCCGTACAGGAGATCCTTGGTGATCCTGCCGTCGCCCATTCGCATAACGTGCCCGAGCCAGCGCATTCGTCTCTGTTTCAGCATTGTGTATATGCTGGTGATTCTTGCTCTCCCCAAGACGTTGTTGTTTGTCACCTTGTCCTGCCAGGTGATGTCCAAGATGTGTCGAAGGCAGCGCATGTGGAAGGCATTCAGCTGTCTTTCCTGGCGGGCGCGGAGTGTCCAAGACTCACTGCCATAAAGGAGAGTGCTCAGGACACAGGCTCTGTAAACCTGAATCTTAGTATACTCAGTCAGCCTGTTGTTGGCCCACACTCTCTTTGTCAGTCTGGACATGGCAGTAGATGCCTTACCGATGCGTTTGTTTAGCTCCGTATCAAGAGAGAGGGAGTCAGAGATTGTGGAGCCCAGGAACACGAAGTCGTGAACGACTTCCAGTTTGGAGTCAGAGATGCCGAGTAATAATATATAGGTAAAGTATATAATATGATAATGCATTTTTATTGTCTACAAGAAAATACAGAGACAATGACGCATACGCCTCCTGAAGGTCACCCCTTGCAACGAATCCAACGTTCCAACGAACTGGGGTCGGTCCCATATAGTACGTTGAATCGAGGTTGTACTGTAATGAGTAGATTCATATTTTCTACCTTGATTCCAAGTACCTCTACCACCTCATTGGACAAGTTCAGGAGCTCTGTGCATGCCAGCTCCTCTTTAATTTACAGACCTACTCCTCCACTTGACCTAATTACTCTGTCACATCTATATAGATTATAATTTGGAATCCAGATTTCACTATCCATGTGGTCTTTTGTGTGGGTTTCTGTAAATGCACCAAATATTGAGTTCGATTCTATTAGGAGGCCATTTATGAACTTAACTTTATTTCTTGATTTTGGTTTCAAGCCTTGTATGTTTGCAAATATGAATGATTTCCCACATTGCGTGTCACTTCTGGTGGGCTTTGGTAGTTCTCCCCCTACTCTACCCAGGTCCAGGGTGTGTTGTTTTGGAAGTGATTCGTCCAGTTTTGGTAGTAGGACGGGTGTTGTGTGGTGTAGTACCTCTGTGCTTGTTGATAATTTGTATTCCAGTCTTGTGGATATCTCCCTTCCCCTCTGTAATCCTGTAGTGGTTCCATCTGACTGTTCCTCTCTCTTATATTTATTACTGTTTCTGCCTTCCTCTAAAAAATTTCAAGTAGTGTCATATTGATCTTCCCGTCTATACCACTGTGTATCTTTCACATGGAATTCCGGACACTGAAGATTGTAGCATTTTTTGTCCCTAATTGAAAATTGACATAATATAGGGTGAAAGTATCTACACCCTGTTCCAAAACGGCATGTACCCCTCGCCAACATGTTCCTGCATTTTCGAGGATGTAGAAAATTGCATTTTGCTCCTAATTTTCCATATTTGAATATTCCTTTAGCGTAGAATTTGCAAATATGTTCCGGTTTTGCGTTTTTCAAGGTATACCTGTGTCTGTCTTGTCTACCTCTTTATTGGAGCCATCTCCGTCTTTCATCCCAATTCCTTCATTTACGCACTCTGTCTCACTGTTGCTCTCATCGTTTATATTGCCTGGCTCTGCAATATTGCACAATACCCTCTTCCTCTACACTACTGCTGCGGTTCTCTAAACTATCTGTTCCTGAGTTTTGGTCGTTATCCAATGTTGTCTTTTCCCAGTCCGCATATATCACTGGTAGCTTGTCTGTGAATGATAATCTCTGCGACTCGGGAATGTTTTTCATCAGTTTAGTTATGTTCTCCAACATTAATCTGTCATCTTTGCAGACCCAGTAAATTCTTTGCCTTTTTGTGCATCCTGGAGATAATTCAGCACAGCCCAGGTGAAATTTTATGTTACAGATGCAACACTTGACACCTACATTACGTTTTCCCAACACTCCCGAACACTTGCCACACCTCTCCATTGTCTGATGTATTGTATTGTATTTGTGGTTCACTGTATGGATCACTTGTTGATGTCAGTCCTTTTAACTCTTTATAAAATTATATGTATATATTTATATATTTAATATTTATAATATTATATGTATACCGTATATTTGTAATATTATGTATGTTATTTTGTTCAAACTTTATGGCAGGTACTTAGCCTAGGGTAGCGAAGCTGGGCCCCAGTCAGTACAGGTGACCTCTTGTTATCCCAGGTTGATGTCACCAGTTTCCAGTTACTCGATTTATAACACTGATTTATTCTTTGCTTGTATTCTTACAAGGAATTTTCTGCCTAATTTCCGGCTTCCGATGGTACTCACTCACTTTATTACTAATTCCTAGATCCACATTTCCATATTACACTATATATTTTCCGTATTTTATCACTGTGGGACTGCCCTGGGGTAGGCCTCGTGGCTTGTGGAAACACAGCCTAGCTGATGCCGCCTCTTGCCACTATTCTATATTTCTTGTATTCTATATTTATAATATTCTATGCACTATTTTCCTACAATTCCAACATATATGTGTGTTGTGATACCCGTTCCACTTCACTGTTCACTATTTTTTCCTTATACCGCCTACACACACGTACACAAAGTCTTGTAATTACCTAAGTGTAATTACCTAAGTGTAGTTACAGGATGAGAGCTACGCTCGTGGTGTCCCGTCTTCCCAGCATTCTTTGTCATATAACGCTTTGAAACTACTGACGGTCTTGGCCTCCACCACCTTCTCACCTAACTTGTTCCAACCGTCTACCACTCTGTTTGCGAAAGTGAATTTTCTTATATTTCTTCGGCATCTGTGTTTAGCTAGTTTATATCTATGACCTCTTGTTCTCAAAGTTCCAGGTCTCAGGAAATCTTCCCTATCGATTTTATCAATTCCTGTTACTATTTTGTATGTAGTTCACACGTGGTCTCCCGTTTATTCTCTATTTAACACAAAGTACCATTGTTAATGACTGTTTTCAATTTTCCAGTGGGTCACTATGCACTTTGTGATGTCTGTAGTCCTAAGAAATCCCGGTTAATGTCACGATTTTAACGGAGCGCGCACGGTACGTCCTTCCCCTCCCACATGACCCACACCAACCTTGTTTTTCTTTGTTTTAACACTTGTCTGTAGTAAGACTTCACATTGTCTCATTATGAATGATCTCTTGTTTTTCTTCTATCGTCATCCTCACAAATATTTTCTTAGGTTGAACTTAACCACTGACTAAATTTATTGGGACCCATGGTGTGATATATAATACAGGTATGAACTTTTATGTTAAAAGAAAGGAGAAAAGCAGGCAAACAATGAAATTCTTCACAAAGAATTCAAGCGTGGCTGCGGTCGTCACTATGTAAACAAACTGACTGAGAGTGCCTCGCCCTGTGCTCAGCACCACGCGCTCCTTTGACCCATATGCGTACAAACAGAAGTCGTGTTCTAAGTAAACCGTCGTCTTCCAATTAAAATTTTACGATGAATTTAACATCGTGTTCCAGAAAAATCGTCTTTTAGGGCAGTCGTCAACCGAGGTTCCACTGTACAGTATTTAGAAACTCTATATTTATAATAAGACATCCACCCCATGGGGTGACGGGGTCGAGTGACCCGAGCTCCCCATCACTCAGTGTCCATAATTTGTTTAATTTCTCAGCTCCACCACAGCTAAAGTATGTGATATACAATATTTCTGGGGGGAGCCCCTACGGCTCCCCAGAGCTATCCATGGCTGATATGGATACCCTAACTATTTTGCATCAGTCAATGTGGGTGGAGTTCTAGGCCTACCGGGGACCACGAGCCAGAACCTGGACCCCTCAGAGGCACGGGGAGCAATGGCCCATAGAAATGCACATGTGATTTGGAGCATTCTATATCTGCCATCGACCGGGACAGGCACCCAGAAAGGTAAGCACAACAAAACAAACCCCTATTCTGGTTAACAACAAAAATTGACAAACGAGTGGACAGAACTCCCCCAGGAAAACGAACTAACAAGCATGACGTCACACGAGTCGCGCCGCATGTCTGCGCAGCTTCCCCCTCCCCAGGAGGGGGAATGGGAGCCCCAGACCCCCGCGCCGGCTATCCTCACCTCAGTTCCTCGGCTGATGGGATCTTGCACGGTCGTGTGGCTCCAGCTCCGATCTTGTTTCAGTGCTGTGACTTGTTTTCAGTGCTGCTCTTACGGTGATCGTGTGAGCTGGGAGTAGTATTCTCAGGTACTCGGGCTGCATGTGCTTAGGGTCACCTTCCCTGAGTGCCCTGTAAGTACCGCCCTTGGGGCTTAGGGTTGCCTTCCACAAGTCACCTTGGGTCTACCTCTGTTGGCTTTTCGCTGCTTGGCGTTTGGCCGCCCCGAGTGTTTGGGAGTTTTACTCCCTTGTTTACCTTGGGGTAAGTGGTAGTTATAGCACTGGTGGGGCGCAGGGTACTGCGTAGCTAGTTTTCACCTATGACAGCGGCCGGCTCTGTTCCCTCTGGGTACGTTGTCCACTTGTGTGGTTTTTCTTTTATATTTGTTTTTGCCTGGTAGGGGGGTCTGCCTTGTTCCCCCCCCCCCTTATGTTAGGCTCGTTTGTGTGGTGGCACCCCCTGCTTCGCCCTCACGAGTAGACACGTCCCGTGGGTTCAGCTTTAGCAGTTTGCTTGGTAGTTTGGGGCGCCGGTTAGCAGTGCCCTGCCTGGGATAACCCTTAGCAGACCCAGTCTAGGGGCCCAGGGAAACCCCCCGGGGGCTCTCGGGTCCGATTGTGGAGACCCTTGCGTCCCCTCTCGCTTTGTGCGAGTTGAGGGTTGCTCTGTCCCTTTGTCTCAGGGTGACTCTCCGTGTTTTTGCCTCCGTCATGCTGCCTGTTGGGTCGGTGACACATTCGACCCTGAGTCCTGCGAGCTTTGTTGCTTGTTCGTGACTCCATTCACCCAGTCTGCTGATGAATTCCCGTGGGTGCAGGCAGCTCGCGCGTTGCAGGGTAGGTTGTTGCAACGCGCTCAGGTTTTTCGCTTCCTCGGACGCCCCGATGCTGCCCCGCTTGTGTAGGGACACACTTGGGGGTTTTGGTCGCTTCGGCCTTGGTTCTTCCACGCCCCTTGATTTCCCCCTCCTGCTTCCGGCCCCTACGCATCTGTAGGCTTCGGGGTCGGGGCGGGGTTCGAGGTTCTGAGACTTGGGCAGTTTCGGGGGTTGCCCTGTCCGGGGTAGCTGCGGAGGCATTCGAGTCTGTTCCTCCGGCCGATGCTCCGGGGTCTGACCAGTGGGCCCCTTCTCTTCCAGCTCTCTCGGCTGCCCCGGCTTTTTGTTGTGGGGCCGGGGCTTTGGAGGTCGACTCGGCCCCGGGGCCTGGTGTAGAGGCTCCTGGGGTTGGGGAGGAGCGACCTTGGGGGGCTTTGTGCTCCATTGCGCCCCGCCTGGATTCCGTCCTTCTGAGCGGGGCTTACTGTTGCGAGGAGTGGGGTTTTTCTTTCCCCCCTCTGCGTACGAATTGGGCTTGGGTTCTGCTACTCCCCGGGTTCGGTTCCATGTCCCTGTGGTTCCTTCAGTTCCGTCTTCCGGAGTTTTGCGGCTAACCGCATCTCTTCGTCTGCGGTGCCGTTGGCCTTTGCGGTTTACCTCCTGCGTGTCCCGCTACTGGTAGCAGTTTTGGGCTACTGGTAGCAGTTATGGGCTACTGGTAGCAGTTTGGGCTACTGGTAGCAGTTTTGGGCTACTGGTAGCAGTTTTGGGCTACTGGTAGCAGTTTTGGGCTACTGGTAGCAGTTTTGGGCTGCTTGTCGCCGGTGGCGTTACTTCTCGCCTTGTTGGGCGTCTTGTAGCTGGTTGGCTTCTGTCGCCCTCTTGGGCTACTTCTCACCCTGTTGGGCTACTTCTCGCCCTGTTGGGCTACTTTTCTTTCGCGTCCTGCGCATGTGCCGTGAGTTTGTTTTGGTTCCGGGTGGTGTGCACACGTGTTGTGCATCCATTTCTCTCGGGGGGGCTTCGCCTCTCACTCTTTTCTTCATCCAATCCGTGCCCCGTTGCTTGGGGGTTGTCTGGGGTGCTGCTGTACTCACCTAGTTGTGTTTGCGGGGGTTGAGCTCTGGCTCTTTGGTCCCGCCTCTCAACCGTCAATCAACAGGTGTACGGCTTACTGAGCCTATTGGGCTCTATCATATTTACACTTGAATCTGAGTATGGAGTCAGCCTCCACCACATCACTTCCTAATGCATTCCATTTGTCACCCACTCTGACACTAACAGTTCTTTCTACTATCTTTGTGGGTCCTTTGGGCACTCAGTTTCCACCTGTATCCCTTTGTGCGTGTGCCCCTTGTGTTACATAGCCTGTCTTTATCTACCCTATCAATTCCCTTCAGAATTTTAAATGTGGTGATCATATCCCCATCCGTGCCCCCTTCCCCGCTGTGGGGAAGTCACGAGGTTTTTTCCCTGCGTTCTAGGGTGGGGAGCCTCCTTCGCCGCTCCCCTCCTCTCCAGCGAGGGTGCCCTGGCCGCCTCCGGCGGCTACGGACTCGAAGGCTTGCGTCATGGCCTTTCAGCGCCTATGTTCTGCAGGTGAGTTGGTGCGGTTTGGCGTTTCCTTCGTCCTGACGCTGTTTTTGGACGTAGGCATGGGTGTATGTACGTACTTGTGACCGTGGTCCGTATCACCCGAGGTGCCTGCTGCAGGGCTATTAGCCCTGTGACGGTAACGAGTTGGAAATGGTGGTCGGCAGTCTTCCAACTAGCAGGTGTCATGCTGGGCCACATAATAAATATTAAAAAAAAGAAAAAGAAAAAAAAAGAGAAAAAAAAAAGAATGACTGCGTGGTTGGTAATCTGTGGTAAGGTAAAACATAAAACACAATAATAACAATGTATTTTAATAACAATAAAAAAACATTGAAATAAATGCAAATCTTGGCTTAATGGTAAAAAATGTCAAGTGGAAAAATAAATAATACATGAAAATAGATTACGTAATGGGGCAGGAGAATTGACTTACAAAGGTAAATAAAATATGAATGC
>WNGS01167204.1:23086-70466 GCA_020271785.1 Procambarus virginalis | reverse complement strand
TCAACAATATACAAGATACTATTTGTAGTGGCTAAACGTTATATTCAAGACTACGACGGGAATCAGAGAACATTAGGCACGCATAGATGCGTAAAGCACCTAAATTATTGGGATCAAGGTTGCCTCAAAAGCTCTCCAAATGTACTCACCTAGAAAGAAGACGAGAGAGATCAAATAATATACACCTGTAAGATACTGGAGGGCCAGGTCCCAAATCTACACAGTAAATAACACTGACTGGAGTGAACGATATGGAAGAAAATGCAGAAAGAGACCAGTGAAGAGCAGGGCTGCCATAGGCACAATCAGAGAACACTTTGAAACCATCAGAGGTCCGTGTTGTTCAACGTCCATCCCAGCAAGCATAGAAATATTGCCGGAACAACCTGGTACATCTCAGGAGTAAACTAGATTTATCCTCCAAGCGAGTGCCGGACCAGACCGGGACTGCGGTGGTATGTGGGCCTTGCGGGCCGCTCCAAGCAACAGCCTATGGAACCAACTCTCACAAGTCAAGCCTGGCCTCGGTGCCGGGCTTGGGGAGTAGGACTCCCAGAACCCCATCAACCAGGTATCAACCCGGTAAGACAGCCACACGACCTAACTTTCTCATGCCGCCAACCAACACACCACACACTTCATTCGGTTCCTCGCCAATCACAAGTCATCGCCACTTATTGTTGGAGTCCCTTTGCGTTTCTGCCAGCCAGAATATCTTGTGCTCTCATACTATGAACACCTAAGTGACTCACCTTGTTGGTCAACTAGAGGTTTAGATATGCAATATTCCAGCATTCATATTGGACGTGATGAAATACGAAATAGCAGGCTAAATCTCTGATAGAGATTATCGTCACAGCCCATATTGGCTGCTTTTGTTCTCTCCACCTGATTCTTCCTCGGTTCACGGGTGTCTGCGGGTGGCCTCTTGGCCCTTTCGAGGCGACCCCTGCCTGTACTCCTGCCCCCTCTCCTATGCTGGTCTAACCTTGCTTGAGTTCGGGGCCCCGCCTCCACCTTGTTCCACGGTGCAACGGTGGGGGTGCCTGTTTGGTGGTACGTTTCCTGTGTCGAGGGTGTTGTGTGCTTGCAGGATTGGGTTCTGGCTTTTTTGTTCTGCCTCTCCCTGTTGTTTGCCTGTTGAGCAGATTCTGTGCTTCATGGGCGCTCTCGTCTCTGCTCTTGGGGCTGTGTATGGGATCAGCCCATGTTGGGCTGCCTAATGTGTTCCTTCGGTTGCCTGTTACACTGCACACGTTTCTCCTACCGTCCCTGTGGCTCGGTTGGGTGCTTGGTTTCCGCCTGTGTCCCCTTGTGTGCCACTCGTGTACGAATTATCTATCTTCTCTGTCGCTTCCTCGGGGAGTGTGGGGCCGTTTGGCTGCGGTTTTGGTACTGCAGCTGCATGTCGGGTTGGTTGTGGCATTATGTTCGGCCCTTCCGTGCTCCCTCTGGGGCCCTCCTTCCTTGCCGGTCTTGCTGTGCTGGGCCTGGTTTTTCCACGTGCCTTGGATTCTCTGTCTTGTCCTCGCCTCGTTGTGCTGGTTGGGGATGAGCTTGGGGTCTTTGTCTCGCCCCTCACTATTCCTCCGGGTTCCGTTCAAGTTCCGGAGTCTAGTGGGCTCCCTTCCTTGGGTTTTTTTACGGCTGCCCTGGGGTTTTTCTTGATGCTGGGGCTTTGAGAGGACAGCTCGACCCCGGGGCCTGCAGGGTGGGTTCCCGGGGCAGGGGTGGTGCTGACATAAGGGGCCTTCGGCCCCGTTGGTCCCCGCCGGGGTCTTTCTTCCCCTCTGGGCGGGGCTTGCGTTTTGTGGTGTGGGGTTTTTCCGTTCCCCCGCTCCGCACGTGCTTGTGGGCGTCGGTCCCTCCCTGGGCTCGGTTTTCCTTGTCCAGTGTGCCCGTTGTTTCCGTCCTGTCGGTGGGTGTTTTTCTACACTCTTCGCCCCTTTTTCCAGGATGGGCCTTCTCAGTCATGTCCCCCTCTTCTTGGGGTTCTGCATGACTTTTGGTCTCGGGTGCGACGGGGTTTTTTGTGCCTTCGTTTCTTTGTTTGCTTCTTTTTGTTCTCTAAGGTTTGGGACAGTTTGGGGTAGCCTTGGTAGCTGCACCCAATTGCTGTGGGAAAGGAGAAAGCGGATACACGGAGGGGAGATCAACACCCGCTGTGTGTCGTTGACATGTCAGTCAGTCCAACCGGCGCAGGTCACAGTCCTGGCGCCGTATACTGCATTAGTCATCTGTTGGGGCTCGTGACACCCGTCACCGACATCTTTCTTCCTTGTCCCCGGTCGCTCAGTGGCTTCCGGCACCCACACCATAGAGAGAAAGCAGCAGGCGAAGACACTGCTGCTCCTCTCGTTGACAGGGCCGGCGCCTGCTACTCTGGCGGCGTCTTGTGCTGGGGTTTTCCTTGACATGCTTCCCAGTGGGCCCCTCCTCCTTCACTCTACTGTAAACGTAACTGTACGTGTGCGGCGGAGAATGAAGGGGCAGGAATAATGAAGAGAGAGAGTGGGAGAAAGCAATTCTGTGTCGTCTAACCCAGGTCAGCTCCTTCCCGTTTTCTGGTACGTCTGTCGTCATTCGGTTGAGATTCCCTCCGGTCCTTTCTAGGGCTTGTGGGTCCTCTTCCCGGCAGTTTTCTGGATGTTTGGCCTTCTTGTTCTTTTGTGCATATCTCTCCTCTTCGCGTTGTCTCGGCGCTACTCGTTTTCCTGGGGGTGATTTTGCTCCTTTTCGTGAGCCTTCGCTCCTGCCCTTCTGCGGGGTGTTGGTGCGGGGCGGCTCCTTATGCAGGTTCCTTCCCTGTCGGCTACACTTGTGGCGGTGGTCTTGCACGCTTGTGGCATTTTGGTTTTGGTCCTGTGTTTTCTTTTCCCTCCTGGGGCTGTCATAGGATTGGCTTGCAGAAGGTGTAGAGGCGCTTGGGAAAGTTCCTGGGTCTGGCACCTTGGTTTCTGGTGCTACCTTTCGGTATCGATCTTCCTTCTGTGCCGTTTAGCAGGCTGTGTCGTGCATTGTTTCGCCTCCGGCATGTTTCTGCACTACCTGTGCCGTCCAGGTCTTTGGACAGGGTGCTCTCCTATTTTTCTTCTCTTTGGTTGTCTCGACTTCGTGTTGAGGAGGTGGTTCACCGACCGCCTCCCGGGTATGTCCCCTTGTTTTCTTAGGTAGTCTTTGGTGAGGTAGCTCCGGGGAGCCGTAGGGGCTCCCCCCAGAAAACCAGTGTTGAATGTAATGAAACGCCATTTTCTGGGTGAGTCCCGTAGGCTTCCCGGCACCCTCCCGCCCTCCGGTCGGCGGGTTTTTCGCGGTTTTGATATCGAGCCTCAGAACTGGGGTGGGGATAGCCGGCGCGGGGGTCTGGGGCTCCCCTTCCCCCTCCCGGGGAGGGGGGAGCTGCACAGACATGCGGCGCGGCTCATGTGACGTCATGCTTGTTAGTTCGTTTTCCTGGGGGAGTTCTGTCCACTCGTTTGTCAATTTTTGTTGTTAACCAGAATAGGGGTTTGTTTTGTGGCGCTTACCTTTCTGGGTGCCTGTCCCGGTCGATGGCAGATATAGAATGCTCCAAATCACATGTGCATTTCTATGGGCCATTGCTCCCTGTGCCTCTCTGAGGGGGCCAGGTTCTGGCTCGTGGTCCCTGGTAGGCCTAGAACTCCACCCACATCGACTGATGCAAAATAGTTAGGGTATCCATATCAGCCATGGATAGCTCCGGGGAGCCTCCAGGACTCACCCAGAAAATGGCGTTTCATTACATTCAACGCTGGTTTTTTTTTTTTAGTTTCCTGTGATCAGAGACTGCATTTTAATATAAGAAGAAAAAATAACTTTTTGCAAGGAATTTATTTTTAGCGCACCACAGGTATGTCATATTTTAACCCCTCAACTGCTTGGCTTCCAAATATGACACCCCCCCCAATTCAATTTCTTTATTATGCACCCCGTACCCATCCAGTGGGCGGTGGTTTAAAGGATTACAGAGGCACATAATCGGTTCAGGAACTGAATCCTCTAGTTCGTTTAGCTACCCCCAGTGCGCAGGAAATAAATTCTCTGGAAAAATTATTTTTTGTTTTGAAAGTGTCAAAAATCCGTCCCTCGGTATGGGTATAATAACAGAAGGTCGAAATTGTACAGTATCCACTCAATTTAACGGCCTCTTTTATACCGATCTGCCGGTATTAACGACCGGTTTGGGAGATCGGTATCTGGAGCCTCTTATACCGGTCTGGCGGTCGATATTACCGATGGTCGGTATTGGGTTTGTTTTGGCATCGGGAGCCCCTCACATGGCAACCAGGCCACCGACCACGATCATCCAGAGTGGTATATTAAATCTTAACTTTCTTTCAAAATGATTCAGTTTTATGAAGAAAATTCTAAATTATTTTTAATAAAATATTTTAAAACAATTGTTATTAAACAAAATTCTTTGTTTTCTTATTAAATACCTTTTATAGTATAGGCACTAGGTATTTTTTTTTTCACGGACCTAGAATGTACTGCGCCTGGCCATGTGACTGCATTGTTTACTGTTAACTCGCACTGCTGAAAGCAATGTCTCAGAATATTAGCTAGAGAAAATCAGATTCAGACAAAAATAGATAAATTCATGATTTCAACGGTTCATGAAAGCACCCACTGGGAATTCAACAAGTCATGCAGCATCCGCTGGCAACGAGTACCCTACAAGCCATGCTGCATCTGCCGATGCTGAATTCCCATCAACAAGTTGTGCAGCCTCCGCCGGCAACGAATGCTCTGCAAGCTATGCTGCACCCGCCGATGCTGAATTCCCATCAACATGTCGTGCAGCCTCCGCTGGCAACGAATGCTCTGCAAGCTATGCTGCACCCGCCGATGCTGAATTCCCATCGACAAGTTGTGCAGCCTCCACCGGCAACGAATGCTCTGCAAGCTATGCTTCACCCACTGATGCTGATTTCCCATCAACATGTCGTGCAGCCTCCGCTGGCAACGAATGCTCTGCAAGCTATGCTGCACCCGCCGATGCTGAATTCCCATCAACATGTCGTGCAGCCTCCGCTGGCAACAAATGCTCTGCAAAATATGCTGCCCCCGACAATGCTGAATTCCCATCGACAAGTCATGGAGCATCCGCCAGCAACGAATGCTCTGCAAGCCATGTTGCACCCGCTGATGCTGAATTCCCATCAAAAGTCGTGTAGCCTCCACTAACTATATAAAATATGATTGAAAGGCATATAAATTAGTGTAAAAAGTGTTGATAGAGTACAGTATTGTAAGTGTTAATGATTATTTAAGCCTTGACAAAAAGATACTGTACAGTGTAAATATACAGTAGAAATAATTTTCATTTGTGAATTAGAATTAGAACTCGTGTGAATTAGTAGTAAGGCTAGCTGTTGTGTGAAGTGAATGCCTGAAAATATGTGTTCATACTGTATGTACCCTGTATAAAGTACTGAACAATATAAAACAAGTGCTGCAGAGGATGACGTAATCTTCAGCTTCATTAAAAGTAAGTCAATTTACCAATTTTATTATAGTATTTCAACATAGTTTTTTTTTCAACAAAAGCTACATATTAATCTCTGCAAATGTATATTCTATCATTAGCAGAGAAAAGGTGAGCTCAAAATATTTCGTCTTGGCTAGCTCTCAGTGACAAGTCTCGATCGCCATTGTTATGGCCTGGCCGCCACAGCCTGTGTCATAACATTAAAAATACATTACCTGCACTGTTCAGGGTAAAACAAAACACATCTCTAAAATTTTATTGAGAAAATATTAACAATCACTGATTGATACATGAAATATTTTACAATACAAAGGAATGAACCAATTTTTTCCCACCCATCTGGACTTGATCAGACCGTGTTCAAACACCATCCATGCAGCAGCCACCAGCTCGCTTAATCGTCAGCGTGGCACTAAATTGGAACGCAATTACACAATGAACTTTATTTAATTTTAGTTATACAGTATAAAATATATCCTACCTGAATGTTACTTGAAAAATTACCCGACCCGACATAACTTCGGAAATAACGGAGCTCCGGAAATAACGAGTAGGGTACAGCCCCATATAGGCCGTTAAATTGAATGGATACTTTGGCTGCTATGGGGTCTGTAAGTTCGTGCGTGACGTAATCATTCCCTGGTCGCCCGTGGCGTACGCCCCCGGAGCCGGTAGGGCACCTGGGGCAGGATGCGCGAGTTGCTGTGAATATATTTTTGTTAATTTTTTGCGCGCAGTTCCAAATACATTGTATTTGTTTTTTCATGCCAATCCTATGTATAATGAACACGTACACAATATTATGGCAGTAGAACATCCGTACTGTTGGAAGACACTGTGCTATGTGCATGACACATATGTACACGTATGTTGCACATATTTCCCATGCGTCATACTAATTTATGTATATATACAATCTATTTTCATGCGATACACTATGACACACTATATACATTCACCATCAACACACTCAGAACTCCGCGAGTGTCAGCTGCCACATCCTCACTCCTCCAACATCCAGTGTCTCCTTTACTCCTCCAACATCTTACTCGCCAACATTGCTCCTCCCACCATACTGTTATTGTTTTTATTACACTATTTACACATGTTATGTTTATCTATCTACATGTTTTATTCACCAGAACTATGCAAGTAAGCCGGTATTGTGTCCAAACTCTACAGTGGCCACCATACACTGCATGAGAAATCACACAGCAGCCAGCAGACGACGCTACAATTACGTCATCTCCCTCACCAAAATAGCTCCTCCCAACATACTCCTGTTGCTGTTATTACACTATATACACACATTGTATATACCCATGTACAAATGTGTTCACCATAGCGAACCACTAAGCTAGTATGATGAGCAAAACAAGAGTGGCTGCCACACCCACAGTGAGGCTACCTCGATTCTCTCTCTCTCCCTTCCTCAACACAATTCCTCCTTCCACATTACTATGCACATATGTACATGGGTATATGCACACATTGTATATACCCATGTACATATGTGTTCGCCATAGCGAACCACTAAGCTAGTATGATGAGCAAAACAAGAGTGGCTGCCACACACACACACACACACAGTGAGGCTACCTCGATTCTCTCCCTTTCTCACTCACCACAATTCCTCCTCCCACAACACTATGCACAGTGCTTATTATCACAACAATCCTACTGTTATCACAATACTGGTCACTAAATCCTGTAAATGAATAATTGACCAAGTTTATTTTGTAAAGGAACCTAGTAAGTCGTTCGAAGATTCCTAGATGAACGAAATATAGCTGTGGTGCTGTGGCTAGCACTGTGAACATCGTGAACAGTATTGAATCACTGATATTTGAACATTGTACACAGTTATTATCACACTCAGGCTCTTCTCTAATACTGTCATGGCTAAATAATACAAGTTATATATACAGTGGTACCTTGAGTAACGAATTTAATCCGTTCCATGTTCGTCATGTGAAACGGACGTCATACAAAACGAGTGTTCCCCATGTAACCAGTGTGATGCACTGTATTTATTGTGAAATTCCCCCAGTGTGCATGACATCAAATGTTCCCCTAAATATCATTTTTCTTTGTAAAATGATAAATTACCTTCCCTGAACATGTCTATGTAAAAAAATAATTACCAAATTCCACTTACTTTGGCTGTAAGGGCATGGACAAAGTGCACTGTGACGTCATCAGGGCCTGGTCGCCCGTGTGTGAAGCTCCCAGACACGGTCGTGCAGGCCAGTCAAGCACCGCATGTTGCCACAAATATATTTTCAAATATTTTTTCTATGTATTTCCAATGTTGTTTTATTTGTTTCCTTTATCGTATATGATGCATATTTGTGACCTTTACAATATGTATACAGTAGAATGTTCATAATTTTCCATGGAACTGTGATACATGTGTCAGTAATGTGTCTACAATAAATGTTTATTGTCACAATATTACGTGGTAAAAATTCACTAAAATTACAATACGTACAGTTTCACATAGTATTTATACAGTAACACACACTGTATTACACACTCAGTACTTTGGAGGTGCGTAATAGTCAACGAAGTAGTCCATGGTACACAGCGCGACTTTGCTCTCCTTGCACCAGCTACAGATAGATTTTCGTTTCCTGTTTCATCGTTCTGTGTGCTTGCAAATAACGCACTCGCGTGCACCCTTGGCTTTAGTACTTGTAGGTGGTATGTAGCCAAGCTTGTAAAGCATAATGTAGTATTGAAACGATTATAGGAAAAGCTCAATTTGTAAGGTAGTCTTGAAAAGATCGCTTTGTAAGGTATCACACAGGAAGAGATTCAGCTAGCCTCAAAGAGTGTCCATCAGTCAGGAAGAGATTCAGCTAGCCTCAAAGCGTGTCCATCAGTCAGGAAGAGATTCAGGTATTCTTGAAAATATCTATGGACAACACCACCATGGAAGCCGCTAACACTGTTTATCTTTGCTACTTGTATCAGATGCATCATCACTGAACGCAGAAAACGATGCATCTATGTATCATCTATATAAATTGGAGATGGCAAGGGTGGTGCTCAGAGGTGCAACTGGATACGCTCGCTGTATCCTCCTCATAGGTGCTGTATCACTGGCATCCGACCGTTGTGTTAAGCCCTTATTGTGCCTAGCTTCACCAATGTTATGACCCTTATGTTCTTCAAACAATAGGGTCTGAATTGCACCGACTGAGCGCAGTCGTTCAACACCGTGTCGGACAGGTGTTTGAGAACCAGAGGCAGTGTGCCACAAATGGTTGCTCACGCAGTACTAACCCAGCCAGCAGCCCTAGTCTTTCATATTCGTTATAGCAAAAGGTTCGTTCAGTGTTTGTTGGGTAGGCTGCTCCATTATGACAATCTTTCTTTGTTTCAAATGTGTTCCATTTGTTTTGTATTTGTCACTTCCGTCTCAATAATGGAGCAGCCTACCCGACAAACACTGAACGAACCTTTATGGCATTTGTCCATTTTTCAAATTGTTTCAACAGTTCTTTTATTTTTCGTTTTTTTTTATTTAAGAAACATGGAACAGCCGACCTGTAGACCACCAAACAAATCTTTTTGACATTTGTACTGGTTTTTTAAATTCTTCATTTTTTTATTATTTACGTTTTTTGTATGTAAGAAACATGGAGCAGCCTACCTGCCGACCACCGAACGAACCTTTCGACAATAAGACAAATGAAAAATAAATATTGAACACATTTGAAGAAATGAAAATGTCATAATGGTTTATTGAGTGTATATGTAAGGTAGGCTGCGCCATTATTGAGACGTAAATGACAAATACAAAACAAATGGAACACGTTTGAAACAAAGAAAGATTGTTATAATGGAGCAGCCTACCTGCCGAACACCGAACGAACCTTTTTGACATTTGTTGTATATCAGACATTTCATTTCTTTTTTCTTACAAAAACGGCAATGCTTTGTAACATCTCAGCAGTCACCCCTTTATATCCCAGCATCATTAGCATCTTTAAACAAGAACAACATAATTTATGTGCATCGTCGGAGGCGTCTAAGAATGTGCAAGAAGCAGCGCGACCCCACCATGTGGTGTTGACGTTACTCAAACCAGCGTTCGTCATACGGGACGATTTGACGCCGATCGGGCCGTTCGTTACCCAAAATGTTCGTCTTTTGGGGCGATCGTTATGCGAGGTACCACTGTATATATATTGACATTATTAGGCAATTCTTTGGTCACAAGCTGAACAGCAGTGCTGTGAGCTCATGCTGCGAGTGCCAACCTTGGTTGCTCTCTCAGTACTGAGGCTCTCACTCCTGGGAATGTGGCCCACAATTTTTTTTAAAGATGATGTCTGTTTACAAGAGCCCTGAGGAAGCTGATGTGAACCGCATGTAGCCGCGGGAGTTTTGAATGGAACGTGAAAAATACAAATAGCCGGAGGCGCGTTGCGCAAACCAAATGAGGGCCTGCAGGTGCGTTACTTAGTTTAAGGGTTAAAGCTGCGTAGCATGCTCGTTAACCCCTTAACTGCGTTGCCTCCAAATATGACACCCCCGCAGTGCACAGGAAATAAATTCTCTGGAAAAAAAATATATTTTTTTAAAGTGTCAAAAACCCTTCCCTGAGTATGGGTATGTAAAAAAAAAATTGATATTGTACTTACTTTGGCTGCTATGGGGTCCGTAAGTTGGGGCGTGACATCATCATTCCCCATTCGCCCATGACGTACGCTCCCGGGGCCAGTAGGGCGCCCGGGGCGGGGCACGCGAGTTGCCGCGAATATATTTTTGTTCATTTTTTGCGCACAGTTCCAAATACATTTTATTTGTTTTTACGTGCTAATCTTATGTATAATGAACACGTACACTATATTATGGCAGTAAAACATCCGTACTGTCCGAAGACACTGTGTTAATTAACACTTTCACTCGGGCAGGACGCAGCATTGTGTCATCCGTTTACTGGCAGTGCTGCCGGGCATGACGCAGCATTGCGTCATCCAATTTAAATAATCGCAAAAAATCAGGTTTTTATCCGATTTTTTTTGGGACCAGTTTTAAAATGTGCGCCGATGTCTTCCCTTTTTCTCGGGAAGCGGGACTTTCTCGGCGAATTTCTCGGGAATTTTTCTTCTCGGCGGGAATTGGGAGTGTAGCTGGAAGGAGTCTGAGAGCTCGCTCATGGCTAACACGTGGCCCGTCTTCAACTCGTCGGCGCTTGGAGCGTGACCAGGTTTTTTATTTTATATGCTATTGTTCCTCTAGAGAATTCTATTGCGAACCCATTGAGACCAAAATGAAAGACCTAGAACGAAAATTGAGGTTACCAGAGTGAAAATAGTGAAAACATTTTATCGCTTTTGCGCGCTCCTGGGTAACTCGTTCGCACTTTCTGTTTGCTGCGGGTAATTAGCCGGGCTTTTGGAGTTTATATGCATTTAGTGCTGTAGAGAATTCTATTGCGAACACAATGATACCAAATTTAATCTCGTAGAACAAAAATTGAGGTGACAAAGTTGAAGAGAGTATACACTTTATGGAATTAACGCACGCTCCCGAAACACGCCGGGACCCACTATGCACAGTTGAGGGGTGGCGCGTGGGGTGCGCGAAAGTGTTAAGTGCAAGACACTTGTGTACACGTATGTTGCACATATATACCATGTATCATGCTAATTTATGTATATATACAATCTATTTACACACTATACACTGTCACTCAGTATATACATTCACCATCAACACACACAGAACTCCTTGAGTGTGAGCAGCCATACCCAGCCAGCCAGTCCTCCCTCTCTCCTCCAACATCGTACTCTCCATCACCCCTCCTCCCACCATATTGTTATTCACACCAATGTTTCGGGTTCATTTATGTATATTTACAACACATTTACACAATGATCATTCCCTGATCATTTTTGGCTGCAACGAAAAGGAGATAACATCTAGGTCAGAAAGAGCTGTAGAAGAAGCAAAAGTAGTAGATAAAATTGTTGGCCTCGTGGAAGGTCTTACAACCATAGAGAATGTGTGTGACTACAGGAGAATAGGCAAATATGTAAAAGGGAAAGATCGACCTTTGAGGATCACCCTAAATGGTGCCAAACAAATGGAGGAAGAACTAAGGAATGCTAGAAAATTACAAATTGATGAGGATGGGAAAGTGTGGTCGTTAAGACGAGTTCTTTCAAAAGAAGATAGAGAGAAGCTGAAACTGAACCTCGCAGAGGCAAAATGTTTAAATGAGAGCAGGAATGAAGAAGAAATCAATTCTTTTTTTCTACAAAGTGATAGGGGTAGGCAGACCAGTAAAGTGGTACATAAAGGCAAACCAACAAAATCATTAGCCCTCAAACCGCTAGGGGCCCAAATGGAATTCACACCCACAGGCGCAACAAAAAAAAAAAATCCAAAAAATTCTTTCGTCTTATAGAATTGTTTATTTTTGTTCCCTGATCACGGAAAAAATAACAAAAAAATCGTAGGTAGCATATTTTAGCCGCAGTAGGGTAGGGAAGTGTGGCAAAAAAGGGGCGTTGGCAGAGCCTTCGCCAGACGAGGTCTACTCCGCCCGAGCTGTCAGACGGCAGTTGCCACAAATATATTATTTCCTAATTATTTCAATGTCTCTGATTGATTTTTTCTTAGTTTTTTTGCAGTAATATTATTCCATACAGTGAATTGTGGTATATTTATATTATAAAATGTGTGAACCATCGCTGTACTCAAAATTATGGTGTGCATATAAGTGATTCAATTATTATGTTCATAAAACAATAAACAAATAGTTTTGCTGTTGTTACACTATATACACAGGTTATATATAAGTATCTGCATGTTTTGTTCACCATAACGAACTACTAAGTTGGTCTTGTGAGTCAAAAAGCAACGAGGAGTGGCCGCCACACACCAGCGAGCCACTCACTGCCACGCCCCCCTCAACACCACCTCACTCCCCTCATTTACCTCCCACAATACTGTTTTTGCATTTATTCACTATACACAGACGTTATATATACGTATTTACATGTTTTGTTCACCATAACTGTACATCTAAGCTTGTATGGTGAGTAAACGCACAAAGACGTAGCTACTCCACAGTCAGCTGATTGGCGGCCACCCTCAAGGCCACACGCACTAATATTTCTCCTCCAACAATATTGGTTGTGGTGTTATTATGCTATATACACACATTATATATAAGTATCTACCTGTTTTATTCACCATACTTGTACAAATAAGCTGGTATGGTGCCCAAAGACCCTTTGTGGTCACAGGTAAACAACACGATAATTCCTGCAGACGACGCTCCTCTCACCAAAATGGCGGCTCCCAACCTACTCCTCTTGCTGTTATCTCACACTATACACACGTTATATGTAAGTATCTACATTTGTGTTCACCATAGCGAACCACTAAGCTGGTATGGTGAGTGCAGTCAATAAATGGTGGCCACACACAGTCAGAAGACAACGCCACAATCCTCCCTCCACAGCCGTACTCCTCCCTCCATCGAGCACAGCGCTAAATATCTCCACAATCAAGCTGTTATCAGAATCCTGGTCAGTTTTATCAAATTCAGGGGGCTTCAGTAATACTATCACTGCTAAATAATAGCAGTATCACTTATATTTTGGCATTTGTAGGCGATGCTGTGGTCACAAGCTGAACAGCGGTGCTGTGAGCTCGTGCTGCGTGCGCCAGCCTTGGTGGCTGGCGCAATACTGACGTTCTCACTCTCAAGAATGTTGGGCTGGATTTTTTTTCTAGGTGGGATCTGGCAACTATCAGTCGTGGCTGTACTATAGCTGCCCCTATCCCAGGCGGGGTGTTTAAATTATAGCGCTAGACACGAAATCATATATAAATGATGTGCGCGATCTCGGTTTTGTCATTGATATCATTTATATATGATATGGGCGGTTTAAGGGTTAGAGAATGGGGGAGTGAAAAATAAGAAGAGGGGGAACAAGTTCCTGAAGATTGCATACACCAACATAGATGGAGTAAGATCAAAGATACTGGAGTTAAGTGATATAATACAGCTGCAGACACCAGACATTGTTGCACTCACGGAGACAAAACTTGAAGATGCTATTTTAAATGAGGTCATATTCCCAAGGCTACTCAATTTGGAGATGGGACAGAAAAATCAGGAAAGGCAGTGGCATTGCTGTGCTGGTGAAAGAACACCTAAAGGTGAACGAAATGATGACTGCCAATCCACAAGAAGTTGACATAATAGCACTAGAGATCTGCCATGAGGATGATAAACTAATGATCATAAATGCATATAGTCCACCGCTAAGCAGCACATGGTCAGAGGAGGAGCTAGATAGTAAGCGAGAAGGTCTTATAACAATAATGAGAGAGATCATAGCGAGAGCGGATAACGATAGTTCACAACTGTTGACAGTCGTCGACTTCAACTTGAAATCCATAGACTGGGAAGCATATGAAGCTAAAACAGAAGATTTTTGGGCCTGTAAATTTGTAGACCTAATCCTGGAAACATTCTTGTATCAACATGTTAAACAAGCTACGAAGATGAAGGAAGGGGACGTTCCCTTCATGCTAGATTTGATATTTACCAGGAAGGAGGAAGAAATATTTGACATTCAGTACCTTCCTCCCTTGGGTAAAAGGGACCATGTCTTTTTGGGAGCATAGTATGCAATGCGTTAAAATCTGGAAGAAAATATGACGGTCGATGCAATTGAAAAACCTGACTTTAGGAGAGGACATTATGGCAACTTTAAAAAAAAATTTAGTGAGTTTAATTGGACAGACTTGTTGCTAGGCAAGGAAGTGAATGAGATGTATGTCAAGTTTTGTGAAATATATGATAAAGGCACAAAAAAATGTATACCAAAACAGAGAAGCAGAACTAAGAAACAGGATTGGTTCAACAAAAAGTGCGAGAGGGCCAGAGACCAAAAGACACAAAAATGGAATCAATACAGGAAGAGGCCAAACCCCCAAACATACCAGCGATACAAAGATGTGAGAAACAACTACACGGCAGTGAGGAGAGAGGAAGAAAGAAATTTTGAAAAAGGGATTGCAGACAAATTTAAAACAGAACCAGGTCTATTCTATAAATTCATAAACAACAAATTGCAGGTAAAGGATAATAGTCAGAGGTTGAAAATGGGAAATAGATTCACAGAAAATGAAAAGGAAATGTGTGAAACATTAAACGAAAAGTTCCAAAGTGTGTTTTTACAAAATGAAATCTTCAGGGAACCAGATACAATAAGAATTCCAGAGAACAACATCGAGCACATAGAGGTGTCTAGAGACGAAGTGGAAAAAATGCTCAAGGAGCTAAATAAGAACAAAGCAGTTGGTCCAGATGGAGTTTCACCATGGGTTCTGAGAGAATGTGCACCTGAGCTCAGCATTCCTCTTCAACTGATTTTTCAGGCATCCCTGTTTACAGGAGTTGTAGCTGAAGTGTGGAAAAAGGCTAACATAGTTCCAATCTACAAAAGTGGAAGCAGGAAAGACCCCCTTAATTATAGACCGGTATCATTGACAAGTGTCAAAATATTGGAAAAAATAATTAAAACTAAATGGGTAGAACACCTGGAGAGAAATGATATAATATCAGACAGACAGTATGGTTTTCGATCTGGAAGATCCTGTGTATCGAATTTACTCAGTTTCTATGATCGAGCAACAGAGATATTACAGGAAAGAGATGGTTGGGTTGACTGCATCTATCTGGACCTAAAAAGGCTTTTGACAGAGTTCCACATAAGAGGTTGTTCTGGAAACTGGAAAATATTGGAGGAGTGACAGGTACGCTTCTAACATGGATGAAAAATTTCCTGACTGATAGAAAAATGAGGGCTGTGATCAGAGGCAATGTATCGGACTGGAGAAATGTCACAAGTGGAGTACCACAGGGTTCGGTCCTTACCAGTGATGTTTATTTCTACATAAATGATCTACCAGTTGGTATACAGAATTATATGAACATGTTTGCTGATGATGCTAAGATAATAGGAAGGATAAGAAACTTAGATGATTGTCATGCCCTTCAAGATGACCTGGACAAAATAAGTATATGGAGCACCACTTGGCAAATGGAATTTAATGTTAATAAATGCCATGTTATGGAATGTGGAATAGGAGAACACAGACCCCACACAACCTATATATTATGTGAGAAATCTTTAAAGAATTCTGATAAAGAAAGAGATCTAGGGGTGGTTCTAGATAGAAAACTATCACCTGAGGACCACATAAAGAATATTGTGCGAGGAGCCTATGCCACGCTTTCTAACTTCAGAATTGCTTTTAAATACATGGATGGCGATATACTAAAGAAATTGTTCACGACTTTTGTTAGGCCAAAGCTAGAATATGCAGCGGTTGTGTGGTGCCCATATCTTAAGAAGCACATCAACAAACTGGAAAAGGTGCAAAGACATGCTACTAAGTGGCTCCCAGAACTGAAGGGCAAGAGCTACGAGGAGAGGTTAGAGGCATTAAATATGCCAAAACTAGAAGACAGAAGAAAAAGAGGTGATATGATCACTACATACAAAATAGTAACAGGAATTGATAAAATCGATAGGGAAGATTTCCTGAGACCTGGAATTAACCCTTACACTGCTCAGGGGTCCTGAGGACATTTACACCCCTGTGCGCAAGAAAAAAAAAATTCAAATTTTTTTTTTTGTCTTCTAAACATGTTAATTTGTGTCCCCTGAGCACGGGAAAAATAAAAAAAAATCGTAGGCGACATATTTTGGGCACAATTGACCGAGGAAGTCTGGCAAAAAGTGGGCGTTGACAGAGCAGTCGCCAGGGCCGGTCAGCGTCACCCGCGCTGACAGATGGGAGTTGCCACAAAGATATTATTACCTAATTGTTTCAATGTCTCCGTTTGATTTTTTCTTAGTTTTTTTGCAGTAATATTATTCAATAGTGTGTATTGTAATATATTTATATAAAAAAGTGGTGAATAATCGCTATACTCAAAAGTATGGTGTGCATATTAGTGATTCAATTATTATGTTCATAAAACAATAAACAAATAGTTTTGCTGCTATTACACTCTATACACAGGTTATATATAAGTATCTGCATATTTTGGTCACCATAACGAACCACTAAGTTGGTATTGAGAGTCGAAAAGCAACGAAGAGTTACCGCCACACACCAGTCAGCCACTCGCTGCGACTCCCTCAACACACGCACTAAACTTTCTCCCCCAACAATACCATTTGTGGTGTTATTACACTATATACAGACGTTATATATAAGTATGTATATATTTTGTTCACCACAACTGTACAGCTAAGCTGATATAATTAGTTCAGGCACAAAGAGTCGTCGCTATACACAGCTGGCGGCTCCCTCACTCATTCAAGGTCACACGCACTAAACTTTCTACCCCAACAATACTGTTTGCAGTGTTATTACCCTATATACACATATTATATATAAGTATCTACATGTTTTATGTACCATAACTGTACACCTAAGCTTGTAGTGCGCCCAAAGAGCATAGTGGCCACCCTGTACACAGCTAGACAAATCGTGCAGACGCCGTCACCTCCGTCACCCAAATGGCTCCTCCCAACGTAATCCTATTGCTGTTATTACACTAATACACACATTATATATAAGTATCTACATTTGTGTTCACCATAGAGAACCACTGAGCTGGTATGGTGAATGCAAACAATAACAGGTGGCCACACAGTCAGTAAACGATGCTGTCTCCCTCCGTCTCTCAGCATCAATGCTCCCACAGTGCTAATTATTACAACAATCCTGCTATTATCACAACACTGGTTATTTATATCACAGTCAGGGGTCATCTGTAATATTGTCATCACTAAATAATAACAATTATATGTTTATTTTGACATTTTTCGGCGATGCTGTGGTCACAAGCTGAACAGCAATGCTGATCACTCATGCTGCGTGCACCAGCCTTGGTTGCTCCAACAGAACTGTGCCTCTCACACCTGAGAATATTGCCCACGATTTTTTTTTAAATTGCGTCTGTTTACAAGAGCCCTGAGGAAGCTAATGTGAACCCCGTGTAGCCGCGGGCTTACACTTAGGTAATTACACTCTACACTGTCACACACCATAAACACACTCAGAACTCCACGAGTGTGAGCTGCCGCACCCAGCCAATCAGTCCTTCCTCTCTCCTTCAACATCGTACTCGCCATCACCCCTCCCACCATACTGTTATCACACCAATGTTTCAGGTTCATTTATGTATATTTACCACACATTTACACACTCTACACTGTCACACACATAAACACACTCAGAACTCCACGAGTGTGAGCTGCCACACCCAGCCAGCCAGTCGTCCCTCTCTCCTCCAACATCGTACTTGCCATCACCCCTCCTTCCACCATACTCTTACTGTTTATATTACACTAATTACATATGTTATGTATACCTATCTACATGTTTTATTCACTAGAACTGTGCAAGTAAGCCTGTATTGTGTCCAAACAGTACAGTGGCCACCATACACTGCATGAGAAATCACACAGCAGACGACGCTACGATTACGTCACCTCCCTCACAAAAATAGCTCCTCCCAACATCTTGGTGCTGTTATTATTCTATATACACACACTGTATATACCCATGTACATGTGTGTTCCCCATAGCGAACCACTGCGCTAGTATGGTGAGCAAAACATGAGTGGCTGCCACACACAGTGAAGGCTACCTCAATTCTCTCCCTCCCTCACCAAAATCCTCCTTCCACAATACTACGCACAATGCTAATTATAACCACAATCCTGGTCACTAATTCCTGTAAATGAATAATTGACCACACGTTTATTTTGAAAAGGAACCTAAGAAGTCATTTGAAGATTCCTAGATGGACGAAATAATGCTGTGGTGCTGTGACTAGCGCTGTGAACATCGTGAACAGCATTGAATCACTGATATTTGAACATTGTTCCCAGTCATTATCACACTCAGGCTCTTCTATAATACTATCATGGCTAAATAATACAGATTATATATATATTTTGACATTATTAGGCGATGCTGTGGTCACACGCTGAACAGCAGTGCTGTGCGCTCATACTGCGTACGTCGGCCTTGGTTGCTCACTCACTACTGAGGCTCCAACACCCGGGAATGTGCACCACGATTTTTTTTAAAGATGGCGTCTGTTTACAAGAGCCCTGAGGAAGCTGATGTGAACCCCACGTAGCCGCGGGAGTTTTGAATGAAACGTGAAAAATAAAAATACCCGAAGATGCGTTGCGTAAACCAGACGTGGGCCTGCAGGCGCGTTTCGCAGTTTAAGGGTTAAGGATTAATAGTGCTCATATATGTAACATTTGTATACCAAATTGTTTGTAAGTGATTGTTCTATCAGATGCCATAATGAAAATGAAGAATTCATAGTAAATAGATTTGTATGAATATTTATATCGAGAGTGATACAGTTGGCTTATGGAAAATCCAGGCTATTACATAATTTTTGCAGCCTCCAATAATTTCAACATAGTTATGATTTTGATATGGAATTGTTCAATAGTGATCGTTCTATCATGTGTCATGTTCAAAATAATAAATATATATAATGAATAGATGTTCTGTGATTTTTGTTTGTATTGGATGTAGGATTTTTTTTCTTCAGATGGAGGGGTAAGACAGCCTGGGGCTGAACGGTAGAACGAATTCTGCGGTGGAACAACTCGCCTCTCCCCATATAGTTTGTTCAAGTGAACACACACTATTATCAACATCTCCTGCACTATGGCACCATGGTAAAACATCTGAAGCACTGTGCATGCATTATCAATATCTCATGCACTAAGGTAACAAAGGAAACGTGAATTTAAATACTGTACAAATTTGGTGTATTTTAAAATTTTAAAATCTCAGTATTTATTTATATATGTGTATGTACTATTTATGTTTTTAATATTTTTGTTTGGCAAGAAAATTTTTATTTTTAAATTATTTTTGCTGGGAAGTTTTATCCTCAGGTCCCAATGTAAACAAGTTTAATGTGTATTTTCCAATTTAAAATATTACATGCGCACGGTACATTGGATCGGTAATTCTTGTTAAAACTCACATACACAAATAACAAACCACATGAGGGGCCGATTGTACCTGAAACTTGTGCTACTGCTATATTTATAAGACATCCCTCAGTTTTGTGGGTATTTATAATAAGACATTTTTTAGTTTGTGGGTATTTATAATAAGACATTTTTCAGTTCTGTGGTTATACTTGTAATAAGACATCCCAAATTCTATGATTATTGTTATAATAAGGCATTTCTCAGTTCTGAAGTTTTGTTTATAATGAGTCATCTCAGTACTGTGGCTGTATTTTTAATAAGACATCTTTCACTGCTGTTCCTATATGTATACTGAAACATCCTTCAGTGCTGGTGCTTTATTTTTATTGATATAATATATTTATATATAACATAAAGGAGTACCAAAGGAAGAAGAGGACCCTTGGCCTCAGAGGAAAGCAAACATAATGCATTAGAGGGAATTTTTAGGCCCCTCTAATATTGTTTCTGTTCTTTTATCCTACCACCCTCTCCATTTTTTATTTATTTGTGCTTTATTAGGTATTTTAAAGGTATTATGTACTGTCTCCACTCGATCATCCTGACTATATGGGAAGGACCCTCAGCCGGATTATCACGTTTTTCGGATAATGGTACTTTTTCACCTACGAGTCCAAAACTAACCATTTCCAACTATTTTTATACTACAAACAACATAATTTGAATTCCCATGCCACATATAATTATTAAATATTCAACTAGAAACCTTAACTTACCTTGTTGTTGTTCGTCTTCTTGATTGATGACACACATCTTAAAGTTAAAAATTCTTGACAATTTACGTAACTTATAGTAACACAACACTAAAATTAACAATTAAAATTACTGTACAGTTCATTAGGCAAGTTAGTAGCAACCTTCTTCCTCTTACCACCTCCAGAACGATTCATGCTGCTAGCAGACATAGTCTTGGCCAAAAATGTTCAAAGTTACTATGAAAATAAAAAAGTTATTTAAAAAATATTTCACTAATGGCGCGGCACTGTGGAGTAACACGAGGGTAGAGAGCACATGGGTTGACCAGGCCTGGACGGGTCCAGTCGGGGCAGGGAGGAGGCACGTTACGTAGGCCGCCAGGAGGAAAAAAAATAAATATTTTTGAAGGAAACTTCAGCCTGTGCAAATTGTTTTTAGGAAACTTGTATGGAATTTTTATTACATAATTACTAGTATTTCTTTTGATTTTGGCTATGATGAATTGTTCTAAAATTGATAGTAATTACTGTACTGTAGTGTAGTGTATAGGCCGCTCCCCATCCCCCCTTATCCCCCCAGGTGGTCCCTCCCAACGCTCCCCTCTCTCCCGACACCACCCACCCACCCCACCCCCTCCTACACCATGCGCCTCGAGTCACGGGCAGACGGGATTAATACCGTATGGCCCGCCTCATGTTTTCATATACGGACAAAGCCTCGATTATCCGGGCAACTGACCGGATAGTGTAATTTTGTCAGGAAATTAACCGGGCCCCAAAATTTTATCCGTCCAAACTATCGTTAATCCGGTTTCTGTGGCTATTTTGGCCGGATATTGTGATAACTTTATCCGATTGCGATTTGGCCGTATAAAGGCGTTTTCCGGATGTTCGAATCTCGGATAATCGCGGGATACAGTATTTTAGGTATTTATATTATAATATATATATAATACTGTATATTTTTTAGACATTTAATAAATCTTAAAAAAAAATGCCACAGGGTTTGTTTTGTTTGTTTATAAAGTTGTACACAGATAGTAACTTTCTTGTGGTGAACACATGTGGAAAAGTACATTTGGATGTTTGCTTTTGCACTTGCCAATTCACAGGGAAATATTATAGAGTATATTTTATGTCTAGCATATTTTCTAATATAATAAGCACAGTATTATCTTACTATTATGAATAATACAGGTGGTTTACATATTGTACAATTTTTCCATTCTCTTGTGTCTTTGACATGCAATTAAATTATTTTATATAACTACAACATAGAAATTAGATTATTCCAATTGCTTATTTGACACTGAGTACCATCTGTTGATGGTACTCTATACTGTACTGGGTGCACTATACTGATTGCCTTGTAGTAACTTGTATTATTTATGCATCTGACAGTCTAAGTGTTTTACGCATCTTTTAAAAACATTTGTTTTAGTAATGAACAAAAGCTCATCCATTTTAAGTCATTATGAATATGTAACTAAGATTTTTCTCTAAATTTATAAATAATACAAAAATGTATTTAGGAGAAAAATAACAATAATAATTGTCTCTAAGACTTTAATGAATTATCCTACATTTCATTAGTTAATACTTAGGGATTTTGGATCACATGACTTTAGCCTAAAGGTAAATACATATATTTACTTCTAAAAAAAAGGATTTGAAAAGTATTTTCAACAAAAGAAAATCTAATAAGACACTTGAGGATTCATACAGGAGAGAAACTATATCGCTGTTCAGATTGTCAAAAAGAAGACTTATGTAAATGCTTTTCATGGAAATCAAGTATAGTAAAACATATGAAACATGAAAGAATTTGCATATTGTTAATCTTTGTAAACTGTACAAATATTTATTCAAAAGCAAAACATCATCAGTTTTGAATGTTCAAAATTATATTATGAAAACATCTTGCATAATAGCATTCAAAAACATTTATAAAAAAGAAAATCAATATTAAATGTTCATTGTCTAAATTACTTTAAAAATATAAAAATTTAAATATGAGTGCCCATTCAAGAAAAAAGCCTTATCTCTGTAGAGTATGTTTAAAAGACTTTAAATGTGAATCATTGTTAATAAGGCATATGAGGATTCATACAGGAGAGAAACCATATCACTGTTCAGTGTGTCAAAAAGACTTTTCACAAAAATCACAACTAATAAAACACACAAGGATACATACAGGAGAGAAACCATATCACTGTTCAGTGTGTCAAAAAGACTTTTCACTAAAATCACATCTAATAACACACACAAGGATACATACAGGAGAGAAGCCATATCACTGTTCAGTGTGTCAAAAAGACTTTTCACGAAAATCAGATCTAATAACACACATGAGGATTCATACAGGAGAGAAACCATATCACTGTTCAGTGTGTCAAAAAGACTTTTCACAAAAATCACATCTAATAAGACACATGAGGATTCATACAGGAGAGAAACTATACCATTGTTCAGAGTGTCAAAAAGACTTTTCACAAAAATCACATCTAATAACACACACAAGGATTCATACGGAAGAGAATTTATATCACTGTTCAGTGTGTCAAAAAGACTTTTCACATAGATCAAGTCTAATAAAACACATGAGGATTCATACAGGAGAGAAACCATATCAATGTTTGGATTGTCAAAAAGACTTTTCAGTTAAATCAAGTCTAATAAAACACATGAGGATTCATACAGGAGAGAAACCATATCAATGTTCGGATTGTCAAAAAGACTTTTCAGTTAAATCAAGTCTAATAAGACACATGAGGATTCATACAGGAGAGAAACCATACCATTGTTCAGAGTGTCAAAAAGACTTTTCACAAAAATCAGATCTAATAACACACATGAGGATTCATACAGGAGAGAAACTATATCACTGTTCAGTGTGTCAAAAAGACTTTTCACAAAAATCAGATCTAATAACACACATGAGGATTCATACAGGAGAGAAACCATATCACTGTTCAGTTTGTCAAAAAGACTTTTCAAATAAATCATATCTACTATCACACATTAGGATTCATACAGGAGAGAAACTATATCACTGTTCAGTGTGTCAAAAAGACTATTCAGGTAAATCAAGTCTAAGATTACACATGAGGATTCATACAGGAGAGAAACCATATCACTGTTCAGTGTGTCAAAAAGACTTTTCAGATAAATCAAGTCTAAGATTACACATGAGGATTCATACAGGAGAGAAACCATATCACTGTTCGGATTGTCAAAAAGACTTTTCAGTTAAATCAAGTCTAATAAGACACATGAGGATTCATACAGGAGAGAAACCATATCACTGTTCGGATTGTCAAAAAGACTTTTCAGTTAAATCAAATCTAATAAGACACATGAGGATTCATACAGGAGAGAAACTATATCACGGTTCAGAGTGTCAAAAAGACTTAAACAAAAGCAAGTTTATTAACCCTTAAATGGCGCATAGCATATTCCATTTGACACCCACAGGCGCATACAAAAAAAGAAAACAAAAATTGTGTTCACTGATCACGGGAAAAATAATAAAAAAATCGTAAGTGGAATATATTGCCCGCTATAGAGCGGAGAAGTCTGGCAATAAACAGGAGCTGACTCAGCGTGCGTCCCAGGCGGTCTGTTGATCGCCAGCTGTCAGGCCGGAGTTGCCACAAAGAGATAATTACCTAATTATTTCAATGTCTCTGATTGATTTTTCCTAGTTTTTTGCTGTAATATTATTCAGTAGTGTGTAGTGTGATATATTTATATACTAAAATGAGTGAATCATCGCTGTACTCAAAAATATGGTGTGCATATTGTCGATTCAATTATGTTCATCAAACAGTGAACACATACTTTGTCGGTTATTACACTATATACAGTACACAGGTTATATATAAGTATCTGCATGTTTTGTTCACCATAACGAACCACTAAGTTGCTATTATGAGTCAAAAAGTAACGAGGAGTGACCGCCGTGTACCAGCCAGCCACTCACGCCCTCCCCCAAGTCACCTGACCCACCCACATTCTCCTCCAACAATACTGTTTTTGCTTTTTTCACTATATACAGACGCTATATATAAGTATCTACATTCGTGTTCACCATAATGAACCACTAAGTTGGTATGCTGAGTGGCAGTGGCAGTGGCTGGCAGTGGCAGCCCGCCACTGGCTGCCACTCCCTCCCTCACCTCACCTCACCTGCCTTGCCACCATTCTCCACCCACCATACTGTTTGTGCTTTTATATACAGACGTTATATATAAGTATTTACATGTTTTGTTCACCATAACTGTACATCTAAGCTTGTATGGTGAGTAAAGGCACAAAGACATAGGACCTCACACAGTCAGCTGATGGCTGCCGCCCTCAAGGCCAGACGCACTAATATTTCTCCTCCAACAATACTGCTTGTGGTGTTATTACACTATATACTGTGATGGTGTTCCCCCCCCCCCTTCCATTTCTCCCACGCCTGCTTTAAGAGTCATGTCCACTTTACTCGAGCGTTCTCTATGTCACGGGCCATAGTTTGTCATATGTAGGGTCATAATTTGACATATGTGGGAGAGTGTAGTGTTCTCGCAGTGCCGAGAAATTTGTAAAAGAAGAGTATTTTGGCCTGTGGTATAGGCCCTTTAGAAAGCCAATATGGCGCTGGCTCCTCCGTTTTCCCGCCAAAACTGTGTGACGTCAATGACACCAGATTGGTCACCATCAGCGATGTGGCACTGGGAGCCAATGAAAACCTCCCTTGGCAAATATGACGTCACGAAGGCAGGGGGGGTCCAGCCGTAGCACCGTGCTGGCGCCATGAGTCTCACACGGCACGGCAGCGAGGCAAGACGTGCGACAGGGGATCCTGTCAAGGTGACGGATTACCCGAGCTCCGGTGGAAATACGCGTCTCCTGTTGTCTGCACGCACTCTGTGATGTCTTCCTTCATTCCATGTGTTGGACCGAAGAAGGAATTGACAGAATATTGAGCAACAAGTGCTCCGGGACAGGTGCGTTGCAAGAAGTGGGCTGGGCAGTGACGTATGTGACGTCTGTGGCAGTTCACCCGTTTTGGAGACAGCGTAGTGGCTGGGCCATTCCACCGTGAGGGAACCAGTTTGACCGACTCGTCAACTAGGTTGGATGTGTGAACGACGGTCCTGTCAGTTTGACAGTAGTATGCCGATCCCGTGGAACTTACGAGTCACCCGTTGTATGCAAGTACGCCGAGAGGTCTTCCTTCATTCTATGTGTGTGGACCGACGAGGGAATTGACAGAATATTGAGCTTCAAGTGCTCTGGAGTCGGGTGCTGTGCAGGTGGAGTTAAGCAGTATCATCTGGGACGTCTGATAGCTTCACAGTGACATCGTAGGGGCTGGGCCATTCCACTGGGAAAGCAGTGAAAGAAGATACTAATTGGGAATCCATACGACTACCACCGAGACGTAGGCGGGCAGCCGTAAGTGAGAGGGAAGTTGACGGCCAACCCTACAAGACGTGGAGGAGGAGCACGGACCTGCGGAGGACAGAACGCAGCGAGACGCGATAATCCTGGGACGTTGGCTTGGGCTTCTGGAGGGTACACGAGGCGAGAGCCTGGACCAGGAGCTACAACTCAACTCTCACCGAAGGATAGGTGAAGTAGGTGATTATAGTTACCCTCCCAATTCCCCTTTAGTCAGCTATATATTTAGTCAGAGTATCTTTCATGTAGTGAGCAAGTCTCACCTGGATCTATGTCACAGTAGGCATGGTAGTGCATGAGTGAGGCTATATTGAGCACTCACGATATTTATTTATATATGTGTGTGTACAAGCACCTGGATTTATTGAAGAATTTGCTGTGACGACGATTACTTTCATGTGAATTTACCATGATGATGTAGTGAGAGAATATATATATATATATTATATATATAATATATATAATATATATATATTATATATATATATATATATATGTCGTACCTAGTAGCCAGAACGCACTTCTCAGCCTACTATGCAAGGCCCGATTTGCCTAATAGGCCAAGTTTTCATGAATTAATTGTTTTTCGACTACCTAACCTACCTAACCTAACCTAAACCTAACTTTTTGGCTACTACCTAACCTAACCTAAGCAATAAAGATAGGTTAGGTTAGGTTAGGTAGGGTTGGTTAGGTTCGGTCATTTATCTACATTAATTTTAACTCCAATAAAAAAAAATTGACCTCATACATAATGAAATGGGTAGCTTTATCATTTCATAAGAAAAAAATTTGAGAAAATATATTAATTCAGGAAAACTTGGCTTATTAGGCAAATCGGGCATTGCATAGTAGGCCAAAAAGTGAGTTCTGGCTACTAGGTACGACATATATATATATGTATATATATATATGTGTATATATATATATGTATATATATATATATATATATATATATATATATATATATATATATATATATATATATATATATATATATATATATAATTCTAGTGAACCAGTTATTGGTGTTAGGCTATGTGCCCAGTATTTGTATTATTATTATTATTGATATCTATGCTTTATCTATACATGTATATCATGCCTGTGTATTGAATAACTTTACATGTGTGCAGAGATCAATTGAGTATTCGCCTACGAAAGGAATTACTGAGAACTCCAGTATTATATCTTGTTGCACTTCATATAATGATATCGAGTGTGGTGCGACATGATAGCAAATTAATGAGTGCATTAAAATAGAAATGTTTGATTAAGCCCAAAACCAATGCAGTGATTCAAGAGCGTTCTATTGTCATTATCACAGTATTTGTGTTGTGTGTCAATACAATGATTCTTGAGAACTTAAAGAAACGGGCGCCTCACGCTAGACAAACGAACAAATTAACACTCACGTGGAGGGTACCGCCTCAGCTGATTTTGACGTTTGACGAGGGGTGGAAAGTGTGTTGCCATATAGGGTGACCCAAATTATCTGTGAAGAGAGAGCAACTGCTGCATTTGTACTTGTGTGTTTATTGATATATGAATATCTTGATGTTTTAAGTAAAATACCAAAATACCTTGGTGTTTCTATCATCCCCTCCATAAATCTTGTGACGACAGAATACTTGAAAGAAGACAGAGTGACAGAGATAATTACTTGCCTGATACCAGATTCATTGAGTGTGCTCTTGCCACAGTTACCACAATTACGCAACACCACTGTAGTGTTACTGGACACAAGAAACACCAGTTGGCGACCTTGTAATTAGTATTAGAGTCCTTGTCGGGGCGGGCACACAGTTGAAGGAACAAACTGTGTCTCCACTCATTCCTTGACCAGAGGCTGGTTGGGGGATCGACTGGGGTACTCTCCTGGCATACAGTGGCGCCACGAGGATAGAGTGAAGTCTACGTCACTCACCTGTAGTCCCGCAGGACTACGGTGAGTGACGGTTATTGCCAGTGCAACCGCTGAGAGAAGGTTTTATATACTGTTGCTTGCACCCTCTAGAGGCGACACCCCGACAATATACACATTATATATAAATATCTACCTGTTTTATTCACCATACTTGTACAAGTAAACTGGTATGGTGCCCAAAGACCATCGTGGTCACCAGTAAACAACACGATAATTCCTGCAGACGACGCTCCTCTCTCACCAAAATGGCGGCTCCCAACCTACTCCTCTTGCTGTTTATACCCTCTATACACACGTTATATATAAGTATCTACATTTGTGTTCACCATAGCGAACCACTAAGCTGGTATGGTGAGTGCAGTCAATAAAAGGTGGCCACACACAGTCAGATAACAACGCCACCACCCTCCCTCCCACAGCATTACTCCTCCCTCCATGGAGCACAGCGCTAAATATCATCACAATCCTCTTATTATCAGACCCATGGTCAGTTTTATCACAGTCAGGGGTCTTCTGTAATAATATTATTGCTACATAATAGCATGAACAAGTATATTATGGCATTTTTAGGCGATGCTGTGGTCACAAGCTGAACAGCAGTGCTGTGAGCTCATGCTGCATGCGTCAGGTTTGGTAGCTCACTCAATACTGAGGCCCCTAACACCCGGGAGTTTGGCCCACGATTTTTTTTTTAATGGCGTCTGTTTACAAGAGCCCTGATGAAGGTGTGGTGAACCCCGTGTATCCGCGGGCCGTTTATATCTTGCGTAGTACTCCAAAACACCACATGATGCGATGCGCAATTTACTGCAAGTCGGTCAAAGCATCATAAGATGCAATGCGCAGTTGAAGGGTTAAAGCACATCAGGATTCATATAGCGTAAATGCCACTTGAATATTGTGTGTCTAAAAGCTTTTTATGTAAATCATATACAGTAAAACATGAAACATGATAGAATTCGTATTTAGTTTTTTAAATACAGTGGTACCTCGATTTAAGAGTTTCATCCGTTCCTGGAGACAGCTCGTATTTCGAAAACTCGTAATCTGAAGCTAATTTCCCCATACAAAATAATGGGAAATGAATTAATCCGTTCCTGACTACCCCAAAAACCTCACTTCAAACTAAATTTTATACCTAATTCATCTAAATAAGCCTGCAAAACTATGTTCAGGTTATTACTTACCCTTGCTAATGAATGCTGTAGGTGTATGGAAGATGGTGAGGAGGAGGAGAGGTGTTACTGTTTGGAAAGGGAGTCGCCTTCCATTATAACATTAGGCAGTGAGGATCTTTCCGAGATGCACTCCCTGGCAAGTTTTGCCTGCATAACACTAGCTTCTGGTTGTGGCTCACTGCTCAATTTTCTCACAACAAATCTGTCCATGAAAGCTTGTTTTTCCCTTCTTCGCAAGCTGTCTCTGTAGTAAGGCATCACATTGTCATTGAAAAGATTAACCTTTCAATTGCGCATCGCATCATATGATGCTTTGACCGACTTGCAGTAAATTGCGCATCGCATCATATGATGCGTTGGAGTACTACGCAAGTTTTAAACCGCCCGCGGATACACGGGGTTCACCACACCTTCATCAGGGCTCTTGTAACAGACGCCATTAAAAAAAAAANAGCCGGACAGGAGACAACAGTCCACCAAGGAGGGCATAGAAGCCAGGGCGCAGATGAAGAAGTCCAGAAGAACCGCAGATTCGAAGGCCCAGTCTGCAAAGAGCAGACCGAACCCCAGAAGGATGGGGAAGATCGACCACGCCAACACACCCCCAAGATGACATGACGAAGCGCAGGGGAAGAGCCCACCCGCCAGCTCTGAAACCCAAGGGGGAGAAGCCGTCCACCGCCGCCAACAGGGCCGTAAGACAACCAAAAGTGCCACCAACAGCAGGACCATACGAGAGTAACAGAGCAAGCTGCTCCCCCAGCGCCCCGTCAACAGAGAAGGGAACAGAGCCCAATCCGAAAGAAAAAGTACACATACACATATATACATATCATGTATATACACATACACATACATATACACATACACAAAGTATGTGACACGTGTGTATGCACATACATTGAGGGTGTAGTGAAAGACTTGTGCAAAGATAAGATTCAATTGAAACAAATGCAAAGCAATGGAAGAAGAAAATAGACTCTTAAAAATAGCTTTGAAGAAGTTAAAGTAAATTAAACAAAATGACTACAATAGGTTAGGTAAGGAATTCAACAGGAGACAATTTTGTCAGCACAGATGGAGGAAGTTACACAGGGAATAGAACAGTGCAAGAAAGATAGCAACTCACTTATGCCTAAGTGGCCAGGAGAAGGAAAAATTGGAAGAAGCAGTAAAGGAAGCCAACACTGCAGCAACCAAGATAAAACAAACATTAGGCTGGAAGTGAGGAAGAATTGGCATCCAACCCGAAGTTGGTGCACAAAACACAGTTGATCGGAGTAAGTCCCTGATCATTTTTGGCTGCAAAGAAAAGGAGATAACATCTAGGTCAGAAAGAGCTGCAGAAGAATCAAAAGTAGTAGATAAAATGTTGGCCTCGTGGAAGGTTTTACAACCATAGAGAATGTGAGCGACTACAGGAGAATAGGCAGATATGTAAAAGGGAAAGATCGACCTTTGAGGATCACCCTAAATGGTGCCAAACAGATGGAAGAAGTACTAAGGAATGCTAAAAATTACGTCATGATGAGGATGGGAAAGTGTGGTCGTTAAGACGAGATCTTTCAAAAGAAGATCCGAGGCAAAATGTTTAAATGAGAGCAGGAATGAAGAAGATATCAATTCATTTTCTACAAAGTGATAGGGGTAGGCAGACCAGTAAAGTGGTACATAAAGGCAAACCAGCAAAATCATTAGAGAAAGTGGGAGTGAAAAATAAGAAGAGGGGGAACAAGTTCCTGAAGATTGCATACACCAACATAGATGGAGTAAGTCAAAGATACTGGAGTTAAGTGATATAATACAGCTGCAGACACCAGACATTGTTGCACTCACGGAGACAAAACTTGAAGATGTTATTTTAAATGAGGTCATATTCCCAAGGGGCTACTCAATTTGGAGACGGGACAGAAAATCAGGAAAGGCGGTGGCGTTGCTGTGCTGGTGAAAGAACACCTAAAGGTGAACGAAATAATGACTGCCAATCCACAAGAAGTTGATATAATAGCACTAGAGATCTGCCATGAGGATGATAAACTAATGATCATAAATGCATATAGTCCACCACTAAGCAGCACATGGTCAAAAGAGGAGCTAGATAGTAAACGAGAAGGTCTTATAACAATAATGAGAGAGATCATAGCAAGAGCGGATAACGATAGTTCACGGCTGTTGATAGTCGGCGACTTCAACTTGAAATCCATAGACTGGGAAGCATATGAAGCTAAAACAGAAGATTTCTGGACCTGTAAATTTGTAGACCTCATCCTGGAAACATTCTTGTATCAACATGTTAAACAAGCTACGAGGATGAGGGAAGGGGACGTTCCCTCCATGCTAGATTTGATATTTACCAGGAAGGAGGAAGAAATATTTGACATTCAGTACCTTCCTCCCTTGGGTAAAAGTGACCATGTCTTTTTGGGAATAAAGTATGCAATGCGATATAATCTGGAAGAAAATATGACGGTCGATGCAATTGAAAAACCTGATTTAGGAGAGGACATTATGGCAACCTTAGAAATTTTTTTAGTGAGTATAATTGGACAGACTTGTTGCTAGGCAAGGAAGTGAATGAGATGTATGTCAAGTTTTGTGAAATATATGATAAAGGCACAAAAAATTTATACCAAAACAGAGAAGCAGAACTAGGAAACAGGATTGGTTCAACAGAAAGTGCGAGAGGGCCAGAGACCAAAAGACACAAAAATGGAATCAATACAGGAAGAGGCCAAACCCCCAAACATACCAGCGATACAAAGATGCGAGAAACAACTACACGGCAGTGAGGAGAGAGGCAGAAAGAAATTTTGAAAAAGGGATTGCAGACAAATGTAAAACAGAACCAGGTCTATTCTATAAATTCATAAACAACAAATTGCAGGTAAAGGATAATATTCAGAGGTTGAAAATGGGAAATAGATTCACGGAAAATGAAAAGGAAATGTGTGAAACATTAAACGAAAAGTTCCAAAGTGTGTTTGTACAAAATGAAATCTTCAGGGAACCAGATACAATAAGAATTCCAGAGAACAACAGAGCACATAGAGGTGTCTAGAGACGAAGTGGAAAAAATGCTCAAGGAGCTAAATAAGAACAAAGCAGTTGGTCCAGATGGAGTTTCACCATGGGTTCTGAGAGAATGTGCACCTGAGCTCAGCATTCCTCTTCAACTGATTTTTCAGGCATCCCTGTTTACAGGAGTTGTAGCTGAAGTGTGGAAAAAGGCTAACATAGTTCCAATCTACAAAAGTGGAAGCAGGAAAGACCTCCTTAATTATAGACCGGTATCATTGACAAGTGTCAAAATATTGGAAAAATTAATTAAATCTAAATGGGTAGAACACCTGGAGAGAAATGATATAATATCAGACAGACAGTATGGTTTTCGATCTGGAAGATCCTGTGTATCGAATTTACTCAGTTTCTATGATCGAGCAACAGAGATATTACAGGAATGAGATGGTTGGGTTGACTGCATCTATCTGGACCTAAAAAAGGCTTTTGACAGAGTTCCACATAAGAGGTTGTTCTGGAAACTGGAAAATATTGGAGGAGTGACAGGTACGCTTCTAACATGGATGAAAAATTTCCTGACTGATAGAAAAATGAGGGCTGTGATCAGAGGCAATGTATCGGACTAGAGAAATTCACAAGTGGTGTACCACAGGGTTCGGTCCTATACCAGTGATGTTTATTTTCTACATAAATGATCTACCAGTTGGTATACAGAATTATATGAACATGTTTGCTGATGATGCTAAGATAATAGGAAGGATAAGAAACTTAGATGATTGTCATGCCCTTCAAGATGACCTGGACAAAATAAGTATATGGAGCACCACTTGGCAAATGGAATTTATTGTTAATAAATGCCATGTTATGGAATGTGGAATAGGAGAACACAGACCCCACACAACCTATATATTATGTGAGAAATCTTTAAAGAATTCTGATAAAGAAAGAGATCTAGGGGTGGTTCTAGATAGAAAACTAGCACCTGAGGACCACATAAAGAATATTGTGCGAGGAGCCTATGCCACGCTTTCTAACTTCAGAATTGCTTTTAAATACATGGATGGCGATATACTAAAGAAATTGTTCACGACTTTTGTTAGGCCAAAGCTAGAATATGCAGCGGTTGTGTGATGCCCATATCTTAAGAAGCACATCAACAAACTGGAAAAGGTGCAAAGACATGCTACTAAGTGGCTCCCAGAACTGAAGGGCAAGAGCTACGAAGAGAGGTTAAGAGGCATTAAATATGCCAAAACTAGAAGACAGAAGAAAAAGAGGTGATATGATCACTACATACAAAATAGTAACAGGAATTGATAAAATCGATAGGGAAGATTTCCTGAGACCTGGAATTTAACCCTTACACTGCTCAGGGGTCCTGAGGACATTTACACCCCTGTGCGCAAGAAAAAAAATTCAAATTTTTTTTTTTTTGTCTTCTAAACATGTTAATTTGTGTCCCCTGAGCACGGGAAAAATAACAAAAAAATCGTAGGCGACATATTTTGGGCACAATTGACCGAGGAAGTCTGGCAAAAAGTGGGCGTTGACAGAGCAGTCGCCAGGGCCGGTCAGCGTCACCCGCGCTGACAGATGGGAGTTGCCACAAAGATATTATTACCTTATTGTTTCAATGTCTCCGTTTGATTTTTTCTTAGTTTTTTTGCAGTAATATTATTCAATAGTGTGTATTGTAATATTTATATAAAAAAAGTGGTGAATAATCGCTATACTCAAAAGTATGGTGTGCATATTAGTGATTCAATTATTATGTTCATAAAACAATAAACAAATAGTTTTGCTGCTATTACACTCTATACACAGGTTATATATAAGTATCTGCATATTTTGGTCACCATAACGAACCACTAAGTTGGTATTGAGAGTCGAAAAGCAACGAAGAGTTACCGCCACACACCAGTCAGCCACTCGCTGCGACTCCCTCAACACACGCACTAAACTTTCTCCCCCAACAATACCATTTGTGGTGTTATTACACTATATACAGACGTTATATATAAGTATGTATATATTTTGTTCACCACAACTGTACAGCTAAGCTGATATAATTAGTTCAGGCACAAAGAGTCGTCGCTATACACAGCTGGCAGCTGGCGGCTCCCTCACTCATTCAAGGTCACACGCACTAAACTTTCTACCCCAACAATACTGTTTGCAGTGTTATTACCCTATATACACATATTATATATAAGTATCTACATGTTTTATGTACCATAACTGTACACCTAAGCTTGTAGTGTGCCCAAAGAGCATAGTGGCCACCCTGTACACAGCTAGACAAATCGTGCAGACGACGTCACCTCCGTCACCCAAATGGCTCCTCCCAACGTAATCCTATTGCTGTTATTACACTAATACACACATTATATATAAGTATCTACATTTGTGTTCACCTTAGAGAACCACTGAGCTGGTATGGTGAATGCAAACAATAACAGGTGGCCACACAGTCAGTAAACGATGCTGTCTCCCTCCGTCTCTCAGCATCAATGCTCCCACAGTGCTAATTATTACAACAAACCTGCTTTTATCACAACACTGGTTATTTATATCACAGTCAGGGGTCATCTGTAATATTGTCATCACTAAATAATAACAATTGTGTGTTTATTTTGACATTTTTCGGCGATGCTGTGGTCACAAGCTGAACAGCAATGCTGATCACTCATGCTGCGTGCACCAGTCTTGGTTGCTCCAACAGAACTGTGCCTCTCACACCTGAGAATATTGCCCACGATTTTTTTTTAAATTGCGTCTGTTTACAAGAGCCCTGAGGAAGCTAATGTGAACCCCGTGTAGCCGCGGGCTTACACTTAGGTAATTACACTCTACACTGTCACACACCATAAACACACTCAGAACTCCACGAGTGTGAGCTGCCACACCCAGCCAGCCAGTCGTCCCTCTCTCCTCCAACATCGTACTTGCCATCACCCCTCCTTCCACCATACTCTTACTGTTTATATTACACTAGTTACATATGTTATGTATACCTATCTACATGTTTTATTCACTAGAACTGTGCAAGTAAGCCTGTATTGTGTCCAAACAGTACAGTGGCCACCATACACTGCATGAGAAATCACACAGCAGACGACGCTACGATTACGTCACCTCCCTCACAAAAATAGCTCCTCCCAACATACTCTTGGTGCTGTTATTATTCTATATACACACACTGTATATACCCATGTACATGTGTGTTCCCCATAGCGAACCACTGCGCTAGTATGGTGAGCAAAACATGAGTGGCTGCCACACACAGTGAAGGCTACCTCAATTCTCTCCCTCCCTCACCAAAATTCCTCCTTCCACAATACTACGCACAATGCTAATTATAACCACAATCCTGGTCACTAATTCCTGTAAATGAATAATTGACCACACGTTTATTTTGAAAAGGAACCTAAGAAGTCATTTGAAGATTCCTAGATGGACGAAATAATGCTGTGGTGCTGTGACTAGCGCTGTGAACATCGTGAACAGCATTGAATCACTGATATTTGAACATTGTTCCCAGTCATTATCACACTCAGGCTCTTCTATAATACTATCATGGCTAAATAATACAGATTATATATATATTTTGACATTATTAGGCGATGCTGTGGTCACACGCTGAACAGCAGTGCTGTGCGCTCATACTGCGTACGTCGGCCTTGGTTGCTCACTCACTACTGAGGCTCCAACACCCGGGAATGTGCACCATGATTTTTTTTAAAGATGGTGTCTGTTTACAAGAGCCCTGAGGAAGCTGATGTGAACCCCACGTAGCCGCGGGAGTTTTGAATGAAATGTGAAAAATAAAAATACCCGAAGATGCGTTGCGTAAACCAGACGTGGGCCTGCAGGCGCGTTTCGCAGTTTAAGGGTTAAGGATTAATAGTGCTCATATATGTAACATTTGTATACCAAATTGTTTGTAAGTGATTGTTCTATCAGATGCCATAATGAAAATGAAGAATTCATAGTAAATAGATTTGTATGAATATTTATATCGAGAGTGATACAGTTGGCTTATGGAAAATCCAGCCTATTACATAATTTTTGCAGCCTCCAATAATTTCAACATAGTTATGATTTTGATATGGAATTGTTCAATAGTGATCGTTCTATCATGTGTCATGTTCAAAATAATAAATATATATAATGAATAGATGTTCTGTGATTTTTTGTTTGTATTGGATGTAGGATTTTTTTTCTTCAGATGGAGGGGTAAGACAGCCTGGGGCTGAACGGTAGAACGAATTCTGCGGTGGAACAACTCGCCTCTCCCCATATAGTTTGTTCAAGTGAACACACACTATTATCAACATCTCCTGCACTATGGCACCATGGTAAAACATCTGAAGCACTGTGCATGCATTATCAATATCTCATGCACTAAGGTAACAAAGGAAACGTGAATTTAAATACTGTACAAATTTGGTGTATTTTAAAATTTTAAAATCTCAGTATTTATTTATATATGTGTATGTACTATTTATGTTTTTAATATTTTTGTTTGGCAAGAAAAATTTTTATTTTTAAATTATTTTTGCTGGGAAGTTTTATCCTCAGGTCCCAATGTAAACAAGTTTAATGTGTATTTTCCAATTTAAAATATTACATGCGCACGGTACATTGGATCGGTAATTTCTTGTTAAACTCACATACACAAATAACAAACCACATGAGGGGCCGATTGTACCTGAAACTTGTGCTACTGCTATATTTATAAGACATCCCTCAGTTTTGTGGGTATTTATAATAAGACATTTTTAGTTTGTGGGTATTTATAATAAGACATTTTTCAGTTCTGTGGTTATACTTGTAATAAGACATCCCAAATTCTATGATTATTGTTATAATAAGGCATTTCTCAGTTCTGAAGTTTTGTTTATAATGAGTCATCTCAGTACTGTGGCTGTATTTTTAATAAGACATCTTTCACTGCTGTTCCTATATGTATACTGAAACATCCTTCAGTGCTGGTGCTTTATTTTTATTGATATAATATATTTATATATAACATAAAGGAGTACCAAAGGAAGAAGAGGACCCTTGGCCTCAGAGGAAAGCAAACATAATGCATTAGAGGGAATTTTTAGGCCCCCTCTAATATTGTTTCTGTTCTTTTATCCTACCACCCTCTCCATTTTTATTTATTTGTGCTTTATTAGGTATTTTAAAGGTATTATGTACTGTCTCCACTCGATCATCCTGACTATATGGGAAGGACCCTCAGCCGGATTATCACGTTTTTCGGATAATGGTACTTTTTCACCTACGAGTCCAAAACTAACCATTTCCAACTATTTTTATACTACAAACAACATAATTTGAATTCCCATGCCACATATAATTATTAAATATTCAACTAGAAACCTTAACTTACCTTGTTGTTGTTCGTCTTCTTGATTGATGACACACATCTTAAAGTTAAAAATTCTTGACAATTTACGTAACTTATAGTAACACAACACTAAAATTAACAATTAAAATTACTGTACAGTTCATTAGGCAAGTTAGTAGCAACCTTCTTCCTCTTACCACCTCCAGAACGATTCATGCTGCTAGCAGACATAGTCTTGGCCAAAAATGTTCAAAGTTACTATGAAAATAAAAAAGTTATTTAAAAAAATATTTCACTAATGGCGCGGCACTGTGGAGTAACACGAGGGTAGAGAGCACATGGGTTGACCAGGCCTGGACGGGTCCAGTCGGGGCAGGGAGGAGGCACGTTACGTAGGCCGCCAGGAGGAAAAAAAATAAATATTTTTGAAGGAAACTTCAGCCTGTGCAAATTGTTTTTAGGAAACTTGTATGGAAATTTTTATTACATAATTACTAGTATTTCTTTTGATTTTGGCTATGATGAATTGTTCTAAAATTGATAGTAATTACTGTACTGTAGTGTAGTGTATAGGCCGCTCCCCATCCCCCCTTATCCCCCCAGGTGGTCCCTCCCAACGCTCCCCTCTCTCCCGACACCACCCACCCACCCCACCCCCTCCTACACCATGCGCCTCGAGTCACGGGCAGACGGGATTAATACCGTATGGCCCGCCTCATGTTTTCATATACGGACAAAGCCTCGATTATCCGGGCAACTGACCGGATAGTGTAATTTTGTCAGGAAATTAACCGGGCCCCAAAATTTTATCCGTCCAAACTATCGTTAATCCGGTTCCTGTGGCTATTTTGGCCGGATATTGTGATAACTTTATCCGATTGCGATTTTGGCCGTATAAAGGCGTTTTCCGGATGTTCGAATCTCGGATAATCGCGGGATTACAGTATTTTAGGTATTTATATTATAATATATATATAATACTGTATATTTTTTAGACATTTAATTAAATCTTAAAAAAAAAATGCCACAGGGTTTGTTTTGTTTGTTTATAAAGTTGTACACAGATAGTAACTTTCTTGTGGTGAACACATGTGGAAAAGTACATTTGGATGTTTGCTTTTGCACTTGCCAATTCACAGGGAAATATTATAGAGTATATTTTATGTCTAGTAAATTTTCTAATATAATAAGCACAGTATTATCTTACTATTTATGAATAATACAGGTGGTTTACATATTGTACAATTTTTCCATTCTCTTGTGTCTTTGACATGCAATTAAATTATTTTATATAACTACAACATAGAAATTAGATTATTCCAATTGCTTATTTGACACTGAGTACCATCTGTTGATGGTACTCTATACTGTACTGGGTGCACTATACTGATTGCCTTGTAGTAACTTGTATTATTTATGCATCTGACAGTCTAAGTGTTTTACGCATCTTTTAAAAACATTTGTTTTAGTAATGAACAAAAGCTCATCCATTTTAAGTCATTATGAATACGTAACTAAGATTTTTCTCTAAATTTATAAATAATACAAAAATGTATTTAGGAGAAAAATAACAATAATAATTGTCTCTAAGACTTTAATGAATTATCCTACATTTCATTAGTTAATACTTAGGGATTTTGGATCACATGACTTTAGCCTAAAGGTAAATACATATATTTACTTCTAAAAAAAAGGATTTGAAAAAGTATTTTCAACAAAAGAAAATCTAATAAGACACTTGAGGATTCATACAGGAGAGAAACTATATCGCTATTCAGATTGTCAAAAAGAAGACTTATGTAAATGCTTTTCATGGAAATCAAGTATAGTAAAACATATGAAACATGAAAGAATTTGCATATTGTTAATCTTTGTAAACTGTACAAATATTTATTCAAAAGCAAACATCATCAGTTTTGAATGTTCAAAATTATATTATGAAAACATCTTGCATAATAGCATTCAAAAACATTTATAAAAAAGAAAATCAATATTAAATGTTCATTGTCTAAATTACTTTAAAAATATAAAAATTTAAATATGAGTGCCATTCAAGAAAAAAGCCTTATCTCTGTAGAGTATGTTTAAAAGACTTTAAATGTGAATCATTGTTAATAAGGCATATGAGGATTCATACAGGAGAGAAACCATATCACTGTTCAGTGTGTCAAAAAGACTTTTCACAAAAATCACAACTAATAAAACACACAAGGATACATACAGGAGAGAAACCATATCACTGTTCAGTGTGTCAAAAAGACTTTTCACTAAAATCACATCTAATAACACACACAAGGATCATACAGGAGAGAAACCATATCACTGTTCAGTTGTCAAAAAGACTTTTCACGAAAATCAGATCTAATAGACACATGAGGATTCATACAGGAGAGAAACCATATCACTGTTCAGTGTGTCAAAAAGACTTTTCACAAAAATCAATCTAATAAGACACATGAGGATTCATACAGGAGAGAAACTATACCATTGTTCAGAGTGTCAAAAAGACTTTTCACAAAAATCACATCTAATAACACACAGAGGATTCATACGGAGAGAAATTATATCACTGTTCAGTGTGTCAAAAAGACTTTTCACATAAATCAAGTCTAATAAAAACACATGAGGATTCATACAGGAGAGAAACCATATCATGTTTGGTTTGTCAAAAAGACTTTTCAAATAAATCAATCTAATAAAACACATTAGGATTCATACAGGAGAAAACATATCACTGTTCGGTGTGTCAAAAAGACTTTCAGTTAAATCAAGTCTAATAAGTACACATGAGGATTCATACAGGAGAGAAACCATACCACTGTTCAGAGTGTCAAAAAGACTTTTCACAAAAATCAATCTAAAACACACATGAGGATTCATACAGGAGAGAAAATATATCACTGTTCAGTGTGTCAAAAAGACTTTTCACAAAATCAGATCTAATAACACACATGAGGATTCATACAGGAGAGAAACCATATCACTGTTCAGTTTGTCAAAAAGACTTTTCAAATAAATCATATCTAATAGACACATTAGGATTCATACAGGAGAGAAACTATATCACTGTTCAGGTGTCAAAAAGACTATTCAGGTAAATCAAGTCTAAGATTACCACATGAGGATTCATACAGGAGAGAAAACCATATCACTGTTCAGTTGTCAAAAAGACTTTTCAGATAATCAAGTCTAAGATACACATGAGGATTCATACAGGAGAGAAAATATCACTGTTCGGATTGTCAAAAAGACTTTTCAGTTAAATCAAGTCTAATAAGACACATGAGGATTCATACAGGAGAGAAACCATATCACTGTTCGGATTGTCAAAAAGACTTTTCAGTTAAATCAAATCTAATAAGACACATGAGGATTCATACAGGAGAGAAACTATATCACGGTTCAGAGTGTCAAAAGACTTAAACAAAAGCAAGTTATTAACCCTTAAATGGCGCATAGCATATTCCATTTGACACCCACAGGCGCATACAAAAAAAAGAAAACAAAATTGTGTTCACTGATCACGGGAAAAATAATAAAAAATCGTAAGTGGATATTATTGCCCGCTATAGAGCGGAGAGTCTGGCAATAAACAGGAGCTGACTCAGCGGGCGTCCCAGGCGGTCTGTTGATCGCCAGCTGTCAGGCCGGAGTTGCCACAAAGAGATAATTACCTAATTATTTCAATGTCTCTGAGTGATTATTCCTAGTTTTTTGCTGTTTTGTTAATATTATTCAGTAGTGTGTAGTGTGATATTTTATACTAAAATGAGTGAATCATCGCTGTACTCAAAAATATGGTGTGCATATTGTCGATTCAATTATGTTCATCAAACAGGAACACATACTTGTCGGTTATTACACTATATACAGTTAACAGGGTATATATAAGTATCTGCATGTTTTGTTCACCATAACGAACCACTAAGTTGCTATTATGAGTCAAAAAGTAACGAGGAGTGACCGCCGTGTACCAGCCAGCCACTCACGCCTCCCCAAGTCACCTGACCCACCCACATTCTCCTCCAACANAGTGGTAGACGGTTGGAACAAGTTAGGGGAGAAGTGGTGGAGGCCAAGACCGTCAGTAGTTTCAAAGCATCATATGACAAAGAGTGCTGGGAAGACGGGACACCACGAGCTTAGCTCTCATCCTGTAACTACACTTAGGTAATTACCTGAGGATGCCTAGCAACTGGACCAGCACCCAGCACCAGCAAGACTCACCTGAGGATTGCCCAGGCAACTGGACCAGCACCCAGCACCAGCAAGGACTCACCTGAGGATGCCCAGGCAACTGGACCCAGCACCCAGCACCAGCAAGGACTCACCTGAGGATGCCCAGGACACTGGACCAGCACCCAGCACCAGCAAGGACTCACCTGAGGATGCCCAGGCAACTGGACCAGCACCCAGCACCAGCAAGGACTCACCTGAGGATGCCCAGGCAACTGGACCAACACCCAGCACTAGCAAGGACTCACCTGAGGATGCCCAGGCAACTGGACCAGCACCCAGCACCAGCAAGGACTTACCTGGGAGTGCCAGTTGAGCTGTACAACACAGTTCTAATGACATAAATGTACAAAGTGTAAAAAGTGTAGTTTAAGTGATACAGTACAGTATACGTTTACTTCAGTACTGTAGTGTGATTCTAGTGGTCTGTACTTTATGTACAGACTGTAGTGTATAATGTACATTTGTTAGAAAAGTTACTGTTCCTTAATGACTTTATATTCATATCATATCTGGCACTCTCAGGGTATTGAGACTAAAAGTTTGCACTACACAACTCAACTGTTAAGGTAAGTACAGTAAAACACAGTAACAATTTACTGCTAGATTCAGAAACTAGATTTTAGATTTAGAAAGATTACATAAATTAACACTTTGGCTCACCCCGCTCGCCACCTCTCAACTGTGCGTAGTGGGTCCCCGCGTGTCATGGGAGCGCGCTTAAATTCCGTAAAGTGTATACTCTCTTCAACTTTGTCACCTCAATTCTCGTCCTACGAGATTAAATTTGGTATCATTGTGTTCGCAATAGAATTCTCTACAGCACTAAATGCATATAAACTCCAAAAGCCCGGCTAATTACCCGCAGAAACAGAGAAAGTGCAAACGAGTTACCCAGGAGCGCGCGAAAGCGATAAATGTTTTCACTATTTTCACTCTGGTCACCTCAATTTTCGTCCTAGGTCTTTCATTTTGGTCTCAATGCGTTCGCAATAAAATTCTCTAGAAGACCAATAACATATAAATAAAAAACCTGGTCACGCTCCACCCGCCGACGAGTTGAAGACGGGCCACGTTAGCCGGAGTGAGCGCCCAGACGCCTTCCAGCTAAACTCCCAATTCCTGCCCACAAATGTTTGTACTATTGTGTGTTGAACATGACATAGGCATGTAGGGAAGACATAGGCGCGCATTTTAAAACCAGTCCCAAAAATTGGATAAAAACCTGATTTTTGCCGATTATTTAAAGTGGATGACCCAATGCTGCGTCATGCCCGCAGCACCGCCAGTAAACGGATGACGCAATGCTGCGTCATGCCCGAGCGAAAGTGTTAAGCTTAAAAAAAATGGGGGGGGGGTCGGAGGATTTTCTGGGGGAGCCCCTACGGCTCCCCGGAGCTATCCATGGCTGATATGGATACCCTAACTATTTTGCATCAGTCGATGTGGGTGGAGTTCTAGGCCTACCGGGGACCACGAGCCAGAACCTGGCCCCCTCAGAGAGGCACGGGGAGCAATGGCCCATAGAAATGCACATGTGATTTGGAGCATTCTATATCTGCCATCGACCGGGACAGGCACCCAGAAAGGTAAGCGCCACAAAACAAACCCCTATTCTGGTTAACAACAAAAATTGACAAACGAGTGGACAGAACTCCCCCAGGAAAACGAACTAACAAGCATGACGTCACACGAGCCGCGCCGCATGTCTGCGCAGCTCCCCCCTCCCCGGGAGGGGGAAGGGGAGCCCCAGACCCCCGCGCCGGCTATCCCCGCCCCAGTTCCTCGGCTGATGGGATCATGCACGGTCGTGTGGCTCCAGCTCCGGTCTTGTTTCTGTGCTGTGACTTGTTTGCAGTGCTGCTCTTACGGTGGTCGTGTGAGCTGGGAGTAGTATTCTCAGGTACTCGGGCTGCATGTGCTTAGGGTCACCTTCCCTGAGTGCCCTGTAAGTACCGCCCTTGGGGCTTGGGGTTGCCTTCCACAAGTCACCTTGGGTCTACCTCTGTTGGCTTTTCGCTGCTTGGCGTTTGGCCGCCCCGAGTGTTTGGGAGTTTTCCTCCCTTGTTTACCTTGGGGTAAGTGGTAGTTGTAACACTGGTGGGGCGCAGGGCACTGCGTAGCTAGTTTTCACCTATAACAGCGGCCGGCTCTGTTCCCTCTGGGTACGTTGTCCACTTGTGTGGTTTTTCTTTTATATTTGTTTTTGCCTGGTAGGGGGGTCTGCCTTGTTCCCCCCCCCCTTATATTAGGTTCGTTTGTGTGGTGGCACCCCCTGCTTCGCCCTCACGGGTGGACACGTCCCGTGGGTTCAGCTTTAGCAGTTTGCTTGGTAGTTTGGGGCGCCGGTTAGCAGTGCCCTGCCTGGGATAACCCTTAGCAGACCCAGTCTAGGGGCCCTGAAAAACCCCCCGGGGGCTCTCGGGTCCGATTGTGGAGACCCTTGCGTCCCCTCTCGCTTTGTGCGAGTTGAGGGTTGCTCTGTCCCTTTGTCTCAGGGTGACTCTCCTTGTTTTTGCCTCCGTCATGCTGCCTGTTGGGTCGGTGACACATTCGACCCTGAGTCCTGCGAGCTTTGTTGCTTGTTCGTGACTCCATTCACCCAGTCTGCTGATGAATTCCCGTGGGTGCAGGCAGCTCGCGCGTTGCAGGGTAGGTTGCAACGCGCTCAGGTTTGTCGCTTCCCCGGACGCCCCGATGCTGCCCCGCTTGTGTAGGGACACACTTGGGGGTTTTGGTCGCTTCGGCTTTGGTTCTTCCACGCCCCTTGATTTTCCCCCTCCTGCTTCCGGCCCCTACGCATCTGTAGGCTTCGGGGTCGGGGCGGGGTTCGAGGTTCTGAGACTTGGGCAGTTTCGGGGGTTGCCCCGTCCGGGGTAGCTGCGGAGGCATTCGAGTCTGTTCCTCCGGCCGATGCTCCGGGGTCTGACCAGTGGGCCCCTTCTCTTCCAGCTCTCTCGGCTGCCCCGGCTTTTTCTTGTGGGGCCGGGGCTTTGGAGGTCGACTCGGCCCCGGGGCCTGGTGTAGAGGCTCCTGGGGTTGGGGAGGAGCGGCCTTGGGGGGCTTTGTGCTCCATTGCGCCCCGCCTGGATTCCGTCCTTCTGAGCGGGGCTTACTGTGGCGAGGAGTGGGGTTTTTCTTTCCCCCCTCTGCGTACGATTTGGGCTTGGGTTCTGCTCCTCCCCGGGTTCGGTTCCGTGTCCCTGTGGTTCCTTCGGTTCCGTCTTCCGGAGTTTTTCGGCTAACCGCATCTCTTCGTCTGCGGTGCCGTTGGCCTTTGCGGCTTACCTCCTGCGTGTCCCGGAACTTGTAGCAGTTTTGGGCTACTTGTAGCAGTTTTGGGCTACTTGTAGCAGTTTTGGGCTACTTGTAGCAGTTTTGGGCTACTTGTAGCAGTTTTGGGCTACTTGTCGCCGGTGGCGTTCCTTCTCGCCTTGTGGGGCGTCTTGTAGCTGGTTGGGCTACTTTTCTTTCGCGTCCTGCGCATGCGCCGTGCGTTTGTTTTGGTTCCGGGCGGTGTGCACACGTGTAATTGAGCTCTGGCTCTTTGGTCCCGCCTCTCAACCGTCAATCAACAGGTGTACAGATTACTGAGCCTATTGGGCTCTATCATATCTGCACTTGAATCTGAGTATGGAGTCAGCCTCCACCACATCACTTCCTAATGCATTCCATTTGTCAACCACTCTGACACTAAAACAGATCTTTATCTACCCCCTCAATTCCCTTCAGAATTTTATGTGGTGATCATATCCCCATTCGTGCCCCCTTCCCCGCTGTGGGGAAGTCACGAAGTTTTTTCCCTGCGTTCTAGGATGGGGAGCCTCCTTCGCCGCTCCCCTCCTCTCCAGCAAGGGTGCCCTGGCCGCCTCCGGCGGCTACGGACTCGAAAGTTTGCGTTATGGCCTTTCAGCGCCTATGTTCTGCAGGTAAGTTGGTGCGGTTTGGTGTTTCCTTCGTCCTGACACTGTTTTTGGACGTAGGCATGGGTGTACGTACGTACTTGTGACAGTGGTCCGTATCACCCGAGGTGCCTGCTGCAGGGCTATTAGCCCATATTGGGCTGCTCTTGTTCTCTCCACCTGATTCCTTCCTCGGTTCACGGGTGTCTGCGGGTGGCCTCTTGGCCCTTTCGAGGCGACCCCTGCCTGTACTCCTGCCCCTCTCCTATGCTTGTCTAACCTGGCTTGAGTTCGGGCCCCGCCTCCACCTTGTTCCACGGTGCAACGGTGGGGGTGCCTGTTTGGTGGTACGTTTCCTGTGTCGAGGGTGTTGTGTGCTTGCAGGGTTGGGTTCTGGCTCTTTAGTTCCGCCTCTCCCCTGTCGTTTGCCTGTTGAGCGGATTCTGTGCTTCATGGGCGCTCTCGTCTCTGCTCTTGGGGCTGTGTATGGGATCAGCCCATGTTGGGCTGCCTCATGTGTTCCTTCGGTTGCCTGTTACACTACACACGTTTCTCCTACCGTCCCTGTGGCTCAGTTGGGTGCTCGGTTTCCGCCTGTGTCCCCTTGTGCGCCACTCGTGGACGATTTATCTATCTTCTGTCGCTTCCTCGGGGAGTGTGGGGACGTTTTGCTGCGGTTTTGGTACTGCAGCTGCGTGTCGGGGTTGGTTGTGGCATTATTTTCGGCCCTTCCGTGCTCCCTCTGGGGCCCTCCTTCCTTGCCGGTCTTACTGTGCTGGGCCTGGTTTTCCAGGTTCCTTGGATTCTCTGTCTTGTCCTCGCCTCGTTGTGCTGGTTGGGGATGACCTTGGGGTCTTCGTCTCGTCCCTCGCTTTTCCTCCGGTTTCCGTTCAAGTTCCGGAGCCTAGTGGGCTCCCTTCCTTGGTGTTTTTCACGGCTGCCCCGGGTTTTTTCTTGACGCTGGGGCTTTGAGGGGACTGCTCGGCCCCGGGGCCTGCAGGGTGGGTTCCCGGGGCAGGGGTGGTGCTAACGTAGGGGGCCTTCGGCCCCGTTGGTCCCCGCCGGGGTCTTTCTACCCCTCTGGGCGGGGCTTGCGGTTTTGTGGTGTGGGGTTTTTCCGTCCCCCCGCTCCGCACGTGCTTTGTGGGCGTCGGTCCCTCCCTGGGCTCGGTTTTCCTTGTCCAGTGTGCCCGTTGTTTCCGTCCTGTCGGTGGGTGTTTTTGTACAGTCTTCGCCCCTTTTCCGGGATGGGCCTTCTCAGTCATGTCCCCCTCTTCTTGGGGTTCTGCATGACTTTTGGTCTCGGGTGCGATGAAGTTTTTGTGCCTTCGTTCTTTGTTTGCTTCTTTTGTTTTCGAAGGTTTGGGACAGTTTTGGGGTAGCCTTGGTAGCTGCACCCAATTGCCGTGGGAAAGGAGAAAGCGGATACACGGAGGGGAGATCAACACCCTCTGTGAGACGTTGACATGTCAGTCAGTCCGACCGGCGCAGGTCACAGTCCTAGCGCCGTATACTGCATTAGTCATCTGTTGGGGCTCGTGACACCCGTCACCGACATCTTTCTTCCTTGTCCCCGGTCGCTCAGTGGCCTTCGGCACCCACACCATAGAGAGAAAGCAGCAGGCGATGACACTGCTGCTCCTCTCGTTGACAGGGCCGGCGCCTGCTCCTCTGGCGGCGTCTTGTGCTGGGTTTCCTTGACACACTTCCCAGTGGGCCCCTCCTCCTTCACTCTACTGTAAACGTCATTGTACGTGTGCGGCGGAGAATGAAAGGGCAGGAATAATGAGAGAGAGAGTGGGAAAAAGCAATTGTGTCTTCTAACCCAAGTCAGCTCTTTCCCGTTTTCTGGTACGTCTGTCGTCATTCGGTTGAGCTTCCCTCCGGTCCTTTCTAGGGCTTGTGGGTCCTCTTCCCGGCAGTTTTCTGGATGTTTGGCCTTCTTGTTCTTTTGTGCCTATCTCTCCTCTTCGCGCTGTCTCGGCGCTACTCGTTTTCCTGGGGGCGATTTG
>WNGS01167204.1:0-18179 GCA_020271785.1 Procambarus virginalis | reverse complement strand
CTAAAAAACATTAATATCTAAAACTTAATAATTGAGCAAAAAGATAAAATGTTTGAGAACAGATACAAATAAAGATAAAAAGGGGGAACATGCTGAAAAACCAGCACAAATACAATATGTAGACAAACAGCGTTGAATAAAAAAATAAGACATGGGTTGACAATAGAGGGGTAAGGTAGGTTACAGGGAATTTATCAGGTAGTGTTTAGTTTTACATAATTTTAGTTTTACATAATTTATTGGACCCCATACTCATCCTGTGGGTGGTATTGGACCCCATACCCATCCTGTGGGTGGTTGGAGCCCCATACCCATCCAGTGGGTGATAGTGGACGCCCTACTCATCCTGTGGGTGGTATTGGACCCCATACCCATCCTGTGGGTGGTTGTGAGCCCCATACCCATCCAGTGGGTGATAGTGGACGCCATACTCATCCTGTGGGTGGTATTGGACCCCATACCCATCCTGTGGGTGGTTGTGAGCCCCATACACATTCTGTGGGTGGTAGTGGACGCCATACTCATCCTGTGGGTGGTATTGGACCTCATACCCATCCTGTGGGTGGTTGGAGCCCCATACCCATCCAGTGGGTGACAGTGGACGCCATACTCATCCTGTGAGTGGTATTGGACCCCATACCCATCCTGTGGGTGGTTGTGAGCCCCATGCACATCCTGTCGGTGGTAGTGGACGCCATACACATCCAGTGTATGGTATTGGACCCCATACCCTTCCTGTGGGTGGATGTGGGTGGATGGATGATCCCCATACCCATCCTGTGGGTGGATGTGACCCCCATACTCATCCTGCGGGTGGTATTGGACCCCTTACCCACCTAACAGGTTTTAGTGGACCCTATACGCATCCTATAGTTGATATATAGTAGACCACCACCATTTGCAGTAGTTTACCCCATAGAAAACATAACATCGTTTTCTGTTAGCGTTCCTACAGAACATTCTTTAAATATTTTTATGGCACAAACTATTGTATATTATATTGATGGTGAAGCACTGTAATTCTATGTAATAATTTATAGTGCTTATTATAATTTACTAAGAACAACTAATATTTCTCAAAACAAACTACGAGCCTTCAATAGGATGTAGCTGATTTGTAATATTCTAAGAGCATGGACAATAGTAGGTAAATTTCACAACCCATGTGGGACCTGAAAACTACAATTTTCATTATAAGTGAACCAATCACGACTATTCTGCTATCTACGTTGATGGACGGGTACTGTGAGACGTAAATTGGTACGTGATGAAGAGTTTGGGCCTTGGTAAAAAAGTTAACTCGGAATATACCACATATGTACTAAATCACATTCAACATATGGACTTTAAGCATTAAGTCATATATGTGCTGTCTTGTGTGAGGACGGGTTGACCCGGGGACCATGGCCAGAACCGGGCCCCCTCAGAGAGGAAAGGGGAGCAATGGCCTATAGAAACCCCCGTGTGGTTGGAAGCATTCTATATCTGCCATCGACCGGGACAGGTACCCAGAAAGGTAAGCGGCCCAAAACAAACCCCTATTCTGTTAAAATTGCTACCAAAAAATGAACTAGTGGATAGAACTCCCCAACAGAAAAACAAGCAAACTAGTGTGACGTCACACGCCGCCGCGCCGCTGTCTGCGCAGCTCCCCCCCTCCCTGGGAGGGGGAAGGGGAGCCCCAAACCCTCCACCCGGCTACCCACACCTCAGTTCTTGAGGCTGGATGTCAAAAATACGAAAAACCGCCGACCGGAGGGAGGGAGGGATGCCGGGGAGCCTCCGGGACTCACCCAGAAAATGGCGTTTCATTACATTCAACGCTGGTTTTCTGGGGAGAGTCCCGTCGGCTCCCCGGAGCTAACTACCCACAGACGGAAGCAGAGGGACTTACCCGGGAGGCGGTCGTCGCTCACTCCTCAACCCGAAGCCGAGACAACTGGCTGCAACCGCCGACCCAAAGCAACACAGGCCCGACGGGGCCCAGGGACATTCACAAGGTAACGAGCAGCCAGGACCCTGTTCGACGGTCAAAATCCCCTCGCCCGAATATCAGACCAAGACATATTCCCAAAGACGGCAGCAAGAGCCGCGAACTTACGAACGTCATGAGCACGGGGATAGACCGCAGGCTGGCTGGACTTAATAACCCTGCGGACGACCTGGGAGACCCGAGCCCGCGAACAGGTACGAAGGGAAACCGGATCAACCCACAGCGCGTCCCCGGACACAGAAGCCGTGTCGCGCAAATAACGGCGAAGCGCCGCAACCGGATACAAAACATGATGCACCCCCGGCCTGACCAACCAAGCATCAACCACCCACGGACCCCTTTGGAACACAACAGTCTCATTCTTTGCCAGAAAAGAAGGAGACAGCTGCAAGCGAACAAAACAATCACCACGACCAAAAGAGCAGAAACCCCTGCGCCGGAGGAGAGCATGAAGCTCCCCGACCCGACCCCAGAGGCCAAAGCCAACAAAAAAAAAAGAGCCTTGGAAAAACCATCCCGGACCGAAGGGGCTACAACGAAACGAGGAGACGAAAGGGAAGCGAGCACTCTGTCCAAAGACCAGGACGGCTCAGGCGGCGCATGAGCAGGCCGGAGGTGAAACAATGCACGAGACAGCTTGCGAAACGGCGAAGACGTAACATCGATACCAAAGGCAAGCTGAAGCGGCTCCACCAGCGCCGCACGATACGAGGCGACAGTACTCACCTAGTTGTACTCACCTAGTTGTGCTTGCGGGGGTTGAGCTCTGGCTCTTTGGTCCCGCCTCTCAACCGTCAATCAACAGGTGTACAGTTTCCTGAGCCTATTGGGCTCTATCATATCTACACTTGAAACTGTGTATGGAGTCAGCCTCCACCACATCGCTTCCTAATGCATTCCATTTGTCAACCACTCTGACACTAAAAAGTTCTTTCTAATATCTCTGTGGCTCATTTGGGCACTCAGTTTCCACCTGTGTCCCCTAGTGCGTGTGCCCCTTGTGTTAAACAGCCTGTCTTTATCAACCCTGTCGATTCCCCTGAGAATCTTGAATGTGGTGATCATGTCCCCCCTAACTCTTCTGTCTTCCAACGAAGTGAGGTTTAATTCCTGCAGTCGCTCCTCGTAGCTCATACCTCTCAGCTCGGGTACTAGTCTGGTGGCAAACCTTTGAACCTTTTCCAGTTTAGTCTTATGCTTGACTAGATAGGGACTCCATGCTGGAGCCGCATACTCCAGGATTGGTCTGACATATGTGGTATATAATGTTCTGAAAGATTCCTTACACAAGTTTCTAAAGGCCGTTCTTATGTTAGCCAACCTGGCATATGCTGCTGATGTTATCCTCTTGATATGAGCTTCAGGGGACAGGTCTGGCGTGATATCAACCCCCAGGTCTTTCTCTCTCTCTGACTCTTGAAGTATTTCATCTCCCAAATGATACCTTGTATCTGGTCTCCTGCTTCCTACCCCTATCTTCATTACATTACATTTGCTTGGGTTAAACTCTAACAGCCATTTGTTCGACCATTCCTGCAGCTTGTCCAGGTCTTCTTGAAGTCTCAAGCTGTCCTCCTCTGTCTTAATCCTTCTCATAATTTTGGCGTCGTCAGCAAACATTGAGAGGAATGAGTCTATACCCTCTGGGAGATCATTTACGTATATCAGAAACAGGATAGGTCCAAGTACAGAGCCCTGTGGGACTCCACTGGTGACTTCACGCCAGTCTGAGGTCTCACCCCTCACTGTAACTCTCTGCTTCCTATTGCTTAGGTACTCCCTTATCCACTGGAGCGCCCTACCTGTTACTCCTGCCTGTTTCTCCAGCTTATGCATCAACCTTTTATGGGGTACTGTGTCAAAGGCTTTCCGACAGTCCAAAAAAATGCAGTCCGCCCACCCTTCTCTTTCTTGCTTAATTTTGTCACCTGATCGTAGAATTCTATCAAGCCTGTAAGGCAAGATTTACCCTCCCTGAACCCATGTTGATGGGTTGTCACGAAGTCTCTTCTCTCCAGATGTGTTACTAGGTTTTTTCTCACAATCTTCTCCATCACCTTGCATGGTATACAAGTTAAGGACACTGGCCTGTAGTTCAGTGCCTCTTGTCTGTCACCCTTTTTGTATATTGGTACTACATTAGCAGTCTTCCATATTTCTGGTAGGTCCCCCGTTTCCAGTGACTTACTATACACTATGGAGAGTGGTAAGCAAAGTGCTCCTGCACACTCTTTCAATACCCATGGCGAGATTCCATCCGGCCCAACAGCTTTTCTCACATCCAGCTCCAATAGGTGCTTTTTGACCTCATCTCTTGTAATTTCGAACCTATCCAAGGTCACCTGGTTTGCTGCCACCTCTCCCAGCGCCGTGATATCTCCCTGTTCTATTGTAAAGACCTCCTGGAACCTTTTGTTGAGTTCTTCACACACCTCTTTGTCATTCTCTGTGTACCTGTCCTCGCCCACCCTAAGTTTAATCACCTGTTCCTTCACTGTTGTCTTCCTCCTGATGTGACTGTGTAGTAGCTTTGGTTCAGTCTTGGCTTTATTAGCTATATCATTTTCATACCTTTTCTCAGCTGCTCTTCTCACACTGACATACTCGTTCCTGGTTCTCTGGTATCTCTCTCTACTTTCTGGTGTTCTGGTGTTCTGTTATTACGGAAGTTCCTCCATGCCCTTTTGTTCAGCTCCTTTGCTTTCATACATTCCCTTTTAAACCACGGATTCTTCCTTTGCTTCTCTGTTTTTTCCTGTTGGGCTGGGACAAACCTGCTTACAGCCTCCTGACATTTTTGGGTGACATAGTCCATCATGTCTTGTACGGACTTGGTTCCGAGTTCTGTGTCCCAATGTATATCCCATAGGAATTTATTCATCTCCTCATAGTTTCCCTTTCGGTACGCCAGCCCAGCCATTCGGTACACATAAGATGACGGTCCTGAAACAACCACAAGAGGAAGGACAAAACCACCCGAACAGATAAGGAAGGAACACGACGAAGACGCAAAAAGAAACAGAAGGACCGCCAGGAAACTTCATACTGTCGCCGAGAAGAAGCCCGCAGGTGGGACACCAACAAAGAGGCCACCTGATCACCATAGAGATGATGATAAACTCGAGTCAAAAATTCCATACGCGAAGACTCGAGGAGAAGATCGAACCAGCCACGTGACGTACCGGCCCGATCTGCTGGAAGAGGCGGAGCCGCGGAAAAACCCTCGGGTTCGGACACCGAGCAACTAGCGCCTGAAACCAAGGCTGGGCCGGCCACCAAGGGGCCAGAAGGACAACTCTCCCCTGGTAAGTCTCCAAGCGAGTCAGGACCTGGAGCAACAGCTAAACCGGGGGAAAGAGGTACAGGAACCCCCACATCGACCAGTCTAGCCGAAAGGCGTTGACCCCGACGGCCTCGCGATCGGGGAAGGGCGCCGCATACACGGGAAGACGCCGCGACCACACCGACGCGAAGAGGTCCATCTCGGGACGCCCGAACGTCTGGCAAAGCCAACGGGAGGACTCGTCGTCGACCGTCCACTCCGTGGAGAGGGGAACGAAGCGAGACAGGGCGTCGGCCAAGACGTTGGACGCGCCCCGTACGTGAACCGCCAGGAGAGCCAAACCCCGAGAACTCAGCAGACGAGTCAACCGAAGCGACCAATCCCAAAGAGACAAGGACCGCATTGAACCCCCGTGGTTCAAGCAATGAACCACCGGAGAGCAGTCCGAATGGAGCCGGATCATCGATCCGCGGGCCACCGAATCCTCCGAAGAGCGAACCACACCGCCGTGAACTCCCGCACCGTGCTGTGAGCTCGACGGAAGGACGGACCCCAACGCCCCTGGCCGGCATGGTGAGCATTGGTCACAAAACCCCAGCCGAGAGACGACGCGTCCGTGTAGACATCGAGCGAGGGCTCGGGTAGGCGCCAAGGCACTGAACCCCGAAAAACCCGAAGAGGAAGCCGGTGACGCAGCAACCGACGCAAGGCCCCCGGGGGTCGAACCCTGCGATCGCGAGAGAGGCGGAAGGGGGGACCCCGAAGGAACCAGAACAGCCGACGAAGCCAAACCCGACCCGGCGGGTAGACCACCATTGCGAAGTTCAGGCTCCCGCACAGCCCCTCGAGCAACCGCCGGGTGACCTGAGGGCCCACCAAATACAGACAAAGGCGGGACCGCAGCCGCAGGAGAGATTCTGGAGGGAGAGACAAGGAGGCAGTTCGAGAGTCCCAAGTGAGACCCAGCCAAGTCCGAACCTGAGAGGGAACCAGATGGGACTTCCTCCAGTTCACCAAGAACCCAAACCCGGTGAGCGGGGAAAGAGCCAAATCCCTAGCTAACAAGCAAGCTGACCGGCTGGGAGCCCAAACCAGCCAGTCGTCGAGGTAGGCCAACACCTGAACACCTAGGAGACGCAAACGAGCCACCACGACCCGTGTAAGGCGTGTGAACACGTGAGGTGCCAGGTTCAACCCGAACGGAAGACAACAAAAGCGGTAACTCAGATGCCCCACAACAAAACCGAGCCAGTCCCTGAACCGCGGATGAACCGAGACATGCCAATAAGCGTCCCGGAGGTCCAGGGACACCATCCAAGCGCCTGGCTCCAAGAGGAGCCGAATCTGAGACAGCGTAGTCATCCGAAAGGAGGGGCAATGAACCCAGGGGTTCAGACGGGACAAGTCCAGAATGAACCGCAGGTCCGCGCAGTCCCGTTTCGGAACCGGAAACAGACGGGAAACCCATCTGAGGGACGACATCGTTTCGACGACGCCCAAGCGTACCCACTCCAAGACAACCCGACAGAGCGCAGGGGAAGAAACCTGCCCTGCCAGCCCCGACCCCCCCCAAGGGGAGAGGGGCCACCCAACGCCACCGCAGGCCGCCCGACACGACCCGAAAGGCCCACGAACCGTGGGACCAGGCGCGGGCGAACAGCGCAAGCTGTCCCCCCATCGCCCCGTCAATGGGGCAAACTGCGAAAGGGCCGGCGACTCTTACGAGACCCAGAGCCCTGCACAGAGTGAACACAGCGCCGACGAGACAAGGGAGGGTCCGCAGTAGGAGCCGAACCCGAACCTGACACCAGAGGCCTACCACGACGAGAGGAACCCCGAGCCCTGGCACGACCCTTCCGGGAAGACCCACCCCGGGGCCCCCGGAAAACCAACAAGTCCGACATCGGACGACAAGCCGCCGACGCAGCCTGAATAAACCGCGCCATGGCCGCCTCCTCAAACAGAAGAGGACAAAAAGATGAAGAACGCCTAAGAGCCAGAGCCCAAGCAGATTCCACAGAGGAACCCAGCACCGTCTGCCGACACGCGAAACGGGAAGCATAAAATAGGGAAACCGCATCCTGCAAAATCGGCGAGAACAGCTTCAACAAGGCAGCCGACGAATGTGCAGCCGAGGACAAGGTGCCGGACCCCGGGACGGACCCAAGTGTCCTCACATCCTCCGCGAGCCAATCCGAGGACAGCTCCAGGAGGAAAAAAAACCGCAAGGCCGATGCCAAAAGGCCCCGGGCGCGCAAGTCCTCCGCCACGAGCGCTGCCAAAAGGGAGGGAACCTGCACATGGAGCTGAATAACGCCCACCTCGCGGGGAAGGGCAGGGGCAAACAAGCACTCATTCAGGTACTCAAGCTCGCCCCCCAGGAAAACCTGAAGCACCGTGGAAGCTTCCCGCCACTCCAGCGTGCGGGAACGACAGAAGTAATGCCAGGAATCCAGAACAAACAAGGGGCAGTCCGCTAGCCACGAAGACTCCGGAACCTCGTAACGGAGCCAGAAAGGGAACGAAGTCCCAAACCAGAACGCCGACGGATCCATTTCCGAGGCATAATCCGGGTCACGCAGGAGGTAAGCAGCAAAGGCCACCCGCACCACACCAGGGTGGATGCAATAAGCCGAAACCCTCCGGAAAGACGGAACCGACGTACCCGGGGGGACACGGAACCGAACCCGGGGAGGGGCCGACACCAAATCCAACTCGTATGCTGAGGGAGGAAAAGAAAACCCCACTCCTTGTAACAATAAGCCCCGCTCAGAGGGAAGAAAAACCCAGGCGGGGTCTAGCGGGGCCCAAGGCCCCCAAGTCAGTCCCTCCCCAACCTCGAGGTCCTTCACCACAGGACCCGAGGCTGAGTCCTCTCCCCAAGCCCCGACCCAAGACAGACAAGGACGGAGCAGCCAGAAAAGCTGGAGGAAGGGGGGCCCACTGGTCAGACCCATTAGCTTTGGCCGGGAGACAAGACTCAAATGCCTCTGCCGCCCCCCCGGAAGGGGCACCCCCCGAAGCTACCCGAGTCTCGAGATCAAGTAACCCCTGCTCCGACCCCGAAACCCTCAGACGCTTCGGGGCCAGAAGCAGAGGGGGGAGGACCAAAACGAACCGAAGGGGAAGGACGAGGAGGTGCGGACTGAACCAGGATCGAAGCGACCCCTACCCCCAAGTCCGGGTCTCGAAAGACAAAGTGGGGCAGCCCTGGGGCATCCGGGTGAGCAACCAACCGAGCGCGTTGCAACAAACGAAACCTAGACTGCAACGCGCGCGCCGCCTGTACCCGAAGCAAATCATCAGAGGATTGGGTAAATTGAGTCACAAGCAAGCAGCAACACTCACAAGACTCAGGGTCGAAAGTATCCCCGACCCAACAGGCAGCGTGGCAGAGGCAAAAACAATGAGGGTCACCCTGAGACAAGGGGACTGAGCAACCCTCAAACTCGCACACAGTGAGTGGGGACTCTGGGGTCACATCCATCGGACCCACGTGCCCCCTAGGGGATTCCCAGGGTCCTGAGACTCGCGCTCAGGTAGTCCCAGGCAGGGCGCTGCTAACCGGCGCCCAGAACTACCAAGCAAACTTCTATAGCTGTACCCCAGGGATGTGTACACTCACGGGGACCTAGCAGGGGGCGCCACCCAGGAAAATCGTGGAAGGGCTAAACCAATGAACAATAGGACAGAACCCCCCACCAGGCAAAAACAAAAAGAACAACAAAACCCCGCAAGAGGACAGCGAACCCCCAAGGAACAGAGCCGGCCGCTATGTCGGGAATACAAGCTGTGCAGCACCCTGCGCCCCAACCAGTGCAAACTGTCTTTTACCTGCCAGTAACAAGGGAGAACAGAACACCAAAGAGCCCAACAGGTGGCCGAAAAACCGAAAAGGTAAAGCGGACCAGCAGAGGCAGACCCCGAGGAACTTGTGAAAGGCGGCCCCAAGCCCCAAGGGCAGTACTTACAGGGCACCTAGGGAAGGAAGCCCTAGGCGCATGCAGCCCGAGTACTGAAGATAACTCCTGGCTCTCGCACCCACAAAAACAAACACCACACACAAAGCACAGTGCTGTAGCGACACAGGAGCCAGAGCACACGACCTTCGCCTATAGCATCAGCCTCAAGAACTGAGGTGTGGGTAGCCGGCATGGAGGGTCTGGGGCTCCCCCTTCCCCCTCCCGGGGAGGGGGGGGGAGCTGCGCAGACAGCGGCGCGGCGGCGTGTGACGTCACACTAGTTTGCTTGTTTTTCTGTTGGGGAGTTCTATCCACTAGTTCGGTTTTTGGTAGCAATTTTAACCAGAATAGGGGTTTGTTTTGGGGTGCTTACCTTTCTGGGTGCCTGTCCCGGTCGATGGCATAGAATGCTTCCAACCACACGGGGGTTTCTATAGGCCATTGCTCCCCTTGCCTCTCTGAGGGGGCCCGGTTCTGGCCGTAGTGCCCGGTAGGCCTAAGAACTCCATACACATGACTGATGCCAAAGTCTGACATTAGCATATCAGCCTGGGATAGCTCCAGGGAGCCGACGGGGCTCCCCCCAGAAAATCATTAGTTTAAATTTGCCTATGTTTATTATTCAACTTTTTCTTTGCTTTCATTTATTACCTAGGTTGCCTAGCCTCGCCATACTCCCTTACTCCATTGTACCCCTGACTTTGCCTGTGTCTCAAAATGCAATTACTTACAGTGTACCTGAGAGTACTTGTAAGCAATCTACCTCCTTTTTCTTTTTTTTTTTTGTTCATTTTGTGTTTGTCTTGTATAGTCTTGTTTATATTTTTATTATTTCCCCCTTTTATATCAAAATTTTATTTTGGAATTGACATTCTTGCCTTGTTTTCCTACAACCAGCCTTCTTATGCAAACAAGTATAGACCCAGAACTAAACCTCTTATCCTCTATCTATGACAATCATCACTTTAATGATCAAAATTGCAGATATTTTACAGCACATGATGTAAACAATGTATTAACACATAATCACAATATCTCTGTAATTAACTTGAATGCAAGATTTCTAAGCAAACACTTCGATGATGCTAGTGCCTTGATTGAAACTATTGGCAACAAATTCTCTTTTATTATACTTAATGAAACGTGGTTAAAAGAGGATACTACTCAAGTCATTAACATGCCGAACTACTCAGCAATTCACAACTGTCGACCAATTCAGGGAGGTGGTGGTACTGCTCTTTACTACCACCAAGAACTAACATGCTTAAAAGTAATTAGTACTAGAGACTACTGTGGGGATATAACTTCGCCAGTTTCAGAGTCAAGGGTGCTGAGTCTGTCCTGACTGTGGGAGCAGTCTATAGAATTCCTAACACTGATGTGTCTGAATTCAACTCCAACCTTAGAAATCTAATACTAGATAACAGACTGAACAAAAACCATCTAATTATCGCAGGGGACTTTAATATTGACCTCTGCGAGCCTGAAAACCCTACTGCTGCCAGCTTCCTCAACTGTATGAATTCCTGCTTCCTCATACCCTTAATCACTAGACCTACTAGAATCACTAATAGTACTGCCACGGCTCTTGATCACAACTGGACCAACATAACCTCTCCACTTACTTCAGGGATAATCATCGATAGCACTACAGACCATTACCCCGCATTTCTCCTAACTAACATTAACCCTCAAACCGCTAGGGGCCCAAATGGAATTCACACCCACAGGCGCAACAAAAAAAAAAATCCAAAAAATTCTTTTGTCTTATAGAAGTGTTTATTTTTGTTCCCTGATCACGGAAAAAATAACAAAAAAATCGTAGGTGGCATATTTTAGCCGCAATAGGGTAGGGAAGTGTGGCAAAAAAGGGGCGTTGGCAGAGCCTTCGCCAGACGAGGTCTGCTCCGCCCGAGCTGTCAGACGGCAGTTGCCACAAATATATTATTACCTAATTATTTCAATGTCTCTGATTGATTTTTTCTTAGTTTTTTTGCAGTAATATTATTCCATACAGTGAATTGTGGTATATTTATATTATAAAATGTGTGAACCATCGCTGTACTCAAAATTATGGTGTGCATATAAGTGATTCTATTATTATGTTCATAAAACAATAAACAAATAGTTTTGCTGTTGTTACACTATATACACAGGTTATATATAAGTATCTGCATGTTTTGTTCACCATAACGAACTACTAAGTTGGTCTTGTGAGTCAAAAAGCAACGAGGAGTGGCCGCCAAACACCAGCGCGCCACTCACTGCCACGCCCTCCCTCAACACCACCTCACTCACCCTCATTTACCTCCCACAATACTGTTTTTGCATTTATTCACTATACACAGACGTTATATATACGCATTTACATGTTTTGTTCACCATAACTGTACATCTAAGCTTGTATGGTGAGTAAAGCCACAAAGACGTAGCTACTCACACAGTCAGCTGATCGGCGGCCGCCCTCAAGGCCACACGCACTAATATTTCTCCTCCAACAATATTGGTTGTGGTGTTATTATGCTATATACACACATTATATATAAGTATCTACCTGTTTTATTCACCATACTTGTACAAATAAGCTGGTATGGTGCCCAAAGACCCTTTGTGGTCACAGGTAAACAACACGATAATTCCTGCAGACGACGCTCCTCTCACCAAAATGGCGGCTCCCAACCTACTCCTCTCGCTGTTATCTCACACTATACACACGTTATATATAAGTATCTACATTTGTGTTCACCATAGCGAACCACTAAGCTGGTATGGTGAGTGCAGTCAATAAATGGTGGCCACACACAGTCAGAAGACGACGCCCACAACCCTCCCTCTACAGCCATACTCCTCCCTCCATCGAGCACAGCGATAAATATCACCACAATCACGCTGTTATCAGAATCCTGGTCAGTTTTATCAAAGTCAGGGGTCTTCAGTAATACTATCACTGCTAAATAATAGCAGTATCACTTATATTTTGGCATTTGTAGGCGATGCTGTGGTCACAAGCTGAACAGCTGTGCTGTGAGCTCGTGCTGCGTGCGCCAGCCTTGGTGGCTGGCTGAATACTGACGCTCTCACACCCAAGAATGTTGGGCTGGATTTTTTTTCTAGGTGGCATCTGGCAACTATCAGTCGTGGCTGTACTATAGCTGCCCCTATCCCAGGCGGGGCGTTTAAATTATACCGCTAGACACGAAATCATTTATAAATGATGTGCGCGGTTTTGGTTTTGTCACTGATATCATTTATATATGATATGCGCAGTTTGAGGGTTAACAAACCACCCATAGAGACAAGAGAGATAAGCTTTAGGCTGCACAATGAAACTGCCATAGGCAATTTTATATCTTCTGCTGCTAATGTCAACTGGGAGTCCGAATTAGGTAACATAGGGGACATCAACCTAGCAGTACAATCTTTTCTTCAAAAAACTCTCAGCCTTTATTTATTTATTTATTTATTTATATACAAGAAGGTACATTGGGTTTGTGAGAATACATTGAATAGTACAGTATTTACAATCTTGTAAAGCAACTAGTACGCGCAGCGTTTCGGGCAGGTCCTTAATCTAACAGATAATTTTAAGTAGGTAATTTCTATTAGAATTAATAAATGATAAATACATTGCAAGAGAAAAATGAGATGAGAGAGCTTAGTAAGTATATTAAAGCACATTGGTATATTAAAGCTCTGATTGATTACATTGACAGCTTGATTGGTAATTTAAACAAGATTAATAAACACCATACAGCAGATTGACAGCACATATAAGAAGACAGCAATGATCACAATGATAAAGATGTTCAGATTGGGTACATAAAGGTTGGGAGACTGGGTAGCAATAGATACAGATAAACATGATTAATAGACACCATACAGCAGATTGGCAGCACATATAAGATGACAGCAATGATCACAAAGGTAAAGATGTTCAAATTGGGTACATAAAGGTTGGAATATTGGGTAGCAATAGATACAGTGCAATTTTAAAGCAAAACGTAGAAAACTATGAAGATGAAATTAGGTACTTTTTAGTTTTGTTTTTGAATGATGTAAAAGTTAGACAGCTTTTCAATTCAATAGGGAGTGAGTTCCATAAACTGGGTCCCTTTATTTGCATAGAGTGTTTACACAGATTAAGTTTAACTCTGGGGATATCAAAGAGATATTTATTTCTGGTGTGGTGATAATGGGTCCTATTACATCTGTCCAGGAAGAGTTTCAGAGCAGGATTTGCATTTAAGAACAGGGTTTTGTAAATGTAGTTGACACAAGAGAATTTGTTGAGTGAGATTATGTTTAGCATGTTTAGGGAGTTAAACAAGGGGGCTGAGTGTTGTCTAAAAGCAGAATTTGATATTATTCTGATAGCAGATTTTTGCTGGGTGGTGATGGACTTGAGGTGGTTTGCAGTGGTTGAACCCCATGCACAGATACCATAGTTAAGATAGGGATAGATTAGTGCATAATATAGAGAGATGAGAGCAGAGTTAGGTACATAATATCTGATTTTGGAGAGTATACCAACTGATTTAGAGACTTTCATAGTTATGTGCTGTATGTGGGTACTGAAGTTGAGTCTCTTGTCTAGGAATAGGCCAAGAAACTTTCCATCATTTTTATTGCTAATGTTTACATTGTCTATCTGAAGCTGAATTGCATTTGTAGATTTGCTTCCAAATAAGATGTAGTAGGTCTTTTCTATGTTAAGTGTTAGTTTGTTGGTTGACATCCATAAGTGGACTTTTTTTTAGTTCATTATTAACAACATTATTTAGTGTATGTGGGTTGGGGTTAGAGTAGATGAGGGTAGTATCATCAGCAAACAAAATAGGTTTCAGAATGTTAGAGACATTAGGCAGATCATTGATGAATATAAAAAATAGAAGAGGTCCCAAGATGTTTATAACACCCACTGTCCTATGCTAACAAAACAAGTCACAACTAAAAGGCTAAACAATCCTTGGCTTACAAAGGGAATACTTAAGTCGATTAATAAAAAACATGACCTTGAGAAGAAGTATAGGTTAGGAATCGCCTCCAAAGAATTTTCAAAGAATTACTCGTCATTGCTATCTAATTAGAAGAGCCAAAACTAAATACTACGAAGATAAATTTACCCAAACAAAGGGCAACATTAAGAAAACATGGAGCACAATTTCACAAATATTGGGATCAAAGAAGAGTTTTAATGATTGTGCAGATATGTAAAACAAAAGCACAGAATGAACATTCCAGCCTCATGACAATTCAAAATAAAAGGAATAATAGGCTGTGAATCTGTGAAGTCACAGTGGGCAAACTGGACCATCTCCCACCCACCACCACAGGCCGCTCTCCCACCCACCACCACAGGCCGGTGTGATGCTTGGCGGATCCCTTCCTACCCGAACTTTGTTCAGGTGGCATGACTCCCTAACCCCAATCGAGAAACTGGAAGTTCCGGATAACTAAAGTTCGGAAACCAAGTGGTGCTCTGTATGCAAATATCACCCTTATCTTAAAAAAATGGCAGAAAGAGCTCAGCAGAAAATTATGAACCGATAGCAAAAGCTCAGATAAGGGTGAGAATTTTTCACCATTCACAGTGCACAATCTAGTAAAATTAATGGAACATGGTTTTGTAAAACATAAATCCTTCCATAGACCTGCACTTTGATAATGAACCACATGAATGACTGATAAGGAAATTACAAGCGCATGGAATAGATAGTACAGTACTAGAATGTATAAAACAATGGTTAAAACAAAGAATGCAAAGGATTGTCCTAAATGGAAATGACTGAAAGGGGAAATGTCATGAATGGGTTACCGCAAGGCTCCATCTAGAAGCCAACCCTTTTTGTCATATACATCGATGACATAGATTATAATATTACAAGTCAAATCATATACGGAGATAATGCTAAGTTTTATGGTAAAGTAGGAAGAGAAAATTATATTGAAGCCTTACTAGGAGATACATTAAAGTTCATAAGACTTGTAATGGGTTTTAACCTCTAAAAATGCAAGATCTTGTAAGTGAAGTATATTGCACATCACAACAATTACACACCAAAATGTTGAACTCAACATTGTCAAGCAGCAGATTGATGTAGGATCTGCAAGTCAGAATTGACCAGCTATTGAACGATACACACGTACAAACGTACATACGTCAAACGTACTAGTTACTGGTTTACCCCCATCTGGACTACTGTATCCACATTAGGTTTGATCTTCCGGAGGCCATATTTCCTTAGGAGAAAGCTTATCATTGCAACAAAAATCATTCCGGAACTAAGTTGAAATAAGGTGGCAGAAAATGACTCAACACAAAGAACCTGCTCCTGTTACTAAATGGCTAATGTACTTTATCAACTACAGAGAACCACTTGGTTTGCAAACTTAAGTTATCCGAGAGTAACAGTTTCACGATCAGGGCTGGGGTGTCACGCTTCCTTTTCTAAGTTCGGGAAGTGATCCGCCAGGCCTCGCGCCAGCCCAGGGTGGAGTGTGAGTGAGAGATGGCCAAATAAGTAATTATCAAAAGAAGGCACCAAACCGGAAAAGCTATGTAGCACCATCAAATGTGCGGAATAATCAGAGGGCGCTAAATATAACCAAGGATGCCAATACGAGAACAGAAACACATAAGGCGAACGATATCAAAAGTATCCGATTCACCAAGAATTCTATCGAGGAACAAGTGATCGCAAGGGACAGTCGGAAAGCAAGACACACACTCGTCCTGGAAGTCAGGACATTCAACAAGGATATGCACGACTGGGGAGATGGCCAAGTTTGCCCACTGATCATGTCGAGCGCCACTCTAATGCCTTCTACCCTGTGACGTCACAGATTCAAGGCCCATTGTTTTGATTTGTCACGAGACTGGAGTATTCATTCCATGACTTGTTGGAAATATCTACACAATCTAGGAACATCCGTACATCATGTCAGCTCCAAATACACGCATTGTGTCAGTGATGGCCGACTAGTGGGTGGATGGGCGGGCAGGGATGGGTGGGTGGATGAGCAGGCAGGGAGAATAGTTGGATGGGTGGGCAGGGTTGGTGTCGAGAGAGGGATGGCTGGCAGGCAGTGTTAGCAGATTGGTGGCCAGAACATATGGATGGAGTGATGACTGACTGACTGGTGAGCAGGCTAGCTATCTATCTAGCAGGCAGGTAGGTGGGCTGGCTGGGTGGGCAGGTTTGGGTGGGTAGGTATGTGAATGGATTGGTGGCCATCTGGAAGGCAGGCAGGGTGGGTAAGTTAATGGATGGGCAGACTAGGTGGGTTACTGGGCAGGCTGGTGGTCAAAGCTTTTGGTGGGCAGGCAGACTGGCTGGGTGGGTTCAGGGTGGCAGTCTTTGGTGGGTTTGAGCGCGAGGTCTTTGGAGGGTTTTGGGTAAGCAGTCTTGGGTAGGCAAGCTTGGGTGGGTTTGGGCAGGTAGGAAGGCTTTGGTGGGCTCGGGCGGGCTCGGGTGGCTAGGCGGCTTGGGTGGGTAGGTTGGGCAGGTAGGTGGGCTTGGGTGGGTTCGGGCGGGTAGGCAGGCTTGGGTGGGTTTGGGCAGGTAGGCTGGCTTGGGTGGGTTCGAGTGGGTAGGCGGGCTTGGGTGGGTTCAGGCGAGTATGCGGGCTGGGTGGGTTCAGGTGGGTAGGCGGGCTTGGGTGGGTTCTGGCGGTAGCGGGCTTGGGTGGGTTCGGGCAGGTAGGTGGGCTTGGGTGGGTTCGAGCGGGTAGGTGGGCTTTGGTGGGTTCGGGCGGGTAGGTGGGCTAGGGTGGGTTCGGGCGGGTAGGAAGGCTTGGTGGGTTCGGGCAGGCAGGCAGACTATCACAGACTGGCTGTGGTCACACCACATCTCCTCAGCTCCCCCATCCCCGCTACATCCTACCCCCCCTCCTCATCCCCCCACCTCTCCAGGTGCGAGTAAATGGGGTATTAATACGGTCCACTCTCGGCTACCTTCCTACCAGATGGTGGCCTTAGAGGCAGACTGCCTCGACTGACATACTGTACTTGTATACAAGAAGGTACATTGGGTTTGTGAGAGTACATCACATTTGTGTTCTGTAAACATCAGACTCATGTTGTTTACAAACTGTGACTGGTTGCTACCACAACTGTGAATGCCTAACAGCCTTTGACTGGTAAGGACTGACTTATGACTGAATGCTTGACAGCCAGAAGTCAAGTACAATTGTACTGACTGACCAGTACAATTTGTATATGAAGTTTTTGAAAATAAAATCAAAGGGAATGAAACAAATGACAATTAAAGATTGCTTTGCAAAGGCTTCCAAGAAAACTTGTATTACCTTACCTGAACCTGACTTGTCATATGTTGACCCAAATGTGTCAACATCTGAGGTCACCTTATCACTATTATTCTCCACTTCAGTCAATCCAACACCCACCACCACCTCTTCCATGTAAATAATATGCTACATCACGTCACGGCCCTTGTGGATTTGTTCATTTAATATGCTACATCAACATGATCAATATAAGTGGATCAGGACTTCTTTTCTTGGCGAGTACAAACAAAATACTGTCGCATTTATACTATGAACCTGTCGATTTTTTCCCTTAGATTTTTTCATACACTTATCGTTATATACTTTTCATACATTTCTCGTTACGAACTCGCAAGTTTACGAACTTACACAGTGTCGGGGTTCACAGGGTGAGCAACGGTTTACAAGAACTTATCCCGGATATCCTGGCAAGGTCGCCAATGTCGGGGTTCACCGTAAGAGGTGAGCGCAACAGTAAACGAGATATCCTCTCAACGGTCGCACTAGTAGCGATAACCATTACTCACCGTAGTCCTGAGGGTCTTCACTCTATCCTCGCGGCACCACTGTACGCCAGGAGAGTACCCCAGTCGATTCCCAATTGGCCTCTCTAATCAGAGATGAGTGGAGACACAGTTTGCTCCTTCAACTGTGT
>WNGS01167203.1:35840-58558 GCA_020271785.1 Procambarus virginalis | reverse complement strand
AGCCATGAAGAAGAAAATAAACTCTTAAAAATAGCTATGGAAGAAGTTAAAGTAAATTTAAACATAAATGACTACAATAGGTTAGGTAAGGAAATTCAACAGGAGAAACAACTTTTGTCAGCAAATATAGAGGAAGTTACACAGGGAATAGAACAGTGCAAGAAAGATATACAACTCACCTATGCACAAGTGGCCAAGGTTAAGGAAAAAATTGAAGAAGCAGTAAAGGAAGTCAAACACTGCAGCAACCAAGATAAAACAAACATTAGCTGGAAGTGAGAAAAGAATTGGCATCTAACCCGAAGTTGGTGCAAAACACAGTTGATCGGAGTAAGTCCCTGATAATTTTTGGATGCAAAGAAAAGGAGATAACATCTAGGTCAGAAAGAGCTGTAGAAGAAACAGAAGTAGTAGATAAAATTGTTGGCCTCGTGGAAGGTCTTACAAACATACAGAGCGTGTGCGACTACAGGAGAATAGGCAGATATGTAAAAGGGAAAGATCGACCTTTGAGAATCACCCTAAATGGTGCCAAACAGATGGAAGAACTACTAAGGAATGCTAGAAAATTACAAAGATATGAGGATGGGAAAGTGTGGTCGTTAAGACGAGATCTTTCAAAAGAAGATAGGGAGAAGCTGAAACTGAACCTCGCTGAGGCAAAACGTTTAAATGAGAGCAGGAATGAAGAAGAAATCAATTCTTTTTTCTACTAAGTGATAGGTGTAGGCAGACCAGTAAAGTGGTACATAAATGCAAACCAACAAAATCATTAGAGAGAGGGGGAGGGAAAAATAAGAAGAGGGGGAACAAGTTCCTGAAGATTACATACACCAACATAGATGGAGTAAGATCGAAGATACTGGAGTTAAGTGATGTAATACAGCTGCAGACACCAGACATTGTTGCACTCACGGAGACAAAACTTGAAGATGTTATTTTAAATGAGGTCATATTCCCAAGGGGCTACTCAATTTGGAGACGGGACAGAAAAATTAGGAAAGGCGGTGGCGTTGCTGTGCTGGTGAAAGAACACCTAAAGGTGAACGAAATAATGACTGCCTATCCACAAGAAGTTGACATAATAGCACTAGAGATCTCCCATGAGGATGATAAACTAATGATCATAAATTCTTATAGTCCACCGCCAAGCAGCATATGGACAAAGGAGGAGCTAGATAGTAAACGAGAAGGTCTTATAACAATAATGAGAGAGATCATAGCAAGAGCGGATAATGCCTGTTGGTAGTCGGCGACTTCAACTTGAAATCTATAGACTGGGAAGCATATGAAGATAAAACAGAAGATTTTTGGACCTGTAAATTTGTAGACCTCATCCTGGAAACATTCTTGTATCAACATGTTTAACAACCTACGAGGATGAGGGAAGGGGACGTTCCCTCCATGCTAGATGTTATAAAACTTGTGTGCTGCTATGGGGGATCTAGTATTATGGAGCAGGGTCCGCATTTAGAATCAGGAGGTATCACCATTAAGGGAGATCATAAAGGCCCGGCCCCCAATAAAATATAAAACAGTGTTAACTTTTTGGCTTCAAGAAAATGTCAGCCTAGAGGTAGATCATTGATCTCCTACACAAGAAGAATCGATACTCCTTTAAAACTAATTTATTTATTAAACACTCTTGACAACCCCCATATACATTCACAACAATAACAATAATTACTTTACCACACTATCTTACATTAACTACCTTGGTCCACATAGACAGGATACAAGGTTTACACTTGGGACAAGCTAGGGTAAAGTCTACTAGGCAAGGGGACACTAGCAAGGACTCTTAGGTAGCTTAATGGTACCACTTGAGCACACGTGGTTCCCCTGGGACCCCTTAGAGTAACTTAGCAATATAAACACTAGTGATACCCTATACATATTACTACACACTTATGCCAGGAAACGAGACAGCAGCACTACTTACCTTTGTATACTAGACACAGGATAAGGTAAGGGAGAGAAGTAGCAGGAAGGGAGAGGGATGCAGAGCAACACAGTAGAGTTGTTGACACCACGCTGCCAGCCAGAGAAGAAGGCCAGCCTCGAGTCTCAGCTTTCTCCAGCTGACTTGCTGCCGGCCGACTACTCAGCTAATTGTAAAGCAGCCCTATATCCATGTTTACTCAGGTCTACTTTACTAATGCATTCTAATCATTTGTAAACATAGTTGATGCCTATTTTATTAATTAATAATCAACCACCAGCTCAGTCTTTAAATGCTCTGTGAGAACCAAGATTCGTCTTACGTCTGGCAAGGAAGATGCAAACACAGACGCGTCAACACGCGCATCAAATAATGTAAAGTAATTTATTTAGCTCAATTTGACCTCTGGTTTCCACTGATGAACTCAGGGTCGTAACACTCCTCCCCCCTTCAGAGAAAAAAAAATGTGGCTACTAGAATAGTTGTCATATTTTTTTGTAAGAGTATATAGAGAATAAAAAGGAAAATCTATGCCAAAAAAGAAAATCAATCAAAAACAACACTTTCTCTGCAAGAAAAGAACAAAGGAATTCTTGAAAGAACAAACATACAAAAAAACAGGGAAGTAAATAAATTTGACACGGAATATTTAATGTCACAGGAGAACTTACAAAATAAGTAACTAAAGCATGACAGTTGGTATATAGCTTCCTGTGGCTCAGATGAATGTTACTCAGGTAACCGGGACAGAGCGTCGGCTATCACGTTGAGCCAGCCCGGTAGGTGGATAATGGAAAGATTGAAGTCCTGTAGGTACAATGCCCACTTGAGGATGCGTTTATTTTTTTCCTTCATCTGATTCAAGAATACTAGCAGGTTATGGTCCGTGTACACTTCCACTATATTACCTGTGAGGTAGACTTCAAACTTTTTACATGTTAACACTATCGCCAACGCCTCTTTATCTTCCACTGAATAATTGCGTTGCACCTTGTCAAATTTCACAGAGTAATAATATACTGGGTGTTCCACTTGATCATCCCCAGTTTGCAACAACACTGCACCAGCACCCGAGTCAGATGCCTCAACATAAATTTTAAATGGTCGGTTGAACCTTGGACTAGCAAGCACTGGGGCGGAAGCTAAGATCAATTTCAAATTTTTAAACGCCTCTGCACAGTCTGATGACCACTTAAATTTAACGGCCTTCTGCAACAAGTCTCTGAGAGGAGTGCCAACACTGGAAAAGTTCTGACAAAAGTGTCGATAGTACACACACATACCGATAAAAATTTGAATGTCCTTTTTAGACTGGAGCACTGGATACTCCAGAATGGCACTGATTTTATCTTGCCGAAGTAACACTTTTCCTTGACCTACTTCATAACCGAGGTACGTCACTTTGCCTTGGCAAAAATGACACTTTTTTGCATTTAAGGTTAGACCTGCATTTTTCAAACTGTGTACAACTGGCATAACCTAGCTATGTGGTCAGCCCAATTACTAACAAAGAGCACAATGTTATCTAAATACGCCCAACAATTTGGCACATTAGGGAGCAGAGAGTTCATTAGCCTCTGGAACGTGGCAGGGGCATTACGCAAGCTGAACGGCAACACTTGATACTCAAAGACACCATCGGGTGTTACGAATGCAGTAAGTTGTTTAGGACGTTCAGTGAGCAGGATCTGATAATAACCCCTCGAGAGGTCGAATTTCGAGACGTACGTGGTGTTCCCAATTTTTTCGATACAGTCTTCGAGAAGGGGCAGCAGATAGGCATCCAAAATGGTCACCTTGTTCAGCTGCCGATAGTCGGTGCATAATCGCCAGGAGCCGTCTGGTTTGGGGACCAAAAGGCAGGGCGAGCACCAAGAGCCATGGCTCGGCCGGATGAGGCCGTGTAGGAGCAGGAAGTCGACCGCTTTCCGTACGATGGCCTTCTTTTCCGGACTCATCCGATAGGGTTGCAGGCAATTGGGGGTGTAGTCCGTTAACTTGACATCATGGTAAATGGCTCAGTCTGGGTCGGGACCTCCCCGAACAGACTGGAGAATTCGTCAAGTACCGACTGCACCTCATCACGTTGGGCCATCTGCAAATGGGACAGTCCCTCCTCCACTGCATTCACAGAACTAAAATTATTGAGAATGAGATTAGTATGGTTCCCAGAACAATCATCCCCTCCCTCACTGGAAAAGGAAACATTGGTTAGTGCGATCGGCCAGGGGCCTTAGAACTTCTTCAACCGATTCAAGTGTATGAGCATTACCTGATTACGCTTGGCAGAGTGCCTCACTTTGTATGTGAGGTCCCCAGTCTTTTCTGACACAATGTAGGGGCCTTTGTACTTGTGGGACATAGTGTTCCCTAGTCGAGGCTTTAATACCAAGACAGGGTCACCAGGCTGAAATACCCGCAACTTAGCCTTAGCATCGCGTCGTTCTTTCATATTTTCTTGGGCCTTCCCAAGATACTTTAGTGCAGCCGCCTTGCAGTCCTTGAGTCTCTGGTGGTGTTGCGCAAAGAAAGCCGAACCTTCGGTTAACGTTACGTTCCCTAACAGATTCTCGTGCAACATTTGCAAGGGTCGACAAACTTTATGGCCAAAGACTAACTCAAAAGGAGAACAACCCAGTAAACTTTGTAACCCCTCTCGAGCAGCAAACAAAACATAAGGCAAGTTCTCATCCCAGAAGTTGTGGGAACTCTCGCACAATGTCTTCAACATCTGCTTCAGAGTTAGATGGAACTGCTCGATTACCCCCTGACTCTGTGGACGGTATGGGCTGGAAACCTTATGAGTTATTCCATGATCCTTACAGAATTGTTAAAAAATATCAAACTTAAAATTAGTACCATTGTCAGTTTGCACGACCCGAGGCAGTCCAAAAGTGGAAAAATAATTGCAACATACGAGCAACAACAGTCTTTGTTTGGATGTTCCTTTCAGCAAAATCCTCTGGGTAACGGGTCGTGATACACATCATCGTGATTAGGTAAATATTACTAAACTTAGTTCTAGGTAATGGACCAACACAGTCCATTACCACATGAGAAAATGGTTCCTCCGGCACAACAATAGGCCTTAGAGGAGCTTTAGGTGGTGTTTGGTTTGGTTTCCCAACAAGTTGACAAGCAATACATGCATTACAAAATTTTGCCACGTCGCTTTTCAGCTTGGGCCAAAAAGAATACTTGGAGATTTTGTGATAAGTAATATTAACACCTTGGTGTCCCCCCATAGGATCATCATGAGCAGCTGACAAAACTCTCTCTCTATAGCAGGTCGGCAACATAACCTGGTGGACTACCTCCCACTCATTTGACAAGGGAGCACTCTGTGGTCTCCATTTTCTCATCAAAATCCGATCATTGTAGTAGTACCCAGTTGCTGCGTCTACAATTTCCTTCTTAGAGATGGCTACTTCGTGGCATTCTGCAAGACTGGGGTCAGCTTTCTGTAACTCACTCAAGGAGGCGTCCAGGCCGTGGTCAGATGCCATTGACTGAGGCTCAACAGTGTTCTCCTCCACCTCCTCACTATTCTCGGTAGGAGGCGGTGGTAGGCTCTCCACAATGTCCTCGGCCACATCATCAGTCGGGCCATGAATGTGTCTGCAACATCCACTTGGCTTTCACCACTCAGAAAGTTCCTTGTGTCTTCGGGATTTACCACCTTGGCAAGCACAGGGCTGCCCTTACATTTAAGTCCCATAGACCTGGTCACCGTGCACGTAGGGTACACAACATTATCCTCTGCGGCGGGTAAATCCAGGGAAACCTTAGGGGTAGGCAACATAATAGGCAGTCTGGAGTCCTCTACCTTATCCCCTGCTAAATCATTACTCAATATTACATCAACATTAGGGAAAGGCAGGTAAGAAGTGACTCCAACTGTACAAACACCCTTGTGGAAATCAGATTCCAGGGTAACCTTACGGAGGGGTACTGCTCGAGTATCACTAGTGACACCCTTGACCAGTACTACCTCTCCAGTGTCGAGACCGTTGGCACCTTGCAATGCACTCTCTAAAATTAAAGTCTGGATGGCACCAGTGTCTCAGAAGATCATCACGTCCTTCCAGGAAGAACCCTCAGACAAAAGTAGTCTCCCTTTCGATAAGAATGGGGTAAGCAGGTCCAACCACTGTGGATTGGAGGTCTTACTCCCTAACCCATCAGAAGGCCTCAAGCCCTGTGTCACAACAAGAGCATTGGGTCTTTTTTCTGGGTACAGTTGCCAACAACAGCTAGTAAAGTGGTTTGGATGTTTACAGTGACCACAGATTCGTCGGGGAGAAGAGACATTACTAACAGGATTGCCCTTCAGTTCACCCTTAGGTGCCGTGGGGCTAGAGAATTTAACAGGGTTTGTTATGTCTGTAACAGAAGGTGCATTAGTTATAGGGTTAGAATGAGCTGGTATGGACTGGCTGTTGGTATAAGTTTTGTTACTCTGTGGGGTATAATTATTTTTATTGGGCCTTTTGCCCGCCAACTGGTAGCTTTCTGCCATCTTGGCCAAATCCACTATATTAGAATCTACCTCTGTCCTTCCTCTAATGTAATGTGCTACATTCTCTGGCATATTATCTATAAAATTTTCCACTAAAACTAAATTTTTAAGTGCCTCGTATGTTTCGGCTTTAGCCGAGCGAATCCATTTTTCAATCAATCTAATTTGATCATTAGCAAATTCAGTGAGAGGTTGATTGTGAGTAAGCCAAAGGTTGCAATAAACTTGGCGGTGAGCTTCAGGCGTAATTTTATATGCCCTCAAAATCCATTTCCTGACTTTATTATATTCAAAGCAATCATCGTCAGGCATGTTAATAAAAATATCTTGGGCCTTACCCCTAAGTCTTACCTTTAGGATTTTCACCCACTCTTCCTTTGGCCAGTTCATGGACATGGCCAATCTCTGAAAATGGTTGAAAAACCTTTCAGGGTCCGACTCTGAAAATTCAGGCAAGTTTTGCTTTTCCTCATAATGCCTGGGGTTTGAATACCCGGCAGGTGGTGGTCCAGTGGTATTCACTCTAATTTTAGCCTCCTCGGTTTTGAGTCTTTGCTCCTCTAGTCTTATTTTTGCTAATTCTAGAGCTACCTCTCTGTCCCTATGAGCTGCACTTTCTGCTTGGCTAGGCTGGCATAAAGGTGTATCACTTGCCAATAGTTCTTGATCTATGCAATGTTGTAATATTTCATTCACCAAAGTCCACTTTTTGTCCGTGTCATTTAACTCGAGGCCAAATTCCTTGCCTAACAATACTAAATTAGATTTGGTAAGCTTCTTGATCTCTACCACTGAAAGGCCATTTGCCAGTTCCTGCATTTTAGCCTCCATCACTAATTAATTTAGCTCCTAGCCAAAGAAAAAAAATAAAAATAAAAATTGGAAAAAAAACAAGATTTGCACGGCCCCTAACACAAGGCCACACTTACCTCAATCATAAAGGGATCCATCTGGGTGTCCAGTCAGTGCAAGATATATCCTTTGCTAGATGAGCAGGGCCCTAGCCTAACACACAACCGCTCTGCGGAAAACAAGAATTTTTAGTTTTGGCACTCAAAAAGCAAATTTTTTACAATTACAAAGTTCCTACCGATCAGGCCAACCACTTGTTATAAAACTTGCATGCTGCTATAGAGTATCTAGTATTATGGAGCAGGGTCAGCATTTAGAATCAGGAGGTATCACCATTAAGGGAGATCATAAAGGCCCGGCCCCCAATAAAATATAAAACAGTGTTAACTATTTGGCTTCAAGAAAATGTCAGCCTAGAGGTAGATCATTGATCTCCTACACAGGAAGAATGGATACTCATTTAAAACTAACTTATTTATTAAACCTTCTTAACAACCCCCCACATACATTCATAACAATAACAATAATTACTTTACCACATTATCTTATGTTAACTACCTTGGTCCACATAGACAGGATACAAGGTTTACACTTGGGACAAGCTAGGGTAAAGTCTACTAGGCAAGGGACACTAGCAAGGACTCTAGGTAGCTTAATGGTATCACTTGAGCAAACGTGGTTCCCCTGGGACCCCTTAGAGTAACTTAGCAATATACACACTAGTGATACCCTATACATATTACTACACACTTATGCCAGAAAACGAGACAGCAGCACTACTTAGCTTTGTAAACTAGACACAGGATAAGGTAAGGGAGAGAAGTAGCAGGAAGGGGAGAGGGATGCAGAGCAACACAGTAGAGTTGTTGACACCACGCTGCCAGCCAGAGAAGAAGGCCAGCCTCGAGTCTCAGCTTTCTCCAGCTGACTTGCTGCCGGCCGACTACTCAGCTAATCGTACAGCAGCATTATATCCAAGTTTACTCAGGTCTACTTTCTAATCATTTGTAAACATAGTTGATGCCTATTTTATTAATTAATAATCAACCACCAGCTCAGTCTTTAAATGCTCTGTGAGAACCAAGATTCGTCTTATGTCTGGCAAGGAAGATGCAAACACAGACGCATCGACACGGGAATCAAATAATGTAAAGTAATTTATTTAGCTCAATTTGACCTCTGGTTTCCACTGATGAACCCTGTGTCCTAACACTAGATTTGATATATACCAGAAAGGAGGAAGAAATATTTGACATTAAGTACCTTCCTCCCTTGGGTAAAAGTGACCATGTCTTTTTGGGAATAAAGTATGCAATGCATTGTAATCTGGAAGAAAATAAGAAGGTTGATGCAATTGAAAAACCTGACTTTAGGAGAGGACATTATGGCAACCTTAGAAAAATTGTTAGTGAGTATAATTGGACAGACTTGTTGCTAGGCAAGGAAGTGAATGAGATGTATGTCAAGTTTTGTGAAATATATGATAAAGGCACAAAAAAATTTATACCAAAACAGAGATGCAGAACTAGGAAACAGGATTGGTTCAACAGAAATTGCGAGAGGGCCAGAGACCAGAAGACACAAAAATGGAATCAATACAGGAAGAGGCCAAACCCCCAAACATACCAGCGATACAAAGATGCGAGAAACAACTACACGGCAGTGAAGAGAGAGGCACAAAGAAATTTTGAAAAAGGGATTGCAGACAAATGTAAAACAGAACCAGGTCTATTCTATAAATTCATAAACAACAAATTGCAGGTAAAGGATAATATTCAGAGGTTGAAAATGGGAAATAGATTCACGGAAAATGAAAAGGAAATGTGTGAAACATTAAACAAAAAGTTCCAAAGTGTGTTTGTACAAAATTAAATCTTCAGGGAACCAGACACAATAAGAATTCCAGAGAACAACATAGAGCACATAGAGGTGTCTAGAGACCAAGTGGAAAAAATGCTCAAGGAGCTAAATAAGAACAAAGCAGTTGGTCCAGATGGAGTTTCACCATGGGTTCTGAGAGAATGTGCACCTGAGCTCAGCACTCCACTTCAACTGATTTTTGAGGCATCCCTGTTTACAGGAGTTGTAGCTGATGTGTGGAAAAAGGCTAACATAGTTCCAATCTACAAAAGCGGAAGCAGGGAAGACCTCCCTTAATTATAGACCTGTATCATTGACAAGTGTAATAGTCAAAATATTGGAAAAAATAATTAAAACTAAATGGGTAAAACACCTGGAGAGAAATGATATAATATCAGACAGGCAGTTGTGAGGAGATGTAGAATCTCCTCAGCTAGTTTTTCTAGTTTCTAGAATTGGCTAGTCGCTCTAGGGACTCTAGAAACTGAAGCTTTCAAATTTTCATATACTTGTTGGGTGTCATATGAAAGCTTATGTTAAATGCTGTCAGTTAAAACTAATTAGAGGTCTGTGATGGCTCTGTAGAGAGAATTACAGAAATTTTCCTGTTCTGTGAAACAGAGGGAGATTTGTAAGTGAAGGTGTGAGGTGGTCTGACTCAAGAACCGTTAGAGATTGGAGGGGGGGGGGCAGTGGGGGTACGCTGTCTCCCCCCCCCCCCCCACCAAAGGAGACGTTGAGAGTGTTTAGGCTTGCCCCTCTCTGTGACGTCACGCCACGCCACCAGGCGAGGGACGCCTGTGATTGGCTTAGGCACTCCTACCCGTAGGCCGAGTTTTGGCGCAAATGATTGTTACTGGAAGCGACACCACGGAGCCGTGCCGGCTTCCTGCTGATTGGTCAGACAAGGTAGGGGGAGGAGATATGGGGATATGAGTCTCCCTAGCCCGCCAAGAGAGCAGTTTGAATTGGGCAGCCAAGGTGTGAGGAGTGTCTAGGTGGGGGTGGCGGGCCTGCCACCCCCACCACTGTTATCGCTCCTGTCGTTCAGTTTATTCATCTTGCATGGCACTCCAGCCACCCTGGGTGTGTCGAAGCCCAAATTCGCGTGAAACTGGGACTGATGAATACAGGACAGTGGAAAGTCTCAGAGACAGTGATCACCCATGGGGCAGCTACCAGAGCCCCATGGGGTAGCAGGTGGCTCAGATTATCCTGTATGTTCATGGACAATTGGGTGGAATAATGGGCAGGGCCTCCTAGTGTAATTATGGTGATATTACAGGCCCCTGTTGTACTTTGAATTCCGCCCGACGGCGTCGTGTGGTGGTGACGCTGGCCATTGTCAACCTTGTCACCCCAGAGTAAGAGCGAGTCATGCTCTAGTTTGTTGGGGGGTAGTGGTGATTCCCCATCCACATGTGTGTATGCCCTGCGGCCACTCAGGCCGCCCCCAGGCGCCACGTGGCCGCCCTCTGGCCGCCCGGCCACCCACCGGCTCGGCCAGGCCACCCACCCCACCCCGCGCACGAGCAGCCCGGGTGGGGGGAGGGGTGCTGTGACGTCACGCGCCACCCGTGGCTACCCTCCTGAAGGCCATGCGGTGGCCACATGTTAGGCCACCACCTTTGGCCACCCCCTTGCCCACCTTCCCAGGACAGCCTAGGGCCACATCTTGTCGTCGCACGAGGAGCAAGCTAAGTGTTGACAGCCAGGTGGTAAGGACCTGGGAAATGAGAAAAATGTGTGGAAGGAAACGTGAGTACTTTAACAGTGTAACAGTGTCTCAGTATTAGTGGAAATCACGGGTAGAAAAGTTGCGTGGTCTCCTAGCCCGGCCAGGCTAGGGAGGCAGCTGAGACACCTGTCAGTAGCACGCCCAGGTGACTGAGGGGCAGTACCTGGAGAGGGATATTGTCCACAGTGAATCATGTAGTTAAATAATTATATATCTAGATATATTGTTGTGTGTAGACTGACTTGAGTTTGGGACCAGTCAGTGTAGAAAGTCATCATATAAATGATCCAGTCTGTCGATTCTGTATAATCGTTCAGCCTTGGTTAGTGCCATGGTACCGCAGGTGTAATTAGGCCAGGGTAGAGATAATTAAGCAGGCCCGTGGGGCAGGGTTATTAATGGATATCCTGAGGTCTGTATATTGTCCTGGTGATTAATTTGCATTGTTTATGTAAGGCATTTCTTGTGTTGATTTGCATGTGGTTGTACGGTGTTGTGTGGTGAGTCAGTAGTTGTGATTGCTGACTGATTGCCTAATGATGTCATTAGCATGGGGGGCATGCTGACGGTATCATTATGTGCAGGTTTGTGCAGTGGTATCAGGTATACGTTATTACTGTCCTAGGAACTGTGTTGAGGATTTAAAGGGACCCTTTGAGTATTCAGGGAAATTCTCAGTCACTTAATGAGAGCGAGCAATTAGTTAATTTGCCTAATTATGGGAGAATTAGTGCCAGCTGTCCACGTAGAGCGACGGTATCTTATATTAACGTAAATTGTCTTGCTGAAGCAACCGGGATCGGGCGATCTTTTGCAACGTTTGCAAGATTAGAGGGGCAGTAATATTGGTATACCTTGAGTTGTTGCAAAACCGTGTGTTATTACTGTGTGGGCATAGTAATTAACGAGTTGCAGTAGTCGCAACCGTATGTGGGCAGTGCTATTTTATGTTGTTTTGCATGCCATTATATGTGTGACCTATGTAACCTTAGGGTTACTTTGTTTCTTTAAGTTGTGTTGAGAACTTGAGGATTCAGTGAGTTAATTAGGGGTAATTAACTGGATAAGGGGGTGCACATTTGTAGTTGTTGAATGAGTGAGGGCTGTTATGGGAGAACAGTGTTGAACTTGAGCTTGTGGAATACGTTTCCGGTGCAATTAATTGTCCGTGTGACAATTAATTGACCACTCTAGCTAATTATGTAATTAGCATTCTCATCATGAATTCACGTAGTGGGAGAGGATCTGTCAGAGTCTGTCAGTGATAGTGTTAACGTCAGTTGCTCGAGACTAATTGCCTTTCGGGGTTAGGGCAATTAGTGGCTCATGATAATTAGTGGAGTAATTAACGTCTGGAGTCTTGAGGACTCAGATGACTCGGTAAAGCGAGGTCATGGGGTTAGCATAATACGTTATATTAATCATATTCTGTCTGGTGACAGTGGATTAAGTTGCACTCATTGTTAATTAGTAATTAACTCCTCTTCCGTGAATTCACAGTGTTTGATGAGACCTGCTTAGGCAGTGCGGAGTGAGACGTATTTATGCATGATTAATTATCGGTCCTGGTGACAGTTAATTAATTGCTCGAGGTTAATTAGGGTAATTAGCACTCATAGTAAAGTAATTAATGACACAGACTGTTGAGAAGCCACCCACTTGGGGTAGGCTTAGTTAACGTAACTCAATTGGGATGTAATTAGTGGTCCGTTTGACCTTAATTAAGAATTACTCACTGAATACTTGCAGGGAGTCAAGTGTGATGTAATTTAAGAGTTTGAGTTATTGTGACAAGAGGACTTGTGTTAACGTAGAGTACTATCATGTTGTTGTCTAGCGTGAGACAATTGTTTGTGATTTAAGTAGTACTTTGTTGCTGACTGCTGTGATCAGTCAATTTCCATCATTATTCACATAATCAATGTTGTAATTGATTAAGGCAATCGCTTTTGGTTATCGTCTAGTGACGAGGGTAAAGTAACTTAGGGATGAGTGGAGCTGTGTCCCAGAATCCCACCTTGCCTGACTTTGTTCACTTTAGTTGTGATAGGGGGGGTCACTGTTAGACTACCCACCTATTACGGGGGTCGCTCCTGTTGGGCGGGAGGACCTTAAGCTTGTGATTAGAGTAGCTGCCACTAGGAAGCCGTGTCACTATTGATTGCTTGCTTGTGTCATCAGTGGATACTTCATTTGTTCAGTTCATGTTGTCAGCCCGAAGTGTCAGCAGGATGGAGCCTGCTGTCATTTCTCGAGGGGCTGTTGAATAGCTGTGTTGCAAATGCCACTGGATGGACATTAACGTAATTAAATCACTCGCTGTGGTGTAACTTAGTCTGTGATATTTTTCTTTGATTTGCAATATTGCGTCATCAGTGGGCACACCTGTGTTCAGGTTAGTTCAGTATGCAGTCACACAGCAAGGGTTGCTAGTTAGCTGTTGGTTAGTGCCACTGGATGGACATTAACGTAAATGTAAACTCGATAATGTAGTAGTCTAGTCTCTTGTTATTAATAAATTGTTTATTGTACAGAAAACGGTCTTTGATGTCAACCTTCAACTATTCTGTGCCACACCCATGTTCTGTTATATTGATATTGTTGTTTTGATCTTTGATATGACGGCTGTGCTCTTGGGAATTCGAATTCCAATTCATAGCGCCACATCAAATATAAAATTTGATTGTGAGAACCCGTCGGTTACCCTTTATTGGTTTTAACGTCATGTTTAACTAGGAGGAACCAGCGGCCTATTGTGGACAGGTTTTCACCCCTGCTGGTGGAAGCCTGGCGGTTTGCTCCCGCTTCTCCTTTTTCTACTGGACTCATGCTTAACTGCCAAGAGCAGCCTTTAAACTTGTAGTCCACCTCCTAAGGGAGGTAGGCGTAGAGAAAAATCTCACAGCAGTATGGTTTTCGATCTGGAAGATCCTGTGTATCGAATTTACTCAGTTTCTATGATCGAGCAACAGAGATATTACAGGAAAGAGATGGTTGGGTTGACTGCATCTATCTGGACCTAAAAAAGGCTTTCAATAGAGCTCCACATTAGGGGTTGTTCTGGAAACTAGAAAATATTGGAGGGGTGACAGGTAAGCTTCTAACATGGATGAAAAATTTTCTGACTGATAGAAAAATGAGGGCAGTGATCAGAGGCAATGTATCAGACTGGAGAAATGTCACAAGTGGAGTACCACAGGGTTCAGTTCTTGCACCAGTGATGTTTATTGTCTACATAAATGATCTACCAGTTGGTATACAGAATTATATGAACATGTTTGCTGATGATGCTAAGATAATAGGAAGGATAAGAAACTTAGATGATTGTCATGCCATGATTGTCATAAGAAGCACATCAACAAACTGGAAAAGGTGCAAAGACACGCTACTAAGTGGCTCCCAGAACTGAAGGGCAAGAGCTACGAGGAGAGGTTAGAGGCATTAAATATGCCAAAACTAGAAGACAGAAGAAAAAGAGGTGATATGATCACTACATACAAAACAGTAACAGGAGTTGACAAAATCGATAGGGAAGATTTCCTGAGACCTGGAACTTTAAGAAACAGCCTGTCTTTATCAACCCTGTCGATTCCCCTGAGAATCTTGAATGTGGTGATCATGTCCCCCCTAACTCTCCTGTCTTCCAACGAAGTGAGGTTTAATTCCTGTAGTCTCTCCTCGTAGCTCATACCTCTCAGCTCGGGTACTAGTCTGGTGGCAAATCTTTGATCCTTTTCCAGTTTGGTCATATCCTTGACTAGATATGGACTCCATGCTGGGGCTGCATACTCCAGGATTGGCCTAACATATGTGGTATACATAGTTCTGAATGATTCCTTACACAAGTTTTCTGAATGCCGTTCTTATGTTGGTCAGCCTGGCATATGCCGCTGATGTTATTCTCTTGATATGGGCTGCAGGAGACAGGTCTGGCGTGATATCAACCCCAAGTCTTTTCATTTCTCTGAATCTTGAAGTATTTCATCTCCCAGATGGTACCTTGTATCTGGCCTCCTGCTCCCTACACCTATCTTCATTACATTACATTTGCTTAGGTTAAACTCTAACAACCATTTGTTTGACCATTCCTTCAGCTTGTCTAGGTCTTCTTGAAGCCTCAAGCAGACCTCCTCTGTCCTAATCCTTCTCATAATTTTGGCATAGTCCTCAAACATTGAGAAAAATTAATCTATACCCACCGGGAAATCATTTACGTATACCAGAAAAAAAATAGGACCGAGTACAGAGCCCTGTGGGACTCCACTGGTGACTTCACGCCAATCTGAGGTCTCACCCCTCACCGTAACTCTCTGCTTCCTATTGCTTAGGTACTCCCTTATCCACTGGAGCCCCTTCCCAGCTACACCTGCCTGTCTCTCCACAACCCGTTCTCGCACTTTCGTACAGTCAATATTGACTTATTAAATAAGTGCATATGTGACATACTAATTTATTGTGAATATTTTAGTTTACCTTGAAAAGCTTCATAGAAAACACCAATCTTACCAAACCTTCTTAGTATGTTAAGATAAGCATCTTATTGCTTCGTAATTACAATTATTACTTAACCTATACCTATAATAGGTTTGATACGTACAAATTACAACTGGCAAAACTAATATGATCCACCATGAAGTGGGTATGGGGTGCATTATGAAGTCCTTGCCCCCGCTCTAGGAGGAGCACATGGGAGTCATTAGGCAGACTAGTACACGTTCCCCTGGGGCGACTCGATTACACTCATCCATCACAGTCATCCGTCATCCAGCTATCTGTCATCTATCTCCACTGATTGAGTGGGGGACCCTCTATATAATCTTGCTTAAAGAGTGAGCGGGTTAACTGGAAAACTGCTTCGGGCTTGTACACATTTACCATGTCATTAATCACACTCATCCATCTGTCACCCATCTCAGAGATGCACGGGACACTTTACTTCATACACCACATAAAACCATCAAGAGGGACCGGTTTAACCGGAAAACCCCGCCCGGATCGCATGATTATCATTCCCCGCCTGTCAGTCATCCATCTATGAACCATCTGAGGCTTTCACTGGTCCAAGAGCTAGATCTCTAAAAAATACACATAATCACATTAAATTGTCATGGGATAACCGGGAAACTGCACCCAGGTCGCACAATTATCACTCCTCATCCGTCAGTCATCCATCTCTCATCCATCTGCGGCTTGCGCTGGTTCAAGAGCTAGAGTCCCTAAAAAAATTACATTAGTTACCCCTAAATTCGCTCATCAAGAGTGGGAAGGGTACCGGAAATTACCCCCTGGATCGCATGATAAATCTACCTCAGCCGTCTGTCATCCATCTCAGAAATGGAGCAGACCCCTCTTGTCACCTTTTCCCCTACTCAGTAGGTGTTGCCCTTCTGGATGGCAACACCAAGACGCTGTACAGGACACCTAACAATCCTTAGTTTTATATACGTTTCGGTGAGCTTAGAACAAGTGTTGTATGGGCTATGGGTCTCAAATCCTTAGAGAGACCCTTACAATCTAATGACATACAAGGCATGCCTGATTTCATATATGAGGCAAGGTTGCCTCCTTTACCAATACTGTGTAAGATGTAGATAAGAGCCAAGATAGATACATACACAAGTATAATATCTCATACCACATGCCTACTATTCTTCAGGGGATGTAATATAATCCCTACTGGGTGACCACGCGGCATCTCAAAATTAAGAGCATCAGACAACGATGTTCTCTCTGCTGTGAACTCAGTCTATAGTACTGATTCTACTGTTAGTTTCTACTGATGCTGTGAATACTACTCATGACGCCTCAAACACTTGTGTCTTAGTCACTAAACCTTAGAACGTTACTAGTTAAATTTATAAAAACCAGTATAGATGAATTCATATGATTTCAAATGTGTGCATTAGGAAGTAGAGCAGTCATTTCTTGTCTGCATCTGCTGAGAAGGCTGTCCTGTAGAACTTGTGAGACACTCGAACGTATATTTAAGGATCCATATTTGAACGTAAGGTGTGCGTCTTCGTTCTTTCGGAAGGGATGAAATTATTTGTAACAACCTTTTTTTACCATTAACAGCCCAATTACTTCTTTTTTACTAAAATGGCTTCACTTAATTTGAAAAATGAGCGTCTTAAACACTCTTGACAATTCAGCTGGCATACTTTCTGCTGCCATATCGAGCTGTTAGTTCATCTCCACTTTATTGATAATCCTTTTAATAACTTTGTTCATTTTATTTTATTATCATTATCGTTTGTCGTGATACTTCTCATATCTATACCGCTTGCCTAAACTGAGCTCTAAAATGGTTACCTTAACTGTTCAGTTACTCTATTAATCCCTTTGATAAATCGTGATGAAGGTCTTCACTAAGTCTATTGTCTCTGGTTATCCTATCATAATTTCTTCCTTTCAAGAATTTTTAAAGTTGTGTTTTCCAAAGCTCGAAATCAGAACCTAACATTGTGTGGTTTTCTTGAGAAAATCCAGCAATGCACAGTTTCTGGAATTTCTGTTCTATCTATTCTATGATTATTTTTTTATCTTATTTATATATCTCTAATATTGTTTTACCTCTAATTTATTTACCTTTAATATTTTTATCTCTAATTTTTATCTTTATTGATTTGCCTCCAACACCCTCCTTGACCTGTCGTTCTTCAGCATTTGTTCGTAGAACTTTATCATCTATTGTCCTTACTGGAAAGTTTCTTTTGATTAAATCCAAAATTAAGTTTTCTTGTCTGTACTTGTTAATGCATCTTTATGATCGATCATTGCACTCACTTGGTCTTCCATATGCTTGAGAGACAACATTTTATCTTATATATTGTAAATTGTCATTAATTTTAGTATCTGTCTTGTAGCTATCTCTGTATCTCTTTCTTTATCTGCCTTATCTTCTTGTTATTTTGTTTATTTCGCGTTTTTTCCGATCTGTTCACGATGTAACCCTTCCTGTTATCCTGGAGTCTTTCTGTCCTCCTGTTCCGACCTTATCCCAAGGATTCGACTCTCTCCAGGCTTTTCCTTACTCCTCCATGCCAACTTCAGCCTAGTCATCTCGCTCCAGGCTTTTCTCTTCCATTGCAACACGGCATAATTTCGCTCCATTTTCTCTCTCCTTTCACGTCTTTCTACTTTGGACTGTGTTCCAGTGCTTCTAAAAAGTTTAAGATTTTCAGAAGATTTACACGAAACGTTTTACCACAAAGCGGAGAAAGTTCCGTTGGCGTCCGTGGTGGGTGAGCTTAAGTTACTTCCCGAGAATGTTGTTGGCTGTTTGGCAGCTTTTCTGAGGTCAATGTCTTAACATTGATCTCAGGATGGCCAGATTACACACCCTCACTTTAATGTTGTCATATATTTTTGTGCTCAGTATTTGGGATTTAATTTATGTATTGTGCAGTTGTGTTGCTGTGTTATGTAGACATGTTTTACTCATGTCGTCCGGTCGTTTTATTAGGTCTTGACATATCGGTTCAAAATGAGATAGTATTAATAACAAAATAAGGAAACATAATATTGACGTGTTATATCCATCGGCCTCGATAGGTAAGGTGGGTTTTTTGAGCTAGAGGTTTATGGTTAAGGAAAACAATTATTTTTTTACCAAGTAAAATACGAGAGAACGGTCTGCTCTCGCTGCCTGTCTCATTACTCTCTCATGTCTCTTGTCTCATGTCTTCTCTCTCACTGTTTCTTGAGAAGTTTGTTAGTACTTGTCACTATAATTTGACTCTCGTTCCTAACGTTCCAATCAGATTTTTCTCAGACATGCTATTCCTAAGTGCGCTTAATAACATATTCCGCCAATGGAGTCTGTGTTCCTTCCCATTAGTTCCTAACCGAACACAGAAAAAAAAACTTTTGGTGTCGCCACTTTACAGTTGATTGTTTGCAGCATTTTTGTTTTTAGTGTTCTCTGAGTGAGTAATACCTATTCCTGAAGCTCTACTGTTTAAACAAAAATTCGACGTGTCAAAAACTCGCACATGAATCACCTGTATCAAAATATCAATGTAACTAAGAATAAAAACCCACACTTGTGTATTTGGGAAATTTATGTAAAGAAATTACGCCAAGTCATTCGCAATCTCCTAAGTGCTTTGTCAAGGTCTGAGTGTGTGTGGGTTGATTAGACGTTGAGATGTAAGTCTCGTCCTAACCACGCACTCAAACCTTGACAAAACACTCAGGGGAGTGTGAAAGACTTGGTGTAATTTCTTTACATAAATTTAACAAATACATTAGTATGGGTTTTTATCTTGTCTTATTATGTCTGTGAGAAGACATTACCATTACTTACTATTACAAAATCTTGGTGTCCTGTTTCTCCCTTTGGCCTGAAGCCTTGTTTCTCTCTCTCCCCTGTGTCACTCTCGTCTACCTTATCCATGCTTCACTCCCATGTGTTACTCGCGTTCTCCTTATCCATACTTCTTTCCCCTGTGTCACACTCGTCCCCCTTATCCCTGCTTCTCACCCCTGTGACACTCTTGTCTACCTTATCCCTGCTTCTCTCCCCTGTGACACTCTTGTCTACCTTATCCCTGCTTCTCTCCCCTGTGTCACTCTCGTCCCCCTTATGCATGCTTCTCTCTCCTGTGTCACACTCGTCCCCCTTATCCCTGCTTCTCACCCCTGTGACACTCTTGTCTACCTTATCCCTGCTTCTCACCCCTGTGACACTCTTGTCTACCTTATCCCTGCTTCTCACCCCTGTGACACTCTTGTCTACCTTATCCCTGCTTCTCACCCCTGTGACACTCTTGTCTACCTTATCCATGCTTCTCACCCCTGTGACACTCTTGTCTACCTTATCCCTGCTTCTCACCCCTGTGACACTCTTGTCTACCTTATCCCTGCTTCTCACCCCTGTGACACTCTTGTCTACCTTATCCCTGCTTCTCACCCCTGTGACACTCTTGTCTACCTTATCCATGCTTCTCACCCCTGTGACACTCTTGTCTACCTTATCCATGCCATGCTTTTCCTCATAACTCTGGGGTCATATTTCTGTTTGTTGTTCCTTTGTATAAATCTCGACAATTTACTTTGTTTGTGTGTTTCGAAAGATGATTTTCATGTAACAAACAGTTTCATGTAACAACACTGTTGAACTAACAAACACTGTCATACCACAACACTGCTGAACTAACACTTTCATGTAACAACACTGCTGAACTAACACTTTCATGTAACAACACTGTTGAACTAACACTTTCATGTAACAACACTGTTGAACTAACAATGTCATGCCACAACAATTATCAGTCACCTTGACGGTGTTGGTTTGACGGCCGCCATTTATTTCCCCGCGCCCCGGGGTAAATGAACTCCTCTGGATGTAAGTAAAGTTGTTTCACATGAAAAAGCACTTTGTGGCCTCCCTCTGCTCCCTCCCCTCATCATGTAATATAAGCATGAAAGAAGACATCAATTCCCGTTCAGTAGAGAAGACAGCCGCTCTCTCTCTCTCTCTCTCTCCGCCTCTCAATCTTTAACAAAAACAGCTTTCAAGCTTTCTAATTTCTTTTGATTCGGATCAAAGCAGCTATTAAATATTCTTTCGCCTTTCATCGCCCATCAAACCCCAATGTCAATACTGTGAGACTTGCGTTTGAGGAGAGACTGGCTGAAGCTTCCCACTACCTTCATGTTTTTAATTTTGTTTATTCCTGTTAAGGCCAATGACGAACACACAAAACTGAAGATCAAAAAGAGAATTAATTAACTCAGTTATCTCACTAATGTGCCAAAAAAGTTATAACTTGTCATTCTTTTCTATATAAATCTTCCAGTCAGAGATTAAGTGCACATGTGCCTTTGTTCTGCTGAATGTGATCCAAGAGATCAGAGATCACTCTCTCTGCTCTCTTTATCTCTCTCTAAAGAGCAATTATACAAATAACGTGCCGACGTCACACTACTTCACCCCATGGACGCTCTCTGATTGGCCAAGTGGACTCCACCGCATCTAACCAATCAGATTTCACCGAACCAAAAGACACCACGTCACCGCTTCTGGAATATATGGCGAGAATGTGTCACCTCCTCCCCGTCAATCCCACCTCCTCCTACCTGTCACTGTCGCCTCCCTGTCACTCACATCTCCTCCATGTCACTCACACCTCCCTGTCACTCACACCTCCTTCCTGTCACTTACAGCTGCTCCCTGTCACTCACACATCCTCCCTGTCCACTCACACCTCTCTGTCACTCACACCTCCTCCCTGTCACTCTCAACTCCTCTCTGTCACTCACACCTCCTCCCTATCACTTTCACCTACTCCCTGTCACTCACACTTCCTCCCTGTCACTCCACCTCTTTCCTGTCACTCACACCTCCCTGTCACTCACAACTCCCTCCCTGTCACTCACACACTCCTCCCTGTCACTCACACCTCTTTCCTGTCACTCACACCTCCTCCCTCTCACTCACACACCTCCCTGTCACTCACACCTCCTCCCTGTCACTCACACCTCTTTCCTCGTCACTCACACCTCCTCCCATGTCACTCACACCTCTCTCCATGTCCTCTCACACCTCCTCCCTGTCACTCTACCACCTCTTTCCTGTCACTCACACCTGCATGTCACTCACACCTCCTCCTGTCACTCACACCCTCCTCCATGTCACTCACACCTCCTCCCTGTCCTCACACCCCTCCTCCCTGTCACTCACACCTCCTTCCTGTCACTTACAGCTGCTCCCCTGTCACTCACACCTCCTCCTGTCACTTACACCTCCTCCATGTCACTCTCACCTCCTTCATGTCACTCACACCACCTCCGTGTCACTCTCCCACCTTCCCACCTCCCCCTGTCACTCCCCAACCTCCTCCCTGTCACTCATACCTCCTCCCTGTCACTCCCACCTCTTCCCTGTCACTCACACCACCCTCCCTGTCCCTCCCACCTCCTCCCTGTCACTCACCACCCCTCCCTGTCTCACTGTAGCCCACCCCTACCTCCTCCCTGTTCACTATCTCATGCCCTCCTCCCTGTCCCTCCCCCCACCTCCTCCCGATTCCACTCACCGCCTCCCCTCCCGCCCTTATCCCTCCCACCTGTCCTCCTGTTCCCTCCCACCTCCCCTGTCCGTCCCTTCCTTGCTCACTCCCACTTCCTCCCTGTCCCTCACACCGCCTCCCTTGCCTCGTAAGGCTCCCCTCCCTCCTCCCTGTCACTCCATACTTCCTCCACAACGAACTTAAAAACATAAATAATCCAAATCACATCGGCATCTCGGCCTCGGTCTATATATCACATCTACAGAAACAAGGTACATCTTGGCTGTTCTCATGGGGGAGTGTGACTTTCTGGTCGGGTGAGGAGGGTGTTTAGGCGGTCAACGTAACAGTAGATAAAATTATGGGACATGTAAGTACCGAGGACTCCGTGTCTGTTATTTTATGTCATAATTCCCGATTAATTATTAAACAAACTTTACCCAAAATGTGCATAGATTGACTCAGCATATTTTGGTGCTGGTATAATAACATCACTATGGTGACTACTCATTCATTGCCACATTTCTGTAAATTCAAATATTTTTTTATGACTAATAGTTCAGCGTATGGGCAGTGCATCATGTGTATGCTTACTTCATTATATTATTTTTAAATAAATGTTGAGTCAAAATTCACTATAACAATGTATATTTCATGAAAGTTTCAGACATGATTTACCTAATTGCTTGACCCGTAGCCAGGCTTCAGTGTTTTTTTTTAATTTCATCTTGGTTAATACTCTAAGTCTAACCAGGAAATAATACGCATGGACTCGATAGTATCGTAACAGTA
>WNGS01167203.1:24683-34840 GCA_020271785.1 Procambarus virginalis | reverse complement strand
TTGGTATGGGATAGTCACGGGAATTTATTAAAGCCTGTGCAAATTTAAATATTTTAGATATAATTAAAACTTTAGCCTTTACTAAAGGACAATTTAGGGCGGCTGACAAGGCAGATGTAAGGATTTTACTGAAGGTGGCTGGCATAGACCCATCCTTTATACGTAATTCTCGCGCCAGAACGCAGTTAAAAGGGGGAAGGGCTATTCATAGGAGACCCCATTGGGAACCGTATTGAAAAGCCTATATGAGTCACTTCTTAATCATCATTATATTCAGTTGTGTATCCACCATGGAGCGAGCTTCAACCCCCCCTCCGACGGTAGAGGAGGAAGAAAAATCGCCCCTATTGAAGCGTTTGGTTGCTACTCAACGTTACTACAAGTTTGTGGAACACAAAAGTAGATTGATATATGCCTTATGGGATTGTTACGACCGTCTTGTGTTGAGTGCTCCCCCAGAACGGTTTTTTAAGTCATTTGGTGAAACGGTGAAAAGGTATGAAGAGTATTCATCTCAGGAGATCCAGACGGAGATTTGGCAGATGGAAAAATTAACCTTCCAACATCGGGACATGATTACAGCCTTTGAGTCTGGGCGGAGTGTCTATGGGCTCATAAGGTGATCTCTACCCCTCACCCCTACATCCCTCTACCCCCAGGTGGGTCGCAGGTGTATTTAAAGGCCGCCCACCGCCTCCTCCTGGAACACTATACTACAGTGTCGACACGCTCCTCACAGCCGCCCTCTCACCATGTCCCTGGCGAGTATCAAGACCATTGGTGACGATATCACTGACTCCCACTCCTTTGGAGTAGGTGATGTCATCGTCTACGAGTTACCAGCTGCCGTTGTGCGTCCCTATGGTCTTGCTTCGATCATATGGAAGCATACCCCTATGCCCGTGTGGAACGTGAAGGGCTGGGTAGTGTCAATAGGGCAATAATTCGTTGTCGGGCTACCCCCGGGGACATTGATGTGAAGATTGCCCCACTCCCCTCTGACGGGCAAGATCTCATAGAGGAGCCCATCCTCTACTTCAGGCCGACTTTTGTGGCCTTGAGTTCTGCTTTCGGGGCAGGGGCCCCCTTCGAGTCAAACCCAATAGCCCAGGAACAAGTGCAGACTTCCGCCGACACTCACTACGTCACTAACGTCACCCTGGATACCGCACAAAACAGGAGGTACTGGTTGAAGATGGCCCTAACCAAGATGGGGAATGTCATGGCGAGAACCCCAACCATGACTCGACTGGTGGTACCCCACGGCTTAGGGGCTTCCCGTGATGGTATGGTCAACTGGCACAAGGACATTGGACCCATGCTGCTCTCTCTTCATCAGGAATTGACCAAACTCAACAAAGAGTTGGTCATCCTGAAACGTCCTGCAGGTGTTACCCCTCCAGTGGTGCCCCTCCCCTTCGACGACCCAAGTGCTGATAATCTTACTATAACGCTCGACACCGTGGTGGGAGAGGGCGGTACCACCCCAAGAACCTCTTCTCGTTCTACTCCTTCAGCGCCACCACCCACCCCCAGGAAGAAGAAACACTCTCAGGAATACGGCTCCAGCTCCAGCTCCACCGCCACCCCTCCACCACCCCCTTCAACATCAACCTCAGTCAAACGGAGGATTGAGCCACTCCTCGACTTTGAAACAGAGGCGAATCGCCGTATCGACTCCATCCTCGATGGTGAGTCACAGGAAATATTCCTGTTATCCTCCCCCCCGAAAAAACAACGAAAGCTGTAACCGCCACTCCAGTAAAGAAGTTGAGGTAGTGGCAGTGACAGTACCCCCGGTGGAAGCAGCAGTGGAGGTAGCAGCAGCCAGCAGCAGTAGCAGTAGTAGCGAGGGGGGCGTGGTTAATCACTATTCTTTAAAAAATGTGGGGGAATCTTCACCTGTTGTAGTTCTTTAAGTAGATTAATAAAATAAAATATAAGTTATGTTGTTTATTTTCCCCTTGTATATTGTCCAATCTGTACATAAGGGGGCAATGGGAGAAGAACATTAGATATATCTTACCAGTCTCGAACAAGGAGATATTTACAACAACACGACTTCAGCATTTTACAAACACCATCCCATCACTACATTTAAACCCTCCCATTAAACATGAACTGGCTTTAATCAACATACTCCCACCCAGGCGAATTAATGCCATCATCAAAGATGAGGGGGACTCTGCCGTAGATATCTATGCCACTTTTAAACATGGAACTCTTTCTAAGAGTCCAGAACACTTTAAGCACCACCCCCAGGAGGGAAGTAGAGGTAGTGCCACCGCCAACAGCAGCAACAGCGACAGTAGCAACAGCAGCAGCAGCAGCAGCAGCAGCAGCAGCAGCAGCCGCCGCCAGTAGTAGTAGCGAGGGGCTGTGGTTAATCACTATTCTTAAAAAAATGCGAGGGAATCTTCCCTTGTCATAGTTCTTGAAGTAGTTTAATAAAATATAAGTAATATTGTTTATTTTCAGCCTTCTTACAAAAACCCATCCCCTGTATATTGTCCATTCAGTACATAACGGGACAATGGGGGAAGAACATTACATATATCTTACCAGTCTCGATCAAGGAGATATTTACAATAACACAAGTTCAGCATTTACAAACACCATCCCAACACTACATTTAAACCCTTCCATTAAACACGAAGTGGCTTTAGTCAACATACTCCTTCCCAGGCGAATTAATGCCATCATCAAAGATGAGGAGGACTCTGCCGTAGATATCTATGCCACTTTTAAACGAGGAACTCTTTCTAAGAGTCCAGAACATTTAATATACACCTTCCACCCAAAAACCAACATATTATCAAGAAACATCAAATTCATTACAGATGTAGTTAGTCGGCAAATAACCACCGACATGCAGCTTAGCTTTAGGGATGATTTCAAAATATACTTCTCAGATAAAGAACCAATCCTCTCCTATGACCAATCTTTAGAGCGGGTATTACTAGCTTCAACTCTTAACAGTGGAAGTACTGGCTCATTAAATTCTCTCAGCTTTCAATTTAAACACAGAATAGCTAATGTACTTGGTTTTGACAGCACTCGTAAATACACCATTTATCGGGCAAAAACAGATGACATTACGTCAGCCTCCAGGACTGTGGCCTTATCGCCCCCAGACATTGATGGAGGTTGTGACTATTTACTTATTTATAGTGACGTCATCGAGCCTGAACGATACGGGGGGCAGATTGTAAATATCTTAGATGCAATCAATTATCATGACTCATATTCTAGAGGGGCTCATCCCCTAGTGTACAAAACTTTAAACACTAACTCGTTGGAGAAAGTAAGTATTAAAATAACAGATCAGTTTGGGCGAATGGTTAGTTTTGAAGATGGAAGGTCGGTTACGGCTGTCTTACATATTCGCCCTAAGGTATAGCAATATATATAAAGAAGTGTTTACCAACGACTTAGCTTATTATATGAAGAGACCTCAGAATGCGTATACCGTTCCACCCGCCTTCCCAGAGGGAGTTCGGGGAGATATTCGCTCCTCTCCCTAGGAGACACGGGATGAGAGGGGGGGCGATGAATGACATACGCACATTCCAAGCACCTTATCTCAGATCTGGAGGAGGTTTCTTTGGGACCTTGGCTGGTATTGCTCGGCGGGCCATACCATTTTTCATGAAAGCTGTAACACCTAGCGCTATCGATTTTGGGAAAAATGTCCTTGGTGATTTAAGCAGTGGTAAACGGGATGTAAAGAGTGCACTGAGAACTCACGGTATTGATGCTCTTAAGAGTGTGGGGAAGAAATTGGTAATGGGGGGTAAAATTAAAAGACTCTCTAGACGAAAAAATAAAAGTAAAAAATGTAAACGAGGTCTTGGGTATAAAAATGACGTGTTTTCGCTAACGTAAGCAGTCATACTTCAACTTTCGGAGGGATCATGGGGGAGCCTAGCGGTGCTGGGGTGAAAATTCCACTGGAATATTATAGCTCCAGTATTATTGACCAATTTCCTAGAAGTAACAGAATACGTAATGTGGAGAGTTCAATTGCCTCTACGCAGCAAATAGACATTCTTCCTGTCAACCTCCCCATTAATCAACGTTTGCGGGATAATTACTTAGAATTCCGCATCCCTGGAACCCAGGGAGCCTTCTTAGATCTAGCTAATATTGTTATAGATTTTAAGGTATCTTTAACGAAAGATGACGATACCACAAAATTGGAAGAGGATGACCATGTGGAATTTGTGAATGGGTTGTCAAATACCATGTTTAAAGGTGTTCAGGTTTTTTTAGGAGAGCAGGTAGTTGAAACAAATACTAATTTTAATTATTGGTCGTTTATTAAATTAATTACCTCCATGCCTCCATCAAAAATGTCTTCCTTGGGGAGAATTGGAGGCTTTCGTAGGGACTGGAGAGATGACGATGGTATAATCACAAATGAGTTTACAAATACCTATTTTACTGGAGCAACTGCCAAGGATAAAAAATTTATGGTTGATTTAAAAAGTAAAGGTTTGTCGATGTGTTTCCCCCTCCTATTGGATATATCATCCCTAGACCAATACATATTAGATAATATAGATGTGCGACTAAGATTGGAACTTCCCCCCATGCTTGGGTCCTAAATACAAGCGTTAACGATGGCTCTAAGTATCGCTTGCATATGGATTATGCTAAGTTATGGGTAACACGGGTGTTCCCCTACCCAAGTGCTTACCTAGCCTTAAACAGCTCATTGTTAGCATCCCCTGACCCCATAACTTATACTTTCAATAGAACCATTTCTAAAACATATGTCCTAGCAGGGAATCAAACTAGTCTCTTAATTGATCAACCATGGGCTCAAGTAATTCCTCATAAGATATTCATGGTAATAATTCCAATGAATTATTACGCTGGTCTTCACCAAGGTAATGGATTATATTTTGAAAATGCAAAGCTGAAAAGTATTGCTATGTATTTGAACAATAATGCAATTTACCGAATCGGGGGCGATTTCGATAACCATTATTCCCGCCTTTATTACGAAACTTTGAAGACATTAGGCTTAGAGCGTGATTCACTACTGCTCTATGACTCTTTTAATAAGGGAAGATCAATATTCGCCTTTGACTTAACCTCCATTCAAACGAAGGATTCCCTCCCTGTGGAGAAATCTGGCAACTTGCGTATGGAGCTTGAATTTGGCGGTGGTGTTACATATAACAGACTGGTTATACTGTTTGGGGAAACGACTGGGGTACTATCCATCGATGGGCAAAGAACTGTTCTATGCGACGTTCGAGCATAAAAAAAACACAATGAATTGTTATGATATAAATATTAATTTAAAAGATAATCTAGGGGATCGAGCGGACTACCTGGGCTGTTACAACGCTGAGGAGATAAAACAGTTAAATATCTCCTCAAGAAAACCTATTGTTTTCATAACTAATATTTTACCATCACACAGCAGAATCACTATGGGACATTGGGTAGGAATTTATGTTGATAAAGTTAAGCATCGGATGTTTTTTTTTGATAGTTATGCAATATCACCAGCTACTTACGGGCATCATTTTCAAGGATTTATTAAAACTAACAAAATAAGAAAGGTGTTTGGAATGCGCTACAGACTCCAAAGTGATTTTACTCTTGCCTGCGGGCTCTATTGCATCATATTTGTTCATAGAATAACCCACCTGGGCTTGCCTTCAACAGTACATTACTTACATAACGTATTTTCCAGCGTTACTTTAAAATTAAACGATAAACGAGCCCTCTCTTATGCGAGACGATATTTTCCTATGAAACATCATTGTGTTAGGACATTTTGTAGAGGTATAGGAGTTGGTTCTTATAGGTGGTGTAGAGAATATTTTTGTTAGCTAGGCAACCTACCTAACAAGGAGTGTAGCCTCCTATAAAAAGCCCTCCCCCCCCCAAGCCCCAACCCACTCAGAAGACTGTCTTCCTCCTACGAAATGGAAGGTGTCTCTCAAAATAAACACCTGCTGGGAAAATTGAAGTCCTTGAAGGACCTGGTTAGTATTACCCTCACTTTCTGCTAATAGATTTATTTTATGTTTATTTCCCTCAATAAAAAAAAGTTTGTATATCCTCTATTTCTCCTCTTATGTTTTCTTCAGTACAGTTCTTGGGACCCGTCCACACTTGTAGAGTAGTAATTCTACGTGGAGGGTCTGCCCCAAACAAGATGCTGTTATGTAGTCTAATTGACGATGCCTGCTGAAGAGGACACAAGGCTACTCCTGCAGGGGGAGAGGTATGTACTAGTTGTTCTTAGAGAAAAAAAATAGAATATTTTTATAATAAATATATAATCCTATAAAAAACCTTTAATCACTATAAATTATTTCCACCATCTCTTTCCAGAACACTTCCGATGAGAGAGAGGAGGAAACTCAGCCAAAAGGTGTCCACCCAACTCCCCCCCACACCTCCAAGAGGGGGGGATGGGGGTCAAGACCTTCCCCCACTCATCACTGACGAAGAGACGTCAGAATTCTACTCAGATGAGAATGGGGAGGTGGAGGGGGACGAGGGATAAGGGGGGGGGGTAGAGCTGTAGTAAGTGAAATATGGCAGGAGCACACTGTAAACTACAATTATTAACTAACATAATTACTTATACATTTTGTGTATTTTTACCTAATAAAGCATTTAATCAATTATTTAATGTTTTTTTTAACCCTGTTAATATATTGTATAAAACAACTATTATTTCTTTTCACCCTCATTTATTTTGAGTATATATCCTATATAGCTCCCAGTCATATATGCATATAGTCCTGAAGGGACCATTCAGTCTTGTTCGATTATATTTCCTTTAATTAGCCCTAAATAATGACAAGGTGTTTAAGGAGATACCCAGAGTAAGTGAAATATGGTGCGAGCTCACCGTAGACTAAATTTTAGGTGTGACTGTCTGGCACACCGCCTCTGATTCCATTGTATGATAAGTGGGCCTATCTGGCTCCCCGCCTCCGAGTCCATTGTTTGATAAGTACTAAGGAGATACCCAGAGTAAGTGAAATATGGTGCGAGCTCACCGTAGACTAAATTTTAGGTGAGACTGTCTGGCACACCGCCTCTGATTCCTTTGTATGATAAGTGGGCCTATCTGGCTCCCCGCCTCCGAGTCCATTGTTTGATAAGTACCTCCCATTGTTTGTTAAGTGTCCCTATCTGGCTCTAAATATACTACTGGTGACAAATGGATGAGTGTAATTAATCACATGGTAAACGTGTACAAGCCCAATGCGGTATTCCGGTTAACCCGCTCACTCTTGAAGAAAGATTATATAGAGGGTCTCCCAATCAATCAGTGGAGATGGATGACAGATTGCTGGAGGACGGATGACTGTGACGAATGAGTTTAATCGAGTCGGCCCAGGTGGGAAAGGGAATGTGTACTAGTCTGTCTAACGACTCCTGTGCGCTCCTCCCAGAGCGGGGGCAAGGACTATATAATGCACCCCATACCCACTCCATGGTGGATCATATTAGTTTTAACAGTTGTATTTTGTAAGTAGCAAGCTTCGATAGAAACATTACTTTGTTTATTATTAAGAGAGGGGCTAACTTAATTTTAATTTTCATTAAATTAAAGTGGCTCGCCGTCACTCGTAGAGAGAGAGAGAGAGAGGCTGGCTAATGCAGACTCCCTCCCTTGCTCTCCTACACTTGTCAAGCATCCTTAACCGATCAATCAATATGTCAGACGTGATAGGGTGTTTTTCTTAAATGTTTCTGGTTTCTGTTATGAGATATGAGAGGGTATCAAGTTCCACACACACACACACACACACACACACACACACACACACACACACACACACACACACACACACACAAATGAGCCACAGAGATATTACAAAGAACTTTTTTAGTGTCAGAGTGGTTGACAAATGGAATGCATTAGGAAGCGATGTGGTGGAGGCTGACTCCATACACAGTTTTAAGTGTAGATACGATAGAGCCCAATAGGCTCAGGAAACTGTACACCTGTTGATTGACGGTTGAGAGGCGAGACCAAAGAGCCAGAGCTCAACACAGTCGCAAGCACAACTAGGTGAGTACAACTAGGTGACTAGGTGAGTACACACAACACACACACACACACACACACACACACACACACACACACACACACACACACACACACACACACACACACACACACAAGAGCCAGAGCTCAACCCCCGCAAGCACAACTAGGTGAGTACAACTAGGTGAGTACACACACACACACACACACACACACACACACACACACACACACACACACACACACACACACACACACACACACACAAGGGACCGACAAGAATGAGACGAGGGGATGAACCAGCCTTGCTTGATCTGATATTTACCCTAAATGAGTCGGATATAAAGGAAGTTAAGTTGGAAGCCCCCTTGGAAATGAGTGATCATAGTGTATTGAGCTTTGAGTACCTGGTTGAGCTAGGAATTATCACCCCCAAAAAAGAACTGGGAACCAAAGGGCTGGCGTACCGAAAGGGAAATTATGAGGAGATGAATAAATTCCTATGGGATATACATTGGGACACAGAACTCGGAACCAAGTCCGTACAAGACATGATGGACTATGTCACCCAAAAATGTCAGGAGGCTGTAAGCAAGTTTGTCCCAGCCCAACAGGAAAAAAACAGAGAAGCAAAGGAAGAATCCGTGGTTTAATAGGGAATGTATGAAAGCAAAGGAGCTGAACAAAAGGGCATGGAGGAACTTCCGTAATAACAGAACACCAGAAAATAGAGAGAGATACCAGAGAAACAGGAACGAGTATGTCAGTGCGAGAAGAGCAGCTGAGAAAAGGTATGAAAATGATATAGCTAATAAAGCCAAGACTGAACCAAAGCTACTACACAGTCACATCAGGAGGAAGACAACAGTGAAGGAACAGGTGATTAAACTTAGGGTGGGCGAGGACAGGTACACAGAGAATGACAAAGAGGTGTGTGAAGAACTCAACAAAGGTTCCAGGAGGTCTTTACAGTAGAACAGGGAGATATCATGGTGCTGGGAGAGGTGGCAGCAAACCAGGTGACCTTGGATAGGTTCGAAATTACAAGAGATGAGGTCAAAAAGCACCTATTGGAGCTGGATGTGAGAAAAGCTGTTGGGCCGGATGGAATCTTGCCATGGGTATTGAAAGAGTGTGCAGGAGCACTTTGCTTACCACTCACCATAGTGTATAGTAAGTCACTGGAAACGGGGGACCTACCAGAAATATGGACGACTGCTAATGTAGTACCAATATACAAAAGGGTGACAGACAAGAGGCACTGAACTACAGGCCAGTGTCCTTAACTTGTATACCATGCAAGGTGATGGAGAAGATTGTGAGAAAAACCTAGTAACACATCTGGAGAGAAGAGACTTCGTGACAACCCATCAACATGGGTTCAGGGAGGGTAAATCTTGCCTTACAGGCTTGATAGAATTCTACGATCAGGTGACAAGAATTAAGCAAGAAAGAGAAGGGTGGGCGGACTGCATTTTTTTGGACTGTCGGAAAGCCTTTGACACAGTACCCCATAAAATGTTGATGCATAAGCTAGAGAAACAGGCAGGAGTAACAGGTAGGGCACTCCAGGTGATAAGGGAGTACCTAAGCAATAGGAAGCAGAGAGTTACAGTTAGGGGTGAGACCTCAGACTGGCGTGAAGTCACCAGTGGAGTCCCACAGGGTTCTGTACTTGGACCTATCCTGTTTCTGATATACGTAAATGATCTCCCAGAGGGTATAGACTCATTCCTCTCCATGTTTGCGGACGACGCCAAAATTATGAGAAGGATTAAGACAGAGGAGGACAGCTTGAGACTTCAAGAAGACCTGGACAAGCTGCAGGAATGGTCGAACAAATGGCTGTTAGAGTTTAACCCAAGCAAATGTAATGTAATGAAGATAGTGGTAGGAAGCAGGAGACCAGATACAAGGTATCATTTGGGAGATGAAATACTTCAAGAGTCAGAGAGAGAGAAAGACCTGGGGTTGATATCACGCCAGATCTGTCCCTGAAGCTCATATCAAGAGGATAAACATCAGCAGCATATGCCAGGTTGGCTAACATAAGAACGGCCTTTAGAAACTTGTGTAAGGAATCTTTCAGAACATTATATAACCACATATGTCAGACAATCCTGGA
>WNGS01167201.1:0-28566 GCA_020271785.1 Procambarus virginalis | reverse complement strand
CGAGTTAGCGAGTTTTTTTTTTCAGGTTGGAGATAGTGATTTCTGGCGATGTGTTCTTGTGATTTTGTGAGTTTTGTGGAGTTCAGGGAATGTTCACCAGAACTTGCGTGTGTAGTGATTTATGTTAGTGATAAGATTTGGTGAGTTGGGAACTTAGCGGTTGGTGGTGTGCAGGTCATCTGAGTGTGACAGGTGACCCGCATGTCCCACGGGGACACCCAGCCACCGCTGGTCCCCAGGTCAGTTGGGGAGTGGCAGGTGTATTTCTTAAGTAGTTTTAAGTGGTGGTTCTGCTCAGATTATTGCGATCAACTGTTTTTACTCCATTTGAACGCAATAACCCGAGGTGTACTGGTATTGTACAGCATACTAGGGGGGACTAGTGTGTCAGTAGACTCACGTCTAGGGACGCCTGGCGTTGAAGTCTGGTCACAGGGTGTGGCAAAAGTTTTGAGTTGTGGACCCGCAGAGAAGCGAGGGAAACACTCGAGTCACGTAGGTGACTGTAGGATAAGGGTGGGAGTAACGGTTAATTAAGTACTTAAGATTAAGAACGGTACAGTTAAGTTAGGCTAGTGTTTGGTCTCTATCAGTATTGATATTTTTTGTAGAGATTCGTTTAGTGACAAGTTTAAGTAGTGACGATCTTATTCTCTCTTCTCTAACTTTACTCTGTTACTGTTTTTGTTCCACCAAGTCAGTATCATTCAGTGTTAATTGGATTATTTTAAAAATTTAAGTGTAGTTGTTGCCAGGAGGAGAACCTTATGTCTAGACTGTGTGAACCCTATGCAAACTACAGGGTCACACAGCAGCTTGAAACACGGTATTGTCGCCTTTATGTTCATTCCAGGTTGTCGCCAGAGGAGAGGTGCGCACATATACAGAAGAGGGAGACGGCGGCTTGTACCACACCCAGGGGCGGTTATTACCACCACCACGGCAACCAGCCCCTTACCTGGAGGTCATGGGTCCACCACCACCACCATCACCCCGAGGGACCCCCAAGATGCAGCCACTCGGTCGGTCAACATTGGACTCCAGGGGACCCCAGGACGGACGGCCCCAGTGGACCCCAGAACGGACGGACCCCCAGTGGACCCCAGGTCGTTCTGCAGACGACCCCAGACGACCCAGTAAAAATGGAAGAGGAGCAACAACGACTCCAGTCTGTCCCACCAACATCGGTCTACCTAGGATGGACCCCAGGACGGACAGACCCCAAATGGACCCCAGGTCGCTTGTCTAAGACCCAAGAGAGAAGAAAGAAGAGAGAAGAAGAAGAAAGAAGAGAGAAGAAAGAAGAGAAGAAGATAAGACCAAGCTGAGTGAGACACGATGCCTAGTGTCCCTTGCTGGTGTCAGCATCATTGCATGGAGCGTAATTGCAAGACAGGATCGTTTGCCTTAACTGGCCGCCCCTCCTGCAAGCATGGTGCTCTGTTGAGTGATTCCTCCTGTGTCGTGCGGACTTGATGTGGCTGTCAGAAGTGGCTCTCTGAAGGAGGCGTACTGGAGCAACTGGGAGGGAAGAAGTAGGATGGGATTTCTACGGTGCCAACTATATGGAGGTCTCGAAACTTGTAGTCCCTATAGCTGTGAAGAACCCCAATATACGTCTCTCATGGTGACTGACGTAGGGCCAATTACAGATCAGCTGGGACAACCGAATTCCACGGTCCTGTGCGCAGTTCAAGTAGTAACGGCTTCCTGGTTGGCAAGAGTTGTTGTGCGTTACGACGGAGAAGCGACGGACGCAGTTGTGTTGAAGAAATATGGTACAGGACTATCTACAGGACCAAGCAGTGATGTCGCCCAGCCAGAGACAATGGACGCCTGTCTACATATTTCATTTTTAGAGTAGGATGATGTATATTTGTTAGCTAGGATGTAATTTTTTCCGTTAATAAAGTTGTCGCACACAGCTAGCTTGCTTTAGCAGTGTTGCAAAAACTTTATTTTCGGGGAGAAGGGGAGATGTAACACTGTAAAGGTGTTTGGTTTAATTTTATTTAATACATACATGGAGATATATGAGTCACAGACAAGGATTTTGACAGACGCCAGCTTGTCTGGCCTGGATCTCACACCTCTAGTGTTAATGACACCGAGTTGACCTGAGGTCAGGTCATGCGAATCTCACCTGGCTCTCGCTAATCTTATAATTGAGCCGGGTAGCCTTCAAACATGCCGACGTTTAAGGAGTGGCTTGGTAGAGTGCCGGAGGCTATCTAACTTGTGGGCGGAGTTAGCTACCAGGTTTCCCAATATATACTCGGAGAGCTATCGATTCAGGAGAGGAGAAGGACAGCAGAAGCAGAGCCATAGACAGAAGAACAGGCAGCAACGGCCAGCCGTCCAGACAGGCGGTCTGCCGGCGGGGCGGGACAGTCTCTGTCAACTACAGACCCCCCCCCCTCTCTCTATTCCCTTGGTGAGTTGAACATTGAGGGACTTTGTCGTGTTCACTAAACAGGTGTTGTGTGATGATCAGGGGCAGTCGAGTTGTAGGGTTCTCGAATTCTTGGATGATGACTCACTTGAACTATTAAGCTTGACCATTTATACTTGCTTAAATTATTGATACTTACCATATGAAATATAAGTGAATTTATACATTTAACTGGTCTTTAACTTTGTTCCCTAGAATTTTGAATGAGTACATGATACAGAGGGAGCATACTTCTTGAAACATCTTTGAGGGTATTATGTTGATACAGACAAGTTCCATTCCTTGTCTTGTATGTAGATGATCTAGAATGGATGGTGGCAGCATTTTCTACTTTTACTATAGCATTTTCTCTTCAATTTTCTACTTCTACTATCTACTCTTCTACTTCTACTATCCATTTTCTTACTTCTACCTATCTACCCTTCTACCTCTTCTACTTCTCCTACTCACTTCCTACTTACACATTTATCTTTTCTTCCCCCCCCCCCCGTTACATCATTCCCTCTCTTTCCCCTCTCAACGGTCCCTTACCCATACCAGGCGAGTCAAGTGTCCCTACCCTTTATCTTGCTGGAGACGGGCTGGAACATAAATAATCAGTTTTGGTAAACATTGCTGGGAGGTGCACTAGTTGCGGGAATCTAATACAGTGGTACCTTGTTCCCATCGCACAGCCGGGGAGTACTGACTCAATCTTCAGGAATTCATGTAGCCTTCCACGGCACCTCAGGGAAGATGATTGGCGGAAGATAAGAGCCAAGTCCTTATTGGCCCTAGAGAGCCAGACCTCAGGCCTAGGTGTAAAATGGTTGGCCATTGCCAAAATAATGGGTGGAGCCCTGGAGCTGGATTAGATGGTGGGAGGTGTAATCCTTCCCAGCAATAAGCTGGTAAAACAAAATTTCATTTAGTGTGTCTTGGGAGTTTTTCGGGACTGGAGGGCAAGCCAGCCCGCGTCCAACGGGGCTGAGGGCCGCCATCAACATCTTGGCAAATTGTGCGATTGAAGGTAGTGTGCTCCTACGTTTCTTGCATATTAGTATTGCATTTCCATTGCCTCTTTTATTTTGGTAGATGTTATTAGAGTAGGCTATATGTCAATTGTGATTTAAATATACAGTTACCATAAATAAATAATTGTTAATTTCATCTTGGTGAGTTATCTGTCCCCTTGTGGTAATATATGTTATTCATGCGATTTTCATGTGCTGTGTTAGAACTTCCCTGTGTTTCCCCATTCTTAGGAATAATAAAGTAAAGCGAGAACCTCCCCCGTTCAGTTCCATAAGACTAAACTAATCCATTCAATTTCAATCACTGGTCCGTTGAGTTCCCTGATTATCGAGTCCCTTCCTTCCTGGGGACCGATAATTATAGACACATTCATTCCTTGGAAGGTGGTGGCCGTGAAAAAAAAAGGTAGATTAATAATCCCTTTCCTTGTGATATTCCTCATTTAATATTCAGCTTATATTCGTGACAGTCCAGCGAGGGGTCATACTGGTCCGTTATTAGTGTTTGCTGGTTATTAAGTGTGGACAGAGATATTACAATAAATGATTTAATAATATTTCAACGAGAGCAGACATTACAACAATGGTAGAGAACGTTACGATGGTAGGACCCATTACAATGGTAGCAGCGGTGTTTCAATAATTTCTTGACGATTATTGAAGCCTCACGCGTCTGTCCGTTCGGTTATGCTGTGTGTGGTGAGAGTGCAGCCGGGGCCCATGAGATAGAGTCGACGGTAATCCTATGTGGTGCGATTCGCATAGAGTAGGCGATTCTAGGGTCTTGAGAGGCTGGTAAGGTAGATTACAGGCACTTAAGTGCGCTAGCAGGCAGTTAAGTGTGGAGGCCGCCTTGGGTAGTTGGACAGGGTATTTTTCTCGACCCTCTGCAACTACGGACAAGGGTGTTGCATGGTGGTTTTGCAACAACAATTCTAGGTTTCGAATTGTCTGAGCGGGGAAGTATTAGGACGCTAATTATTTATCCCCGAGGGCGTGTTAGGCGACCCAATCGCTAGCTTTCTACGGTACAACCATGAAGGTGCCGAGAGTTACTGAGGGATGGCGTAGTAGATTGTCTAGCAACGGAATTACGGTGGTGTCGGACAGTTAGATCCGTCGGTTGTTCCGCTATCTAGTCTAACCGTTGACCGCGAAGGACAGGATTTATTTGGTACTGTCGGGATATTGGTGAATGTTGGTAAAAGCGACAGGGCGGGCCGGGACGGGACGGTTATAGGTTAAATCGAGATCTCCTTGAGTACTACATTAAGTTCCCGGTATATTAAGTTCCCTTTCAGGTTAAGCGTCCCTTCGTTAGTTAAGTATTCCCCCTTGTTAGGTAATTTTCGTATATAAGTGTTATTATTTTCTAAGTATTTGTTTTATATTTCTTTTATATCTGGAGTTGTGTGTACATGCATGCAGTATAAATTCTCTGGGAGAATTACCAAGGTGAGTGGTCCACTGTTTGCAAGTGAAGTGAAGTGCAGTGCATTAAAGTGGATTCGTGTATTCGTTGATTCAGTGAAAATCGTTGAAAATTGTTGTGATGATTTATTTCAAAGTCGCTTGGGAAAATCTCAGTTTTTGGAATAAATTCTAATTTTGTGGCTAGCCATACGATCATTGGGTCGTCAGTGTTAATTCCAGTGTGCGATTACAGTGATCCAAGTTAGAACGTTGGGAGACCAAAAGTCGATTTTTGGTCATTTAAGCGAATTAGCGTTGGGACTCTGATTTTTTTTCTTCTAGCGGTTCTCAGCGCTCAGTGAGGCAGCGCTCAGTAATTGTTTGCGCTCAACCAAGTGTCTAAGTGTCTTGCGAGTGGTATATTCAGTTCAAGTGATACGCAAACTACACGTCGGTATTTAATTTATAATTTTGAGAAAAGAAATACTTGGTTAATTAAGGATTAGTGCGGAGACTACTTTCTGAGGAGTCGGCTTCGTGACAGTGTGCGCGCTTTTAATTTTTGTAAACTTACCAACGTGTCCAAGTGTCCAGTGAGTGTTATATTCGGTAAAGTAACAAGTCCCCTACACGCCAGTATTTAATTTATAATTTTGGGAAAATAATTACTAATTTTTAATTAAGGTTCAGCGCGACTCTGTATAGCTGTGAGTGTCGCGGCTATGTGTTAAATTCTCAGTATTCTTCTACGCAAGCGGCGGTGACCCAGTGTAGGCTACGTTAACATCGAGTTCATTCAGTAACGTAAATAAGTGAATTATCATTAATTTTTGTTTAACTAATAAATACTTATAATTATATGTGAGCGCCGTTGTCAGCGTCGGGCGTTAAGAATTTAATAATTGTTGAAGATATAAACATCGCGCCGGTGTTAACTTAACGATAACGTCATTCAATTCTAGCGCGCCTAAGATTTACTAGAAAATTCGGAAATCTAGAAAATTTGAGAAACTCAGTTAGCGTAAAGTATTGTGAGCTGGTAAACGAGACTTAGATTATTTTCGATAAATAAAACAGAGTTGAAACGAAATTATTTACAATAAATTCAGGGTAGTTCCTTTCGCGATAATATTCACTATATAATTTCAGTATATTTTGTTCAAGAATGCGGTAATTATCAATATTTTTCTAACATTTATATTGGTCTTTCATTTAGAGACATGAAATTTTTACTTTAATTTTTACAATTGCGTTACCAGTCCATCGAGTGTCAAATAAATATAGTAAACTCATTACATTTTATCAAGATTAATTGTAGTAATTTCCTGGCGTTTAATGAATTAACGTAGCGTAACCTACTATTTTTAGTGTATTTGTGCGCGTGTATCTTATTCATCGTATACAGTTGTTTTCACAAATAAATAAATGCTAGTCGATGCCGTCGTGTACTCTATCTGTTTGCGTAGAAATTTTACGAATGCGAGACGAGGTTAATAAGACACAATAATTCCATTCATTGGTAGTAGGGAGTCAGCGAGATTCTGCCGCCGACAGCTGTCATCGTCTGTCAACAAGGTTAGGTGATTTATGGTTTTCACTGGGACTGGGGAACGCGGTGAACGACGTGAAGGAAAGATAGTTCCGGTCTAGATGTTCTAGAGGTTTAACGTAATAGGGTAGGAGTTACCTTCGGAGACTATTGATCAAGTGATTACTTGTGGAAATCGGAGTTGTGTTAAAATTTCACCGCAATCGGTTGTCGGAATCGGAACTTAGCCTGTTTTCTCCGGGTAGGGTTAGGTTGCGAGGTTTTAGCGAGAATATGTCGTGTGAGAAGATGACGCTCAGGAGTAAAGGGATGGTAGACAACGAGGCTACTGGGGGAGCACCATCGACAGACCCTCACCTGGTGGGGGTAGTACAGACGGTAGTCCTTGGGGGAGGATCCCAAGCGAACCCCACGGGGGGAGTAACGGATCCGGGGGCCCAAGGGGCGGCAGCCCTGGACGAAAGCAGGATTTCATTAGGGGGCTCTTGCTCAACTGACAGCACGTTGATTGGTGGGGTGATAGGAAGTGATGGGGTTGTGGACCCCACTATTAGAACATCCACCCCAGTTGGACAAGGAGTTCCCGGGGATGATGCCATTGCGGGTTCTCAAGGTCTGACGGTTCCTGGGCTTACGAACGTACACACACCACCCTCACAACCCCAACAATTACAACAGGTACAACCCGACGCACAACAACAAGCCCTACAGATGCTACTACAGGCACTGCAGGTTGCACCACAACAACAACAACAGATACAACAAGCGGTACCACAACAACAACCACAGATGCGACAAGTTGTACCACAACAACAACAGCAGACATTACAGGTTGCACAACCACAACAACAACAGATACAACAAATTGTACCACACCAACAACAACAGATACAACAGGTTGCTCAACAACAACCACAGGTACTACAGATGCTGCTACAGCTACTTCAAGGACAGAACGGTTCACAACACTCACACAATCAACAACAGGGTCCACGACCACCTTATCAGAGTAGTACCTCCAATAGTTGCTCGCCTGGGGTAGCCCCTTGGTCACTGGGGAACCCCTCCTTATCCCAATCCAACACCCAACCCCTCATAGTTCCTTCCCCCCCTGGTCAAGCACCCCCTTACACTCCCAGCACTCCATCCTATAGACCGGGACTTGTGGCGTCACTCCCGAAGTTGTCCTTGCCAAGGTTAAATTGTGCTGAGCTCCCATCGAATAAAGTAGAACGCAACCGTTGCGTAGAAAATTGGTTGTGGGAGATGGATTCTGTGTTAGCCGCGGCTCCGGATGATGAAACTAAAATTACTCTGGCCACTGGGGCATGTGTGGGTCGCGACGGGCCCCTGAGGAAGTCTGAGGAATTCAGGCATTTGGTGACGTGGCCACAATTCGTGCAGGCCATCAAGGATCGATTTAAAGCAAAGATTACTAAAGAGGAGGCTCGTCGCTATTTAACGTCACTTCAGAGGGATAAAGGCACTCAATTAAAAGATTTTGGTGCCTTCCTTCGCACCAGGATAGGCGATCTAACTCAGGAGTTGGGGTACGATGCGCAACAGGAGGAACGGTTTGCGAAGCAATTATTTTGTAAAGCCTTGCCCGCTCATATCGGTCCTTACTTAGCTACGGACACGGCTTCCCTGAGTTTTAGGGAACTCGTACAATACGCCGAAGAACATATAGATGAGGACTTGGATGTGGAGGAGGCCCGGTCTTCGCCATATGTTAATGCGGTGAGCAGGAACGTAGAGAACGGGCAGGGGGGCGATAGGTCAGGGCCCTCCCAGACGAAAACGGGGGGCGGTGGACGCACGCAACAACCCCCACGTAATGATTGGTGGGACTCGCGTACGTGTTTTAATTGTGGGAAAAGAGGCCACGTGAAAGCGAGATGCCGGAAGGTGAGAACAGAAAAATGAGAGAACCCCGCCTCGGGTGGTGGCAGACCTACGTTTGAGATGACGGTTGAAGGTGTGAGATTGACAGTTTTTGTGGACACCGGAAGTCAAGCAACTCTCATTAAAAAGTCAGCCTTCAGCACACTTAAAGAGACACGCCTTAAGCGTTGTGGGAAGCATTTAACAGCAGTAAATGGGCAACATATTAATATCTTGGGCCAGGCCACTCTTAATTTTGAAGTGGGTAAGGGAGAAGCGTACCCACACAATTGCACGATTGTCGAGAATCTTGCATTCCCTGGTCAGGTTTTGTTGGGAATGGATTTTCTGGGACGAGTTAACTTTTCGTTGTCTGCTCAACAGGGATCAAGGAAGTGCAGATTGAAGTTGGGCCAGGTAGTTTATCCCATTAAAATGGTAGATCATCCACCAGTAATTGCTTCCATTAGTAAGAAACAGAAGTACAACATTCACTACCCTAAGTTGTTGTTTAAGTCTCTTCCAGACACAGATAAGAAATCATGTGGGTTACATGCCTTGGTGAAACAATGTTGCCCACCACATTCTGTAAAATTCCTTAAAGTATCAGTGGGACGTCACATTGCACCAGGTACCATCCTTCAGGTGGCTGGGAGATGTGACAGGTTGTTGATCCCTCATCATTTGATCACAGTGCTTGATAAAGGTGCCCTTATTCCAGTTGTCAATCTCTCGCACAAAACCTATCGTTTCAGGGCAGGTGATAGGGTGTCTCAGGCTACAGTTGTAGAAAATACAGGAATTTTTCAATATCAAAGCCGGGAGGAGATGCCAGCCACCACAGCACAATGTAGTGCACTGAATGTTACAGATAGTAGCACACAGGGGAAACACAAGACCGAGACAAGAAAAAGTAGCAATACTCAGGAAGTTGATAAGTTAATCTCGGCTCTGGATTTGCAACATGTGCAACAGTCAGATAGAAAACTTTTGAGAGGGATTTTACGTAAATTCCCTAGACTGTTTGCAACAGAAGACGATCAAATCGGGCTTCTGGATAGGATCGAACATGTGATTCCTACCGGTGATCATCCTCCTATTTACACCCGTCAATGGAGGCTTCCGGAACGGGCGAAGGAAGTAATTAGGGATGAGTGTCAGAAGATGTTAAGACAGAATGTGATAGAGCCTAGTACATCACCATGGTTGTCGCCAGTAGTATTGGTACGTAAACCGGATGGTAGTTATAGATTTTGTGTTGACTACCGAAAGATAAATGAAATTACTAAAGGTGATGTGTATCCTTTACCACGGATACAAGAAATTATAGATCAGTTTGGGGCAGCCAAATACTTTTCCACTCTGGATGCGAAATCTGCGTATTGGGCCATACCAGTAGCTGAGAAAGATAGAGAGAAGACCGCCTTCTCTGATGGGGTTCATACTTATCAATTCAAGCGGATGCCTTTCGGGTTAAAAACAGCGCCTTCATCATTTCAGAGGCTATTAATTATATCCTCAGTCCAGTCTTGGGAAGGCACTCATTAGCGTACCTGGATGATGTGGTTATCTACTCTAGGACGTTCGATGAGCACTTACGAGATTTGACTGAGACGTTGTCACTATTAGATAAGGCGGGCTTCAAACTTAACGTGAGTAAGTGCACTCTGGCGTCTCAGAAATTCAAGTTTCTGGGATTCCAGGTGAGCACAGATTNATACAAGACTTCCAAGTGTCAACAAACACCTGTGTATAAAGTTTAGAGTTCCTCGGAGGCTTGTGGCATTGTAATACAAATCTCTCCAGTTGGCAGTATTTACGGTCACTATGTTATGACAATGGTGACTTACTCCGGGGAAAGATTGGAAACTAAGTGGCTACTGAGACTGCAGACTGATGATCATCTCGCTGGTTACCAAGGATCGTTTAGAGTATGTGAAGAAAAATTGGTTTCCTTGTTCCACAACTTTCCACTTCCTAGCAAAATTTCATCGACCTAACAGGCCTCTTCACAGAGTAAGTAAATTATAACTTCAGAACAGTTATAATTTGTTCTTGACACTTGAAAATTGACAACTGAAAACTGTTAATTATGACACATTTAATCCCTGCCATGTTTGACCTCACTACATCTTCACCTGTTGATAATTTACCATTTCTCACAGCTGTGTGCATCTGAGAGATTTTTATATGTCCTTTATGACGAAAATAATTTATAATAAAATGTACACGAGACTTGCTGCTTGTCAGCGTCGCTATCAGTGCTTCAAGCTCTGGTCAGCCAGGAGTCATCGGGGCTGGGATCGATGCTCCCTTACACCATCAGGTGTACTGGTGACTGGTGTTGACCACGCTGCCACCACCAAGGGTACTGGTGACTGGTGTTGACCACGCTGCCACCACCAAGGGTACTGGTGACTGGTGTTGACCACGCTGCCACCACCAAGGGTACTGGTGACTGGTGTTGACCACGCTGCCACCACCAAGGGTACTGGTGACTGGTGTTGACCACGCTGCCACCACCAAGGGTACTGGTGACTGGTGGTGACCACGCTGCCACCACCAAGGGTACTGGTGACTGGTGTTGACCACGCTGCCACCACCAAGGGTACTGGTGTTGACCACGCTGCCACCACCAAGGGTACTGGTGACTGGTGTTGACCACGCTGCCACCACCAAGGGTACTGGCGACTGGTGTTGACCACGCTGCCACCACCAAGGGTACTGGTGACTGGTGTTGACCACGCTGCCACCACCAAGGGTACTGGTGACTGGTGTTGACCACGCTGCCACCACCAAGGGTACTGGTGACTGGTGTTGACCACGCTGCCACCACCAAGGGTACTGGTGACTGGTGTTGACCACGCTGCCACTACCAAGGGTACTGGTGACTGGTGTTGACCACGCTGCCACCACCAAGGGTACTGGTGACTAGTGTTGACCACGCTGCCACCACCAAGGGTACTGGTGACTGGCGTTGACCACGCTGCCACCACCAAGGGTACTTAACCTTTAGAACTGTAAATAAATTAACATTCGTTGTAAGATTCTGACTCAACAATATGCACTCGTCTAATATAGTTATAACACATTCGGTATTTACATTTCCCTCCACATTAAGCTGTCTTCCCAACCATTAAAATCAATAAGAACATAACAAGACAGAAAATTGCATAAATTATTGGCCCATACTAGACACCTCCTATGTATATGCACACAAACATATTCGAATACATGTCTAACCTACACTTGAAACACTCCATCTATCATAGATATTACACCACAATGTTTACTTCTGCACTCTCTGTGATGCTGCACACTGCTCCTGCACTCTTCAACTCCAGACACTCTCTGTGATGCTGTACACTGCTCCTGCATTCTTCAACTCCAGACACTTTCTGTGATGCTGCACACTGCTCCTGCACTCTTCAACTCCAGACACTTTCTGTGATGCTGCACACTTCTTCTGAACTCTTCAACTCCAGACACTCTCTGTGATGCTGCACACTGCTCCTGCATTCTTCAACTCCAGACACTCTCTGTGATGCTGCACACTGCTCCTACACACTCTTCAATCTTCAATTTTAATATGGATCCTTCCACTCTCTTAGGTATTTTAGTGATAGGTGCTGAATATTTTGGATTATGTGTGGAATTGGTGTCAATTAAATTATCGAGATTTAGATAGGTTTTTGTTACAGAAGAAGTGAACCCTCTGGGATTTATATATAAGAACACTGGTCCTCAATTTGCAAATGGCGGGCGATCACTTCCTTGCCAGACGTAAGAGCACCTTGATGCTCACTGAGCTGTAAGTACACTGTGATAATAATCTGTTAGTGTATTGTAAAGCTAGGATGTTCTATGAATACTTAGAACTGCATAGTGGCAATTAATATTGTATTTGAGATTCAAGTTGGTTACCGTATGATGAGCTGATTATGCAGGCTGCAAGCCACATAGAGCAGAGAGGTCTCTCATGCTGTGATCGTGGGCTGGGGTGGATGCTCCCCTTCTTTCTATTTACCTCCTTATTCTTTACTAAATAGATAAATAAATACGTTATTGTTCCGTGCCACTAGTTGTTCTCAGTGTATTTTTGCATGTGCTCCCCAGTCAGATAACTTGAGCTCCAAGTGTTTGATCTGTGTACTAAAGAGTGATCACGTGGCTGCTAGGGTGATTACACACAGAAATCACAATAGCGTGATGTATCAAATGAACAAATCCACAAGAGCTTTGATGAGGGTTCGAACCTACGTCCGAGAGGATCCCAGACGCGACTTAATCGACTGTGCTACGACATGGTTAAAAGAATTGCAACCGGGAGTTCAACTGACCTCACACCGATCCTGCAGTCTCTGATCGGTGTGAGACACAGACATGGGTTTCACACAATTCACCCATGCACCCGAGCTCTGTCAATAAGCTGTTCTACCTTTTCGCCCTTACTTCATTACGCACAGAAATCACAATAGCATGATGCATCAAATGAATAAATTCACAAGGGCAGTGATGAGGGTTCGAACCTTCGCCCGAGAAAATGGTACTGCGAATGATGTAGAACAGAGATGTAAATTGTCAAACTGAGATGTAAAGAGACCGAAGAGAAATTCATGCCAACAATAAGGTATATAAGTTCGAGTGAATATATAATGACCCATTGCTCAATATACAAGGCCAAGGAGCTAAAACGAAAAGAAAGAGGGAGTGGAGAATATAGAGAGAAAAGATGGCAGAAGAAAGCGTTTCAGATGCGTATAAGAGTCGCTTCAAACGAATACATTTGGATAAGAAGATTAAGAGAACAAATTGTGAAAATTGCATTGAATCCAAAGCAAAGAAACAACCGACGTTTCTACGAAGTCCAATATAGAGGAAAATTACAGTAAATAGCTTAGTGATTAGGTAATGCAATAAAGGACGACAAGTCAAGGGAAATGATCAGGAAATTTGTGAGAAGTTCAATACCTCTTTCAATCGTGTGTTTACGATCGAGCCGGAACAGCTCCCGTTGATAGGAAAGGAAGTAATTCAAGACGAGAGGCTGATAAATATTGAGATAACAGGAGAGGAAGTAATGATAGAACAATCATCATTAAATGAAAATATTAAAACAAGAACATAATATTTCACCACACACGGAAAAGGAAATGGCACAAGTCCTCAGTATACCTCTGGCTGTGGTCTTTAACGAATCAATTCCAAAGAGAGAGTTTTGCCACGCTATTGGAAGATTGCGAATATCGAGCCAATATATATGAAACGGAACAGAGAAGGGGCACTAAGCTTCAGACCACTATCACTGACAAGCACCTGCTGCAAGGTATTCGAAAAGAAAATGAAGATAAGACTAGTTAAAAACCTAGAATGGATCTGGTATGTTAATACGCACTATCATGCTTCAAGGAAAGGGAATCATGCCTAATGAATCTATTACAGTTCTATGACCAAATAACAAACATTAGACAAAACAGAGTTGGTTGGGCAGACTGTGTATTTTTAGACTACATAAACGTCATTGACTCAGTCTCACACATGAGAGACAAACAAGAGTATGTAGAAGAAAGAGGTAAGATTGGCTGAGATTAACAAGCACAGTACCTCTGAGATCAGTGCTGGGACCAATACTATTTCTCATTTACGTTAATGACTTAACCACAGGAGTTGAATCTTATGTGTTGATGTTTGCAGATGATGCAAATTTAACGACAAGAGAGAGAGATGAGGATGACTCAGGTAAACCACTTGGACAGGACGATAGAGCGACGGTCTCACTCTTGCAGGTCGCCGTTGACTACCTGACCGTTCAAGTGGTTGGGCACCATTCCTTTCCTTCGACCTATCCCAAATCCTTATCTCTGCATACCTTCCAAGTTCAATATAGTCAGCATTGTTTATTGCTTTCTCCTGAAGATTACCAAACCTTACCTCAGTCAAACTGTAAACTTGGTCTGAGAAATGGTTATGAAAGTTCAACATAAGAAATTTCAAAGTGATGGGAATGGAAACAAATGCCAGTGGATCAGAAGGAAGGTACACAGTGACGGAAACTACCGCCCTCTGACGACTACTGAAAAAGATCTGAAAATGGATATAACACTAACCCTAACTCCGAAGGAACACATCAATAAAATAACATCTGAAGCATCATCTACAATGACCAAAGTCAGAATATCATTAATGAATCTAAATAAGGAGGCATTTAGATCATTGTGCACCTCCTACGTGATACACATCATGAGAGTATGCAGCCCCATCGTAGAGCATCCAGCCACAAGAAAGAACAAATTAAAAATAGTAATAAATTAAAGGTTTGCAACAAGGATCATCCCAGAATTGCGCGGGATGGAGTATGAAGAAAGACTGAGAAAACTGGAACTGACGTCACTAGGGGGAAAAGGAGAGAGAGAGAGACGGGTGACGTCACAAGGACTTTTAAAATACAAAGTGGGTTTGATAGAACGGAAAAAGTTCCATTTGTTCAAAATAAATACAAATGGAACTAGAGGGTATGTATGCAAGTTTGTCAGTTTGAAAGAGGTGCGAAATTATTCTTACGCGTAAGAGAAGTGGGCGTAGGATAGAAAATGGAATGCGCTCTTGAGCAGGCTGTAAAAGCGAGCTCCATTCGTAATTTGAAAAGTAAATTAGATAGAGGAACAGGGTACGTAGGTGCCCTTGCCTTAGACAACAATCAGTTAGGAAGGCAGGGTCCAGGAGCTAAGGCTTAATAGTGCACATACACAAAGTTGAATAAAAAATGCCACTGCAAACTTTTTCCAGAGATCCGCTTCTTCTCTGGAACAGGTTGGACAGGGACGGTGAGGTAGAGAAGGAGGGCTGCTAGGGTGTAGGGAGGATAGGGAAAGAGTAGGGAGGGTAGAAAGGGAGAAAGAGAGCTATACATGGGAAGCGGGAAAACTCTATCACACGGGCCATTACCGGATCAGGTATAATAAATGGAACAATAAAACCTATAATCCTTCACTAAATTACACATTCGAGTTTTTTCTTTCAATTAATTCAAAGCACCAGACATGTTTTTTTCTATTAACCTGATAGACGAAAAACTTTATTTAATCGTGAAGCTGCTTTCTCTGGATGTTCGTCCTTCCTGACTGATCTCTTGGGTGTTCGTCCTTCCTGACTGATCTCTTGGGTGTTCGTCCTTCCTGACTGATCTCTTGGGTGTTCGTCCTTCTTGACTGATCTCTTGGGTGTTCGTCCTTCCTGACTGATCTCTTGGGTATTCGTCCTTCCTGACTGAACTCTTGGGTGTTCGTCTTCCCTGACTGAACTCTTGGGTGTTCGTCCTTCCTGACTGACCTCTTGGGTGTTCGTCTTCCCTGACTGATCTCATGGGTGTTCGTCCACCCTGACTGATCACACCTGACCTCTCTGAGTGTTCGTCTTTCTTGACTGTACACACCTGATCTCTCAGTGTGTTCCTCCTCCCTGACAGCACACACCTGAATTTTAAGTGTGTACGTCCTCCCTGACTGATCACACCTGACCTTTCAGTGTGTTCGTACTCCTTGACTGTACACTCCTGACCTTTCTTGGGTGTTTCACTTCCCAAACTGACCTTACCTGATTAGTGGAGTTCCACCGCCGGCATTCAACACCCCTGACGTCCCTGGGGTGTTGCACCTACCAAACCTCCCTTGAGTGTAAACAGCTGACATATTGAGTCCCAGCCTGAACACAACTGACATATATCGGGTTTTCATTCTCTCGGTCTCAGGACATCTCTCTTACCTGGCCTTTCTACCGACTCTTGCCTGAACACACCTGGTCTCCCGGAGGGGCAACATGGTAAGGTGGCTAAACTCAATCAGGAGTGAGCCGTGTGAGAACTTTTGCAAAACCCAACATGAATACACCTGACCTCTCTAGAGATTTCCTAGACCGTGGCCTTTAACAGTGGACCTTCCTGCAGTTAATCACGTCACCTTTTTGAGCACACCTGAACCTTCCTGGTGCATATCACGATCATTCCACCTCCTCTCTGAGGAGGAAATTTTTGATGAAAAAATTGAGGAATGGGACTCACTAATGAGTATTCTGCGTCTACATCCGCCACCAAGATAATGTTATTTAAACAAGACTAAAACCAGTGCACTAAAACAGAAGCGAAAAATAAACCGGGAAAACGGAGGAATCCCCACCTCCATTTTTAAACATAGACCCATATATCACAGTAACAAGGTTATTGCAAATAACCGAACTCAATTACGGGTTCACCATAGCCCGTGCTACATGGACACTTCGTTCTGAGTAGCTAAACCTAAAACAACAACCACAACAACATCCTCTCCAAACACTTGACTATGGTGGCCTCCGAGCCATCTTACAACTCAGGAAAATTCACTGATGTTCAGGTCGCATCCCACCACAGTCAGCCAACAATTTCTTGTCAATTCCAAAAGAATTTTACAAGGCTTCTTGCCCGTATCTTCAGGAAAGTAATTTAAATTCCTCTGCCGCTCTAAAGTATTTCCAAACGGTTCAATGCTTCCAGTTTCCTCAATTACTAGAGAATTAAATTTTTTGTTCATTTAATGTTCATGAGAAAAATTTCTGATTTCTATGTAAACATAAGAAGTAAACATTAATAATGATCCAGACGGCCTTTTTCCGTGCTTTTGTTCCTATATACACGTTCAATATTTGTCATGTTCATCATGTTCATATTCCTAAGGTTGGTGAACATTTTTCCTTGGTCAGTCTCTTCACTTTTAGGATAATGAAAACACTCTTCTTAATGTTCATAGTTGCTAGAACACTTGAGTAACAGTGTGGACAGAACCGCCCGTCTTACTGTCGTCAGGAGAACCCTTCACCCCCGCCTGCCAGGGTTGGCCCCCCCCCTTCTGCTAGCGTGGGTAGACCCATCCATCCTGCTAGCGTGGGTAGAACCATCCATCGTGCTAGCGTGGGTAGAACCATCCATCCTGCTAGTGTGGGTAGAACCATTCATCCTGCTAGCGTGGGTAGAACCATGCTTCCTGCTAGCGTGAGTAGAACCATCCATTCAGTTTGCGTGGGAACAACCATCCATTCTGCTAGCGTGGGTAGAACCACACATCCCGCTGGTGTGGGTAGAACCATCCATCCTGCTAGTGTGGGTAGAACCATCCATCCTGCTAGTGTGGGTAGAACCATCTATCCTGTTAGCGTGGGTAGAACCATCTATCCTGTTAGCGTGGGAAGAACCATCCATCCTGCTGGCGTGGGTAGAACCATCCATCCTGCTAGCGTGGGTAAAGCCATCCTTCCTGCTAGCGTAGGTTGAACCATCTATCCACATGGCGTGCGTAGAACCATCTATCCTGCTTGCGTGGGTAGAACTATGGATCCTGCTGGTGTGGGTAGAACTATCCATCCTTCTAGCGTGGGTAGAACCGTTGATCCTGGTAGCGTGGGTAGAACCATCCATCCTGCTAGCGTGGGTAGAACCATCTATCCTGTTAGCGTGGGAAGAACCATCCTTCCTGCTAGCGTGGGTAGAACCATCTATTCTGTTAGCGTGGGTAGAGCCATCCTTCCTGCTAGCGTAGGTTGAACCATCTATCCACCTGTCGTGCGTAGAACCATCTATCCTGATGCTGCGTGGGTAGAACCATCTATCCTGCTTGCGTGGGTGGAACCATCCATCCTGCTTGCGTGGGGTAGAACCATCCATCCTGCTAGCGTGGGTTGGACCATCCATCTTGTTAGTGTGGGCAGAACAATTCATCTTGCTAGCGTTGGTATAACCATGCATCCTGTTCTCGTGGGTTGAACCATCCATCCTGCTAGCGTTGGTAGAACCATCCATCCTGCTGGCAGTGGTAGAACGATGTATTCTGCTGGTGTGGGTAGAACCATCTATCCTGCTAGCGTTGGTAGAATAATGTATTCTGCTAGCGTGGGTAGAACCATCCGTATGCTGGCGATAGGTAGAACCATCAATCCTGCAAGCGTGGGTAAAACCATCCTTCTCGTTAGCGTGGATAGAACCATCCATCCTGCTTGCGTGGGTAAAACCATCCATCCTGCTTGCGAGGGATGAACCATCTTTCCTGATAGCGTGAGTAGACCCATCCATCCTGCTAGCATGGATAGAACTATTCATCCTGCTGGATTAGGTAGAACCATCCATCCTTCCGGCATGGGAAGTACCATCATTCCTGCTAGAGTGGGTAAAACTATCCACCCTGGTTTGCAAGAAAATAACGTTGATGAAAAAATATGTCTTAGAAAATTTCTTTGATGCACGAAAGTGACTTAGAGAACAAATTTGATGAACGAAAATGTCTTAGAAAGTTTTTTTGATGAACCAAGGTGACTTAAAGAATAGCTTCGATGACTGAGATTAACTTTTGATGGGTCTGAGAATAATTTTTGATGACTCTAAGAAAGACTTTTGAGGATAAGAGCACATCTTTCTTTGATGAGTGTGTCTTTGATGAATTTGAGCGTGTTTTTGAGGTCTCTGAGCATGTCGATGATGTTTCGAAGAGTGTCTTTGACTATTTTTCTTCCTCCACGAAGTATACTGTTAGTTTCGAAAGTGCTGAAAGAAGTTACATTTGACTATTTTTAGTTGAGAGAAGAATAGTTTTAGTTAAGAACAGTGTTGAAAAGATGATGAAAGTGACTATTTTTAAGATGATTGACGAATACGTTTAGTTAAAAATGATGAACGTGGTGTCACGGGGGGTGGGCCGGGGCTCTGCTAACACTCGGCTGCTAGGGGCTCGAAAGGCCGAATACTCAGCCCCTCCGACTCCCGGGATTCACCGGTGTCTCCTTGGTCTCACAGGAGAGGACCAGCAATGCCCACCTCCGCAGGTCTTTGCTTCCACCACTGAAGGGGTGCCACTGACTCACCCTGGAAGCCCTTCAGTCAACCACGGGGAAACTGCTATCAGCAATTCCGGCCTAGACCCGTGGAGGAGTGAAGGAAGACTCGGGCTTACCTTATAACAATGACCTCCCTGAGTCTTGCCTGCCGGACAAAGAGGTAGCAGGAACTCCTTTCCCGCCTGTCTTCTCCATCTTTTCCTCAACACGGTCGCCAGCTGGGCTATTATATCTGCACCCCAGCGATGCAGTTCAGTGGGTGTATATATGTTATCTGTTGCCAGAGTGTTGCTACCCCCAAGATCTACTATTGGACTGTCGGCCCAGGGTACTCTCCCATGAAGGTCCGTGTGGCTTTACCTCTCTCTAACCAACACGTTACTAGTTGCCGCCATTCAGGCACTAGTACTGATCGGATGGCTAAGGGTGCACTTTATATAAGTCTGTGCTGTGTGCCACTCCCTAGGCAACAAGAAATTCTATAGGGAACGTGATGTCCCCTAAATGGTACTATGATAACCCTCGTGTATGCTCAATAGAGAAATTTTGCAATGGAGGCACACTTAAACACAATAGTAAAATGTGTGAATTTACTGACACGAATTACATGATCACACATATGATTACAAGTGATACAAGGAAATGAAAATAATAATAATAACTCTGGAGATTGTCAGCAACTCTTCTCCCACGTTCTCCAGGCTCCTTCAACTGGGCAGATAGACAGGAGTCACACACTCTCTCACAGAAGGGCCTCTTCACCACGTCGGCTCCTCTTCTTCACTGTCCTGCCATCCACACACACTGTCCTCTCTGACAGTCCTGGACATAAGCTGCCCTGCTGCCTATTCTGCTACTAAAGCATTAATATCCTATTTCCACATATATAAGTGAATATAATGGCCTATCTAGCCTACTCTCACAAAGGGGTAATGGGAGGGAAAATGATCTACCTTAACAATCCTTGGCTCACGACGCCTGTCCCTCGATGGTGTGAGGGTCCTATACTTCCTGAGTCGTTCCTCGGTGATCCAGGAACGTTCCCACAGGTCCTCAGGTGTCGTGAAGCCTTCACGTCTTCGCCGTTCCAATCCCTGGGATTCAGCTATCCCAATCCTGGTCCATCAATGGGCGCTGAGCTGATCGCTATATTCGCACACACGTTCCTCCCACAAGGCGCTGCTCCTCGTCCTAGAAACGGTGTCGTCCCTCCAACACCCTCAGTGGATGCGACACAGTCACAGCTATGCCTGCCCGCCACACCTTTCAGGCCCTCAACGTCACGCGCCGCCGCCCAGCGTCGTCGCCGACAATTCTCCAAGTTTGGCACTTCTCTGCCCACTGAACTTGGTTCCTTTTTGCTTCCCGGAGGTGTAGGAGGTGATATATAAGGTGGGCTGCGATGGCTAGCTCTAATCCACTGAGAAAGGCCTGTAAAGCCTCCAATTCTTGAGAGCTGAACGAGATGCGCCCTAACGCTCCCACTGTCAGTCCAACTCTGACGTTGGCGCCGCCCGGGACACTCGGTGACGTCACGGCGGGCTCTAATTGGTCGCCCGTGACCCGAGTCATCCAATCCGCACACGGCTAACGTCCATTCCAAAACGTCATATCTGCAGTAGGGGATACTCTTTCATTTATATCCGGGCGCCTCTTTCCCCTTACCTACAGGCTTATAGTGTAAGTTTCTCCCTGTAGGGAGAGTCGATATGACTCTTACAGCAGGCAACGAAAGAGATAGGAGAGGGCACCGTAACAGTGGCTATTTTTTTGTATTTGATTGACGAATAATTTAAGTTAAGAAATGACAAGAAAAGAATGTCTTGTTATATTTGTTACTGTATAAAATGCAGATTTGTTTAAGAACAGTGCTGGAAAGAATTAAGGAGTTGATAAAGAATTACTTTGACATAGTTTTTGAAAATAAGGCTGTTGACTGACTAAATACTTTGTAACTAATTTGTTAGGGGAACAGAAATACGGGTGGTATTATCTGACAATGAACTAGTTACTGAACGGAAGAAATAAGTGTACATTTTATTTAAAAAAAACATGTAAGAGAATGCAATAACACAGTGAACATGCAAGGAACATAAATTTGCAGAAAACATGTCAAAGAACACAGAGAATACGAAAAATAAACAACGAACTTGTGAAGAAAATGAAAAAATGACAAAGAACACAGAGAATAAGAAGAATAAACAATAAACTTCTGAAGAACATGAAAACATGACAAGGAACACAGAAAATACGACAATGAACACAGAGAATACAACGAAGAACACAAAGAACATGTATGAGAAAGGGGTGAACAAAGTGAATATGCGGGAAAATGAACTGATCTTGCAGAGAACATGCTGTGAACATTTTGAAGAACTTGGAGAGAACGCAGAGATCATGAACGAGAATGAGATGAACCCAGTGAATATGCGGGGAATATGAACTGAACTTGCAGAGAACTTCCAGAATATGTCAAAGAACACAGAAAACATGGACGAGAATGCGAAGAACACAGTAAATATGGAGAGAATATACAAATACTGTAAGATTATTGGTAATAGCTGTATTTCATATTCTTGAGGGTGCAGAGTTATGAATGACTCTGGGGATGGGAAAGTTAAAGGATTGGGCGAGATGAAGGGGGGAGTAGCGGACGAGGGAGGGGAAGATATGAGCGGAAGAGAGTTGGGAGAGGTAAGAGAAGAGGGAAGGTAAGGGGTGAGGGAGGGAGATAAAAGAGTGGACGGGTCTGGGGGGTACGGAGGAAGGTGGGAAGGAGAGGTAAGGTGTGATATGACTGTATGATTATTACCTTGTTAGTGATTATTTACATAGTTGAGTAAACAAAGGGTATTGGAGGAGATGATATGCTTACTTTGATAAGGTGATAGGCTGGAGAGGGCCTTGATCTGAAATCCTAAATCTGATGAATATTGAACTAATGCGAATGACTTGAACTGGAGCGCGGTAATTGTGTTTGATTTATTTTACAAGGTCTGAAATGTAGGTGGGGGTTATAAATTTAAGGGGTATTGGACACATATTAGTATATTATAGGAGTCATTTATGGCGGAGAACGGGAGCTAGAATTCGGTAATTGTTTGGATCTACTTTACTATGTCTGAAATACAGCGGGTTTAAATTTCAGGGAAATTGATCAGGTATTAACGAAGATATGAGGGGGGTTAAGGTGGGGTACGGCAGCTGGCGCTCGGTAACCAAATTATTGTATTTTACTATGTCTGAAATACAGCGGTTTTAAATATCGAGGAAATTGAGATATTATTATCGAAGTTGTAACAGTAAACTAAGGCGGGAAAAAAGAGCTGAAACTCTGTAACACTATTTTCTTTTTTTACTATGTCTGAAATATGACATATTTCAGACATGTCTGAAATATGACATAAAATATAGTTTTAAATTTGGCTAAAAATTAGGCTATTAGTAGCGACACTACACTTATAAACGTATAGAGCTGGGTCCAAGAGCTAATATGTGATGAACTTAAAAAAAATATCTGCTTAAGTCCGAAGAGTTTATTTTCTCTATAAGAATTGTTTTTAGAATGCTGGGGTAAGTAACACTAATATATTTAAGTTATAAACTGGTCTCTGAAAAATAGTTTGGTCTAAAAGTGATCTCTGAAATTATTTTGGTCTTATATGGATACTTTCATATTTTTGGGCTTAAAATAGTCTCTGACAATATTTCGGTCTTAAAATGATCTCTGTCAAATTCCAGTCTCAAATTGGACTCTGAAGAAATTTCGGTCTTTGACTGGTCTCTGAATAATTTCGGTCTTTAACTGAACTCTGAAGAAATTTGGTCTTCATCTGGTCTTTGAAACAATTTCGGTCTTTAACCGGTGAAACAACAATAAATGATATAAAACAAAATCTAACTGCTAATATGTCTATTTTCCTTAACAAAACCTATATGACAATATTCTCTGAAAATGGTCTTTTTGTAAAATTTCGGTCTTAAACTCTTAAATAAACTTCCATGAACTCTGAAATATTTTATAAAACTGAACTCTGAAATAATTTTGATGTTAAACGAGTGTGACAGAATAAAATTGTGATAAAAATTCAGGCTCAAACGGGTGGGGCACAGTGGTAAATAACACAGGTTTTTTTCTTACCTGGAACCCCAGAAGCATCAGCGATAAGTTTCCAAAAAAAGTAAACTTATCTCTGATGTGTCAACCCTTCTACTACTGTCCATTACTATAACAACTCGGCCACACTGACTGTACAAAAGAATTGGAAGTCGTCTGACACTGAACTGAATTCACGAGAGCTCTCGGTAACCTCTTTGGGGTACAAATATTTCATGAAATCACTTCATCATGCTGGGGCCACGTGAACAGCATTTGTGTGGCAAGATTGAATGGTCACCAAGCTAGTATGCAACAGAAAAAAAAAGAGTAGTTCTAATTCTGTTGTCAGGGTGAAGGGAAGGGAAGTATGAGGATAAAGCGCTAGTTCATTACAAATATATAGCACTTGGATGGGGGTCAGGATAAGGATTTGAGATGGAACAGAGGGAAGGAGTGGTGGCCAATCACTTGGGCAATGAGGGATTGAACGCCGACTTGCATGAAGCGAGACTGTCGCTCTACCGTCCTGCCCAAATAGGTGGTGTTATCCGTGAGAATTTTTCTACTCACGGTGTTCTGTCAGCGTTAGCAGGATAACATTTTCTGCCTAAGCAGTCAGAGAGGATGGTTCTACCCACACCAGCAGGATGGATGGTTCTTCCTACGCAGGCAGTATGGACTGTTCTACCCACGCTGGCAGGACGGATGGTTCTACCCACGCTAGCAGGAAGGATGGTTCAACCCATATATATAGTAAACTCATTACATTTTATCAAGATTAATTGTAGTAATTTCCTGGCGTTTAATGAATTAACGTAGCGTAACCTACTATTTTTAGTGTATTTGTGCGCGTGTATCTTATCCATCGTATACAGTTGTTTTCACAAATAAATAAATGCTAGTCGATGCCGTCGTGTACTCTATCTGTTTGTGTAGAAATTTTACGAAGGCGAGACGAGGTTAATAAGACACGATAATTCCATTCATTGGTAGTAGGGAGTCAGCGAGATTCTGCCGCCGACAGCTGTCATCGTCTGTCAACAAGGTTAGGTGATTTATGGTTTTCACTGGGACTGGGGAACGCGGTGAACGACGTGAAGGAAAGATAGTTCCGGTCTAGATGTTCTAGAGGTTTAACGTAATAGGGTAGGAGATACCTTCGGAGACTATTGATCAAGTGATTACTTGTGGAAATCGGAGTTGTGTTAAAATTTCACCGCAATCGGTTGTCGGAATCAGAACTTAGCCTGTTTTCTCCGGGTAGGGTTAGGTTGCGAGGTTTTAGCGAGAATATGTCGTGTGAGAAGATGACGCTCAGGAGTAAAGGGACGGTAGACAACGAGGCTACTGGGGGAGCACCATCGACAGACACTCACCTGGTGGGGGTAGTACGGACGGTAATCCTTGGGGGAGGATCCCAAGCGAACCCCACGGGGGGAGTAACGGATCCGGGGGCCCAAGGGGCGGCAGACCTGGACGAAAGCAGGATTTCATTAGGGGGCTCTTCCTCAACTGACAGCACGATGATTGGTGGGGTGATAGGAAGTGATGGGGTTGTGGCCCCACTATTAGAACATCCACCCCAGTTGGACAAGGAGTTCCCGGGGATGATGCCATTGCGGGTTCTCAAGGTCTGACGGTTCCTGGGCTTACGAACGTACACACACCACCCTCACAACCCCAACAAATTACAGCAGGTACAAACGACGCACAACAACAAGCCCTACAGATGCTACTACAGGCACTGCAGGTTGCAACACAACAACAACAACAGATACAACAAGCGTACCACAACAACAACACAGATACAACAAGCGTACCACAACAACAACCACAGATGCGACAAGTTGTACACAACAACAGCCACAGATACAACAGGTGGCACACAACAACAACAGATGCAACAAGTCGTAACACAACAACAGATACAACAAGTTGTACCACAACAACAACAGCAGACATTACAGTTGCACAACCACAACAACAAAAACAGATACAACAATTGTACCACACCAACAACAACAGATACACAGGTTGCTCACAACAACCCCAGGGTACTACAGATGCTGACAGCTACTTCAAGGACAGAACGGTTCACAACACTCACACAATCAACAACAGGGTCCACGACCACCTTATCAGAGTAGTACCCCAATAGTTGCTCGCCTGGGGTAGCCCCTTGGTCACTGGGGAACCCCTCCTCATCCCAATCCACACCCAACCCCTCATAGTTCCTTCCCCCACTGGTCAAGCACCCCCTTACACTCCCAGACTCCATCCTATAGACCGGGACTTGTGGCGTCACTCCCGAAGTTGTCCTTGCCAAGGTTAATTGTGCTGAGCTCCCATCGAATAAAGTAGAACGCAACCGTTGCGTAGAAATTGGTTGTGGGAGATGGATTCTGTGTTAGCCGCGGCTCCGGATGATGAAACTAAAATTACTCTGGCCACTGGGGCATGTGTGGGTCGCGACGGGCCCCTGAGGAAGTCTGAGGAATTCAGGCATTTGGTGACGTGCCACAATTCGTGCAGGCCATCAAGGATCGATTTAAAGCAAAGATTACTAAAGAGGAGGCTCGTCGCTATTTAACGTCACTTCAGAGGGATAAAGCACTCAATTAAAAGATTTGGGGCCTTCCTTCGCACCAGGATAGGCGATCTAACTCAGGAGTTGGGTACGATGCGCAACAGAGGAACGTTTGCGAAGCAATTATTTTGTAAAGCCTTGCCCGCTCATATCGGTCCTACTTAGCTACGGACACGCTTCCCTGATTTTTAGGGACTCGTACAATACGCCGAAGAACATATAGATGAGGACTTGGATGTGGAGGAGGCCCGGTCTTCGCCATATGTTAATGCGGTGAGCAGGAACGTAGAGAACGGGCAGGGGGGCGATAGGTCAGGGCCCTCCCAGACGAAAACGGGGCGGTGGACGCACCGACCAACCCCCACGTAATGATTGTGGGACTCGCGTACGTGTTTTATTGTGGGAAAAGAGGCCACGTAAAGCGAGATGCGGAAGGTGAGAACAGAAAAATGAGAGAACCCCGCCTCGGGTTGGTGGCAGACCTACGTTTGAGATGACGGTTGAAGGTGTGAGATTGACAGTTTTGTGGACACCGGAAGTCAAGCAACTCTCATTAAAATCAGCCTTCAGCACACTTAAAGAGACACGCCTTAAGCGTTGTGGGAAGCATTTAACAGCAGTAATGGCACACTTTAATATCTTGGGCCAGGCCACTCTTAATTTTGAAGTGGGTAAGGGAGAAGCTACCCACACATTGCACGATTGTCGAGAATCTTGCATTCCCTGGTCAGTTTTGTGGGAATGGATTTTCTGGACGAGTTAACTTTCGTTTGTCTGTTCAACAGGGATCAAGGAAGTGCAGATTGAAGTTGGGCCAGGTAGTTTATCCCATTAAAATGGTAGATCATCCCAGTAATTGCTTCCTTAGTAAGAAACAGAAGTACAACATCACACCCTAAGTTGTTGTTTAAGTCTCTTCCAGACACAGATAAGAAATCATGTGGTTACATGCCTTAGTGAAACAATATGCCCACCCCATTCAGTTAAGTTCATTAAAGTATCAGTGGACGTCACATTGCACCAGGTACCACCCTTCAGGTGGCTGGGAGATGTGACAGGTTGTTGATCCCTCATCATTTGATCACAGTGCTTGATAAAGGTGCCCTTATTCCAGTTGTCAATCTCTCGCACAAAACCTATCGTTTCAGGGCAGGTGATAGGTGTCTCAGCTACAGTTGTAGAAAATACAGGAATTTTCAATATCAAAGCCGGAGGAGATGCCAGCCACCACAGCACAATGTAGTGCACTGAATGTTACAGATAGTAGCACACAGGGGAAACACAAGACCGAGACAGGAAAAAGTAGCAATACTCAGGAAGTTGATAAGTTAATCTCGGCTCTGGATTTGCAACATGTGCAACAGTCAGATAGAAAACTTTTGAGAGGGATTTTACGTAAATTCCTAGACTGTTTGCAACAGAAGACGATCAAATCGGGCTTCTGGATAGGATCGAACATGTGATTCCTACCGGTGATCATCCTCCTATTTACACCCGTCAATGGAGGCTTCCGAACGGGCGAAGGAAGTAATTAGGGATGAGTGTCAGAAGATGTTAGACAGAATGTGATAGAGCCTAGTACATCACCATGTTGTCGCCAGTAGTATTGGTACGTAAACCGGATGGTAGTTAGAGATTTTGTGTTGACTACCGAAAGATAAATGAAATTACTAAAGTGATGTGTATCCTTTACCACGGATACAAGAAATTATAGATCAGTTTGGGGCAGCCAAATACTTTTCCACTCTGATGCGAAATCTGCGTATTGGGCCATACCAGTAGCTGAGAAGATAGAGAGAGACCGCCTTCTCTGATGGGTTCATACTTATCAATTCAAGCGGATGCCTTTCGGGTTAAAAACAGCGCCTTCATCATTCAGAGGGCTATTAATTATATCCTCAGTCCAGTCTTGGAAAGGCACTCATTAGCGTACCTGGATGATGTGGTTATCTACTCTAGGACGTTCGATGAGCACTTACGAGATTTGACTGAGACGTTGTCACTATTAGATAAGGCGGGCTTCAACTTAACGTGAGTAAGTGCACTCTGGCGTCTCAGAATTCAAGTTTCTGGGATTCCAGGTGAGCACAGATGGTATCCGACCTGACCCGACTCCTGTCGTGCCATTGCTGACATGCCAACACCTAAGACAGCAAAGGATGTTCGAAGGTTTCTGGGGGCAGCCGGATATTTCCGTCGCCACATAGAGGGTTTTGCAAGTACAACAGCACGTTAACTGAGCTTACTAAGAAAAATGTAAATTCGTTTGGAAACCTGAGCATGATAACGCTTATGCAAAATTAAAAAGTCAACTCATTACAACCCCAGTACAGTATGGCAGTACCTGATTTGATAAGGAGTGGAAGTACACACTGCGCCATGGTATAGCTATTGGTGGGTGCTTAATGCAACGTGATATGACAATCTTCCTCACCCTGTAGCATATTTCAGCAGGAAGGTTAAGGGTCCGAGATCCGCTATTCGGCAACGGATAGGGAAGCTTTGGCTGTGTAGAAAGTGTTAGGTACTTTGAACGTATTTTCCAACGTCACTTTGTCATTTATACAGATCACAAGCTTTAACTCATATTTTTAAGAAAAGAAACTAAGTGCCCTCGCATGTCACGTTGGTCTCATGAACTAGCTGCTCACTCGTTCCAAATACTTTACAAGCCTGGTCCATCACATGTTGTACCAGACACTTTGAGTAGAAACATTG
>WNGS01167199.1:3831-19522 GCA_020271785.1 Procambarus virginalis | reverse complement strand
TCCCAGACTGACCTTCCAGGCAGCCGAGGTAATATCCCAGACTGACCTTCCAGGCTGCCGAGGTAATATACCAGACTGACCTTCCGGGAAGCTGAGGTAATATCCCAGACTTACTTTCCGGGCAGCCGAGGAAATATCCCAGACTGATCTTGCAGGCAGCCGAGGTAATATCCCAGACTGACTTTCCGGGCAGCCGAGGAAATATCCCAGACTGACCTTCCAGGCAGCCGAGGTAATATCAGCCGAGATAATATCCCAGACTGACCTTCCAGGCAGCCGAGGTAATATCCCAGACTGACCTTCCAGGCAGCCGAGGTAATATCCCAGACTGACTTTCCAGGCAGCCGAGGTAATATCCCAGACTGACCTTCCAGGCAGCCGAGGTAATATCCCAGACTGACCTTCCAGGCAGCCGAGGTAATATCCCAGACTGACCTTCCAGGCAGCCGAGGTAATATCCCAGACTGACCTTCCAGGAAGCCGAGGTAATATCCCAGACTGACCTTCCAGGCAGCCGAGGTAATACCCAGACTGGCTTGCAGACAGCCGAGGTAATATCCCAGACTCGGCTTGCAGCAGCGGAGGTAATATCCCAGACTCGGCTTGTAGACAGCCGAGGTAATATCCCAGACTCGGCTTGCAGCAGCGGAGGTAATATCCCAGACTCGGCTTGCAGGCAGCGGAGGTAATATCCCAGACTCGGCTTGCAGGCAGCCGAGGTAATATCCCAGACTGACCTTCCAGGAAGCCGAGGTAATATCCCAGACTGACCGTCCAGGCAGCCGAGCGTTAAGAACCCCAGTAAGCCTAATGACGTAGGTTTGCCTCCGTGAGAGTTATTCCCCACCTGACTAAATTAAAGGAATTAAACCAAGGAAATGTCAGTAAATATGACTAAGGAGAAGTAAAGCTAAGGGCAAGCAACTTGAGGAAACGAGGTAAGATAAGATGTCGACAGTATGTTACGAGACGTGACGTGGGCTTAGGTCTTAACTCAGATTATTCATGAGAGTCGACGTGTACAAAAGTACATCGTAGTCTCTTATGAAGCAGGAAATTTGTAGCTCATGGTGAAGAGTTTGAGAGAAAGCTTTGTGATCGACGTTGTGAGGAAGCTGTTTGAGGAAACGTGTAACGTTTCTGTTATCGTGGTAACTATATCGGGGCCGCCTGAAGCCTATTGGGTTGTAGTATCTTTGTGGACCGTACTCTGTGAAAATCATTTAAGTGGATAAATTGGGCCTCATTCGTGTGTGGAACCTCTTTGGCGACTATTCACGCTCAAGTTTGGACGGGTAGGAGCCGTTAGTGGCACGTCCAAGAGGTATTTGTCAACGACCGGGTAATGCGCCTTATTTGGCGCGTCGTGGACAAGAGTCGTCACACCATCCTTTTTGCGGTTTGTACAGCGGAACTAAACGTATATGATGGAGCTTATACAGTGGAACTGCATGTGTATGAAGAAGCTTGCGTAGTGGAGCTGCACGTATATGATGAAGCCTATTTAGTGGAACTGCATGGATATGGTAGAACTTCAGGTAGCAATGGTAGCTGATGGACGGGAGTCATCGCTAATGAAGAAAGCAGGATCACAGGACTTGAAAGGACGAAAGATCAGTTTTTAAGGAGAATTGTGTCAACCTTTCTTCTCGTTCGAGGGATTGTTATTAATGTGCTCCATCTTAATTCTCCTTATTCCACTAAAGTCTGTTATTAATGTAATATATTCTTAATATATTCTGATAAATATATTATACTACATCTCTAGTGGGTGTTCGATGTATTAATTGTTCAGTAGTTGAAACGCTGTCATCTAATTATTTTTCCAGCATGAAATTTCTTAATTTAAAAATATAACACCTCGATATTATGCTAAATGAAAGAGTAAAATTAAATTCAAATGAAGCATAACTGGTACTTGATTCTCTAATAATAACTGTTACCTGGTGCCGCCAGCTTGTCTCCTATCCTCCCGGTATGCAGCCAGTAACAGTCTCGTATCTCCCCAATGTCCATACAGTTAGTTTCCTATCTCCCAAGTGCCCAGCAAGTAAGTCTCATTCCTCCCCAGTGCCCAGCCAGTGTGCGCCAGTAGATCAAGTAGTGCCCAGAGAACCACCATGCGGTTTTTCATCTTCCTGTCAGCCATTGTAATGCTCACCGCTGCCGCTGGTGTCAAGAACATCATAAGTCAATCTAACGATGAAGTAGACGTAAGTCTGCATCTAATTTATGTTTTCATCTTTCTAAATAATGTGTCCGTAGCCATGTAAGTATATAACGCATCACTGTCACTGAACGTAAGTCGCGATCATTCAACCAATCAATACTGTTATTCAGAAGTTATCCCACAAATATTGTAAAATATTCAGTAATATATTAAAAACCTAATGATACTCACCTAATACTGATACTTGTACCTATATATTTTATGTAAGAAACTGAAATACTCATTTTACCATGAATAATTAGTAACTAATTACATCTATACTCTAAGATAACGTTTGTCTGTTCAAAGTTGGAGGTGAGACGTTTGCCGTGGAGGTGAGACGTGAGTAAAGACTCACGCAAATTTACATGGGTAGTGGTATGTGGCACCATACTCAGAAGGACTTGCTAAATTTTTCTAAGTTTTGAAGAACTTTAATATCAATCTGGTGTTCAAAAATGCGATAAAATCCATTTTAGTCAAGAACTTGCCCATTTATGCAGAAGGTGTGTGTGTATTTGATCCCTTGTCGTCAGTTTATGTACATCAGACAAGCAGGTAAATATTTTTCATGTTTTGATTTGATTAGAGCTGTCCAACATTAAAGTGCATTGTATATACATGTCAATCACTGTGATCATATTATTGATATGAGTGGATCAAAAAGTATTGCTCACTGCAGTGCAGTGGTTTTGTTGAACGAAATTTGATCGAAACTTCGAACAATATATTTTTTGTTTTTACATGCAAAGCATGCAATTTTAATACAATAAAAACAACACAGAATACAGAACAGAACAAATAGAACAATAGACCACCGGCCAAAAGGGCCGACAGCACTTCACAACAAACCACAAACACGATAAATGCAGAAAAAAATATAAGCATACAAGAAGGCACAAAGCATAATATATTGGCAAACAAGCAATCACAGTAACATCACAAAACAAAGCCTACATAAAACAAAACAGACAACAAAGGCAAAACAGGGAACGTAACAGTACAATCACAATACATACCAAACAAAACATAAATAACAAACACAGACAACAGGTAAAGCACGCCATAACAAACGGAAGGCAAAACAAATGGCAAAACCAAACAAAAAACACTCGCCAACAGCCTGAAGGGCACACAATATTGCATAAACAAGCGCATGCGACATCCACAACCGAACACACAAACGCACAGGAACCGCACACCCACCCACCAGCCATACACAGAAAACCCAGAACACACACCGGAGCACGCAGGAACCAGGAAATAAAACCCAACCCACCCACCAACACACACACTCCACCTGCACCCCACAACCATGCACGCAACAGGAAACACAGAATAAACAGAAATCATTTGCGAGGAACATCGTGAGAAACGTACTTCTCCGGGACGGAAACAGGAGGATATTTCGCCTTGTAAGCTTCCCAGACTAGATCTTCATGGTCGGTAGGGTTTTTGACCCCCCTCGTCCGCTGGGGTATCATAAACTCGGGAACAACTATATCGGGCAGCATCGGCCAACGCCCGAGGTCACTGACGCACTTCGCATAACGAGGCCGGGGAGCGCCAGCCACGCCCTTCGAAGAAGCAGACGACACTGGAGAAGCAGACGAGGGTCGCTGAGACTGCCACGCCGTTGCACACACAGAGGGCTCAACAGAGGGCACCACCACAGGGGCAACAGCGGCCACGGGCTCACCACCAGACGACTGCAGGGAACCACGGCGGCACGCATCCTTTCTCAAAGTCATCACCAGGCCACGCCCAGCACCAGCATCCGCACCACCCCTGGCACCGGAAGCCACCACACCCCACTGCGGAGAGCCCCCGGGCGGGGAAGGAACAGGAGGCACACCCGAGACACAGGCACCAGCCCCAGCAGGCACATGTACCTCCGCCACCACCAACCGTGTAGACAGCGACCCATCTGGTGCCACGCCGTCATCACCTGAAGACCCACAGTCACCGAATTCCTCAACATCAGCCCAGGCAGTAGACGAACGCCTGGAACGTTTGGGCTCCGGCCGGAGATCATCAGAGCTGGAAGCAGATCCAGAAGTACCGGCACCACAAGCCGGACGAACCGACGCAATGCAGAACGGCAGCAGCCTCTACCACAGGAGGAACAGGACCACACACGACAGGAGGCACCGCAGCCACCCCAGCACCCAGCACAGTAGGGACCCAAGGTGAGGATACAGGGCCAGGGTCAGCAGCCAAAGACGAGGGAGCAGACGGCGACGCCTACAGGGAGTACCAGGAAGGTCCACGGGAGCTGCAGGGCCAGAGACATGGTCAGGAGGAACATCCGACGGCATCGCAACACCCGGAGGAGGGTCTGCGACAACCAGGGGAACTTTGGGTGACGCTGGGGGAGCCTCAGCAGCGAACGGGACGCTCACCTCCTCACCCCCGAGTCCTCCTCCAGAGGGAGCGGCGGGAAATCCTCTTCACGGAACAAGTTCACGGGCGCGACTGGATCAGCAGTACACCCGGCAGCCTGATGCCCCAACAAGCAACACCGGAAGCAAGTACGGGGTTGTCGGGCATAAAACACCCACACGTAGTATCCCAACAGCCGGACAGAGGATGGAATGTCCGACTTCAGCCGCATCCCGAGGGTTCGAATGCTGGTCTTCACTCCCGAATATGTGCCGGACGAAAGGGAATTCAGCCGCACACTGATGACGGGGCCGTACCTCTGGAAGAAACGCCGGAGGAGTGTCTGGGAAACTCCATGGGGGCGCCATGGACACTGACGTACGTCACAGCGCCACTACGGTCCGAAACTGTCACAGACCTGGAGCCGTCCTGCAGTTGCAAAGTACGGCCCTCGTACCTCCGAAGAAAAGCACGGTACACCGCCTCACCCACAAACTTGATGATGACACGGTGAGCAGACACCATCTCAACACCATAAACGTCCCGAACCGGGACGCGAAGCATGTCACTCAACACCACGTCCACCAGCGGGTAACCAGCACGGCCAGTAAACTCCAAGCCGATGGAGTTCAACCGCACTACAGCGGGAATAGGGCCGCCCATCACAAAACACGCCACGTCTCCACCATCAGGAACAGCAGGGAGGGTAGACACCCCCACACCCCCTGCCGGCGAAAACGGCAACTACCTCAAACTGCCAGAGCGGTCAAGCGACACGTCCGCACTCAACGGCAGCGCAGGTGGAACTCCAACTTCGAACAATATAAATGGAAAGATTTAAGTGATCTATTATTTATTCACCCTCCAGATGGTAGAAGATATTTGCGAAGACTGGTAAATATATAAAAAGTTAATAATAGTCACAATGATGTTGTGTTTAATGACATACATTAAAGTTTTACATAAAACTGAAACAGCTTTAATTGGCCTGAAGCTAAAAGACTTCTAACAACATGATTCTAACAACATCCTCACCCATGGATGAGGTGAAGGTGAAGCACCTCACATTATACAAACTCTTGTTTTTATAAAGGCTGGTGCCGTATGTTGTGTGATCCGTCGTGCTTTGGAAGTTGGCAAAGTGTAATTTGTGCTGACAAAACTGGAAAAGGTTTATATTTTGCCAGCAGATTAATTCCCAAACTGAGGGGCATGAGATACGAGAAGAGACTATGGGAATTAAACCTCACGTCACTGGAAGACAGATGAGTTAGGGGGACATGATCACAATATAAAAGATTCTCAGAGGAATTGATATGGTAGATAAAGACAGACTATTTAACACAAGAGGCACACAGGTGGAAGTTGAGTGCCCAAATGAGCCATAGAGACATTAGATTTTTTCAGTGCCACAGTAGGTGACAAATGGAATGCATTAGGAAGTGATGTGGAGGCGGCAGACTCCATACAAAGTTTCAAGTGTAGATATGATAGAGTCCAATAGGCTCAGGAACTTGTGCACCAGTTGATTGACAGTTTAGAGGCGGGACTATAGCGCCAGTACTGAACCCCCTGCAACTACAACTAGATAAGTACACACACACACACACACACACACACACACACACACACACACACACACACACACACACACACACACACACACACACACACACACACACACACACACACACACACACAGACATACCCCACACACAGTTATGGGAAGCAGCCAGGGCGAACAAACGCAAGAATTGCTACACAAGCACTGGAGGAATTTAGGAGGGAGATGAATGAAATGAGGATTACAATTAACAACCTGCAAAGTGAGCTGACATCAGCAAGGGAGGAGATCAAATCTCTCACAGAGAAAAATAAAGAGACCGAGCATCAGATTATCATCCAAAGGGAAGGTGGGAATGTTACATTGGAAGGAAATGCCTCTGTACCTGACACATTTGCGGACATATTGAAAAAGAGCTCAGAGGCAATGGCCACAGTGAGGGAGGTAGCCATGCAAGCTGCTACCTCACAGGAAGCAGCAAGGTGCACCACTCAACTGCTGGAGAGAAAGAGATCAGTGGTAGTTGTAGGCATCAAAGAACAGGAAGGATCCAACAGGCAAGAATGGAATGGCAAGGATAGAGAGGCAGTACATGGGCTACTGAAGGGGTTACAGATGGAAGAGGCTGCACACAACATTGAGAAGGTTTTCAGGTTGGGCTGGTACAACAGGGACAGAAACCGACTTGTAAAGGTGGTGTTTGCAAACGAAACCACGAAGGAGGATATTCTAGAAAGAAGAGTCGTCTCCAACATGTGGAGGGATACAAACAAGTATTCCTGCAGAGGGACAGGACGAAGGAGGAGAGAGCCAGGGCAGCAGAGGCAAGGAGGAAGCGCAGGGAGAGAGGAGCAAACCAGGAAATCACAGCCCCAACACAGCAGTCCCAGAGACAAGAGGGGAACCCAAAACCAGCATCCCAGCAACACCAGAGGGGGGGGGGCAACACCACCAACCCCCTCTGCATAGAAACCCTTCCTTCCCTCACCCTACCTGCCCCCACCCACCCTCCCTCCCCCCCCCCACCCCATTCTGACCCGACACCCATCCCCATTCCCATCATGTCCCCCCTCCCACCTTTCCCCCCAGTCCCCTTCCCCTTCATCCCATACCCTCCCTATTCTCCTCCCCCCTCACCCCGTATCCTCCATGTCCCCCCTATCTCCTTAACCCCACCCTACCCGTTCCCCCTTCCCTTAAACCCCAACCCCCCACCAAAACCCTCTGCGACCCTGCAAACCACCTCACAGATCCTCTCACCCACGGAACAGCTTCCCACACCAGTAGAATACTCGCCAAGAAAGGGATATGTAAATGAACAGAGAAAGTGAGCTTCAAGGCGATGTACACTAACATAGATGGGATTACAAATAAAACTAGTGAACTTGGAGAGTGGGCACTAGAAGAAAACCCAGACATAATAGCACTCACAGAAACAAAGCTAACGAAAATCATAACAAATGCAGTGTTCCACAGGGCTACTATGTAGTGAGGAAAGAGAGAGAAGGGAGAGGAGGAGGTGGTGTGGCTTTGCTACTAAGAGAAGGTTGGAGTTTCGAAGAGATGGTAATTCAGAACTGTGAAGGTTTCAGGGACTACATATCAGGCACCATTGCAACTGGAGGACAGAAAATTATATAGTAGTCATATATAACCCCCCACCGAATGACAGAAGACCCAGACAGGAATATGATAGAAACAACATGGCCACCATCAATATAATAGAGAGAGCAGCTTCTGTGGCTAGCAGGAACGGATCCAGACTTCTAATCATGGGAGACTTCAACCATGGGAAGATAGATTGGGGGAACAGAGACCCACGGAGGCCCAGACAATGGAGAGCTAAGCTGCTGGATGTGGCAACAAGAAACTTTCTAAGTCAACACGTCAAGGGACCGACAAGAATGAGAGGAGGGGATGAACCAGCCTTGCTTGATTTGATATTTACCCTAAATGAGTCGGATATAAGGGAAGTTAAGTTGGAAGCCCCTTGGGAATGAGTGATCATAGTGTATTGAGCTTTGAGTACCTGGTTGAGCTAGGAATTATCACCCCCAAAAAGAACTGGGAACCAAAGGGCTGGCGTACCGAAAGGGAAACTATGAGGAGATGAATAAATTCCTATGGGATATACATTGGGACACAGAACTCGGAACCAAGTCCGTACAAGACATGATGGACTATGTCACCCAAAAATGTCAGGAGGCTGTAAGCAGGTTTGTCCCAGCCCAACAGGAAAAACAGAGAAGCAAAGGAAGAATCCGTGGTTTAATAGGGAATGTATGAAAGCAAAGGAGCTGAACAAAAGGGCATGGAGGAACTTCCGTAATAACAGAACACCAGAAAGTAGAGAGAGATACCAGAGAACCAGGAACGAGTATGTCAGTGTGAGAAGAGCAGCTGAGAAAAGGTATGAAAATGATATAGCTAAAAAGCCAAGACTGAACCAAAGCTACTACACAGTCACATCAGGAGGAAGACAACAGTGAAGGAACAGGTGATTAAACTTAGGGTGGGCGAGGACAGGTACACAGAGAATGACAAAGAGGTGTGTGAAGAACTCAACAAAAGGTTCCAGGTCTTTACAATAGAACAGGGAGATATCACGGCGCTGGGAGAGGTGGCAGCAAACCAGGTGACCTTGGATAGGTTCGAAATTACAAGAGATGAGGTCAAAAAGCACCTATTGGAGCTGGATGTGAGAAAAGCTGTTGGGCCGGATGGAATCTCGCCATGGGTATTGAAAGAGTGTGCAGGAGCACTTTGCTTACCACTCTCCATAGTGTATAGTAAGTCACTGGAAACGGGGGACCTACCAGAAATATGGAAGACTGCTAATGTAGTACCAATATACAAAAAGGGTGACAGACAAGAGGCACTGAACTACAGGCCAGTGTCCTTAACTTGTATACCATGCAAGGTGATGGAGAAGATTGTGAGAAAAAACCTAGTAACACATCTGGAGAGAAGAGACTTCGTGACAACCCATCAACATGGGTTCAGGGAGGGTAAATCTTGCCTTACAGGCTTGATAGAATTCTACGATCAGGTGACAAGAATTAAGCAAGAAAGAGAAGGGTGGGCGGACTGCATTTTTTGGACTGTCGGAAAGCCTTTGACACAGTACCCCATAAAAGGTTGATGCATAAGCTGGAGAAACAGGCAGGAGTAACAGGTAGGGCGCTCCAGTGGATAAGGGAGTACCTAAGCAATAGGAAGCAGAGAGTTACAGTGAGGGGTGAGACCTCAGACTGGCGTGAAGTCACCAGTGGAGTCCCACAGGGCTCTGTACTTGGACCTATCCTGTTTCTGATATACGTAAATGATCTCCCAGAGGGTATAGACTCATTCCTCTCAATGTTTGCTGACGACGCCAAAATTATGAGAAGGATTAAGACAGAGGAGGACAGCTTGAGACTTCAAGAAGACCTGGACAAGCTGCAGGAATGGTCGAACAAATGGCTGTTAGAGTTTAACCCAAGCAAATGTAATGTAATGAAGATAGGGGTAGGAAGCAGGAGACCAGATACAAGGTATCATTTGGGAGATGAAATACTTCAAGAGTCAGAGAGAGAGAAAGACCTGGGGGTTGATATCACGCCAGACCTGTCCCCTGAAGCTCATATCAAGAGGATAACATCAGCAGCATATGCCAGGTTGGCTAACATAAGAACGGCCTTTAGAAACTTGTGTAAGGAATCTTTCAGAACATTATATACCACATATGTCAGACCAATCCTGGAGTATGCGGCTCCAGCATGGAGTCCCTATCTAGTCAAGCATAAGACTAAACTGGAAAAGGTTCAAAGGTTTGCCACCAGACTAGTACCCGAGCTGAGAGGTATGAGCTACGAGGAGCGACTGCAGGAATTAAACCTCACTTCGTTGGAAGACAGAAGAGTTAGGGGGGACATGATCACCACATTCAAGATTCTCAGGGGAATCGACAGGGTTGATAAAGACAGGCTGTTTAACACAGGGGCACACGCACTAGGGGACACAGGTGGAAACTGAGTGCCCAAATGAGCCACAGAGATATTAGAAAGAACTTTTTTAGTGTCAGAGTGGTTGACAAATGGAATGCATTAGGAAGCGATGTGGTGGAGGCTGACTCCATACACAGTTTCAAGTGTAGATATGATAGAGCCCATTAGGCTCAGGAAACTGTACACCTGTTGATTGACGGTTGAGAGGCGGGACCAAAGAGCCAGAGCTCAACCCCCGCAAGCACAACTAGGTGAGTACAACTAGGTGAGTACNGTGCTAAGAGGAACAAGGAGCAGAGTACTGGTGTTATATAACAAACAAGTTGGAAGGACCTACGCCTGGCAGCGGCGTGGATGGAGACAACAGGCCTACCACTGTCAACAGTACTTAACACCTGTTTGTGCTGTGGGATGTTTTGAATTGGCGATAAGGGTAAGGCCTCTCACACAGTTAGTCAGTCAATCGGTGTACAGTGGTATTGCTTTTAATAGTTAGTCTTGATATAAGTTAAACATAGGAAACGAATATCAAGGGAAAAGTGCAGCTCGTGTGGGACCTAGTTTCTGACACCCAAGTGTGAAAAATACTCCACCCTACACTGGGACAACTCCCCCCCCTCCCTTCTCTCTCCCCCACCCCCTCCCACCAGAACAACAAGAGGGTACACACAGCTCTCAGCCATATGGTTCAAACTCTCCCATAACCCCCACACTCTAATCCTCCCACATACCCTCACCATCCCTTCCTCTCTCTCCCTCCCCCCCCCCAACACACTCCCAGATCTCTTCTCTCTCTCTCTCTCTCTCTCTCTCTGCTCCTCTCTCTCTCTCTCTCTCTCTCTCTCTCTCTCTCTCTCTCTCTCTCTCTCTCTCTCTCTCTCTCTCTCTCTCTCTCTCTCTCTCTCTCTCTCTCTCTCTCTCTCTCATAGGGAAAACATGGAAGGGACACGAACTCGGGGTGCCAAACGCAGGATGACAATCGAGGCCGGAACAAACTCAGAGGATGGGGTGGAACAGGAAGCCTGGATGAAGGGAGTATTCCAGCAAATGTGGGATGAATTCAGTGAAGGACTGAGGGTAATGAGGGAGACAGTTGCCAACCTGCAGGATGAACTAAGGGCAGCAAAGGAGGAGATAAGATGCCTGAAGGAGACTTCTCCACAATACCAGACACAAACCGTGCCTCAGGGAGACAGGAATGCTACTGTGGAGGGGACCTCAACACCTCAGCTCTCATTTGCTGAAATGCTTAAAAAGAGCCCTGAAGCTAGGTCTGCAGTTAAGGAAGTTGCCATGGAAGTGGCCTCCTCTCAGGAAGCAGCTAGATGTACTAGCCGGCTGATAGAGAGAAAAAGAGCAGTAGTAGTGGCTGGCATTAAAGAGCAAACAGGGGCCAGGCCAAAGGAGCGGAGAGACAAGGACAAAAACATAGTTAAAGAGATCCTTAAAGAGGTAAGCATGGAGGGAACTGTACAAAATGTTGAAAAGGTTTTCAGGCTTGGAAAGTACAACAAGGACAGAGACCGAATGATAAAGGTGGTATTCATGAGCGAAAACACGAAAGAGGAACTGTTAGAAAGGAAGTGCTGTCTAGCAAATGTAGAGAAGTTCAAAAAAGTATTCCTACAGAGGGATATGACAAGGGAAGAGAGAAAGCAGGCAGCAGACGCGAGGAAGGAGCGCAGGGAGAGAGAAAGGAATCAGGGAGCCACAACCCCGATCCACACAATCCCAGAGGGGAGTGGGGAACCCTCCTCAAACAGTGCACTAGCCACAGGGAGTGCGACACCACCCCCACATTCTACCCAACAGACACCCTACCTGCCCCAACCCCTGTCAGCCTCCCACTAAGTACCCACCTAAGGCACCCTCCCCCCACCCACCCCCTCCTCCCACTCACCCCCTCCTCCCACTCATCCCCCTCCTCCCACTCCCCCTCCCCCCAGGACCACCCTTCTCCCCCATCCCCCAAGCCCTCCCTTCTCCCACATGCCCTCCAGTCTCTCCCACCCACAAGCCCTCCGTTCTCCCCTGCCCCCCTAAGCCCCCCACTCTCCCCCACCCCACCTAAGCCTTCCCCTCTCCACCACTCCCCAATACCCTCCCCTCTTCCTCACCCACCTCAGCCTTCCCTTTCCCCCCATGCCCACCCCCCTTTACTGCCCTCCCAAACCCCCCCTTCTCCCCCATCCCCCCAACCTTCCTCCTCTCACCCCCCTCAACCCTCCCCCTCTCACCCACCCCCCAACCCTCCCCCTCTCACCCACCCCCCTACCCTCCCCCTCTCACCCACCCACCCTTCCCTCCCCCTCCCCTCCACCCCCCCAAGCCCTTCCTCCTCCACCAGTCTCCCCATACCAGATCCTCCAAGCTCCCGCTCACCCCAGACCCCACAGGTCCCCCCAGAGGAGAAGCAGAAGAGAGTCAGTTTCAGGGTAATGTACTCGAACATAGATGGGATCACAAGCAAGACAAGTGAACTAAGGGAAAGAGCACAAGAAGTGAACCCAGATGTAATCGGACTCACTGAGACAAAACTCTCTGGAATCATAACGAATGCTGTGTTTCCCCAGGAGTACACAGTAATAAGGAAAGAGAGGGAAGGTAGGGGAGGAGGCGGAGTGGCCCTACTCATGAGAAAGGAATGGAGTTTTAAGGAGATGGCTATCCCGGGCTGTGAGGGTTTCAGAGACTACATAGCAGGCACCATGACAATGGGAGGACCAAGGATAGTAGTAGCAGTAATATATAACCCTCCACCAAATGACAGAAGACCCAGTCAAGAGTATGAAAACAACAACATGGCAGTTAACACTATAATTGAGAGGGCAGCCTCTGCTGCCTGTAGAAATAGATCCCACCTGCTCATCATGGGGGACTTCAATCACGGAAGGATTGATTGGGAGAACAAGGAACCGCATGGCGGCGAGGATACGTGGAGAGCCAAACTACTGGAGGTGGTGACTAGAAACTTCTTAACCCAGCATGTCAGAGAACCCACAAGGATGAGAGGAAATGACGAACCAGCGAGACTCGACCTGGTCTTCACCCTGAACGACTCTGACATAAGAGAAATCGGTTTTGAGGCCCCAGTAGGGATGAGCGACCACAGTGTATTGGAGTTTGAGTACCTGATTGAAGAAGGGTTATTGAACTCGAGGAGAGATACTGAAACCAAAAGGTTAGCATACCGAAAGGGAAACTATGAGGAGATAAGAAAATTCCTAACAGACATAGCATGGGAAACAGAGCTCAGGGAAAAGACGGCCCAAGATATGATGGACTACATCACGCAAAAGTGCAAGGAAGCAGCAAACAAGTTTGTCCCAGTCCAAAAGGAAAACAGTGAAATGAAGATGAGAAACCCATGGTTTAATCAGAGATGTAGGCTAGCTAAGCAACAAAGTAAAAGGGCATGGAGAAACTATAGGAATAACAGGACACTGGAGAGCAGAGAAAGATACCAGAATGCCAGGAATGAATATGTCAGGATGAGAAGAGAGGCGGAAAGACAATACGAAAACGACATCGCAAGCAAGGCAAAGACTCAGCCTAAATTGCTGCATAGCCACATCAGGAGAAAAACAACAGTAAAGGAACAGGTTATGAAATTAAGGATAGGGGCAGAAGGATTCACTACAAACGACAAGGAAGTATGTGAGGAACTGAATAAGAAATTCCAAGAGGTCTTCACCTTAGAGCAAGGAGAAATCCCAGAGTTAAGAGAGGGGATAGCTAACCAGGAACCACTGGAAGAGTTTGAGATTACAAGCGGGGAAGTAAGAAAGTGTTTACTAGAGTTGGATGTGACAAAGGCTATAGGCCCAGATGGAATCTCCCCTTGGATACTTAAGGAAGGAGCAGAAGAACTGTGCCTACCACTCTCCATAGTGTATAACAAATCTCTGGCAACAGGGGAACTGCCAGAAATTTGGAAAGCAGCTAATGTAGTCCCGATATACAAGAAAGGGGATAGACAGGAGGCACTGAATTACAGGCCAGTGTCCCTAACCTGCATACCATGCAAGCTGATGGAGAAGATTGTGCGAAGAAAGCTAGTGGAGCACCTGGAGCGAAAGAACTTTGTAACACAGCACCAACATGGATTCAGGGATGGCAGGTCCTGCCTCACAGGGTTACTTGAATTCTACGACCAGGCAACAAAAATAAGGCAAGAAAGAGAAGGGTGGGCAGACTGCATATTTTTGGATTGTCAGAAAGCCTTTGATACAGTGCCACACAAGAGGCTAGTGAAAAAGCTGGAGATGCAGGCTGGAGTGAAAGGGAAGGTACTCCGTTGGATACAGGAGTACCTAAGCAACAGGAGACAAAGAGTCAGTGTGAGGGGTGAGGTCTCAGATTGGCGAGACGTTACGAGTGGAGTCCCGCAGGGGTCAGTCCTTGGACCTATACTGTTTCTGATATATGTAAATGATCTCCCAGAGGGTATAGAATCGTTTCTCTCAATGTTTGCCGATGATGCAAAAATTATGAGGAGGATTGAAACTGAGGACGATAGTAGGAGGCTACAAGACGACCTAGACAGACTGAGTGAATGGTCCAACAAATGGCTGTTGAAGTTCAACCCGAGTAAATGCAAAGTAATGAAACTAGGCAGTGGAAACAGGAGGCCAGACACAGGATACAGAATAGGAGATGAAGTACTTAATGAAACGGACAGAGAGAAAGATCTAGGAGTTGATATCACACCAAACCTGTCTCCTGAAGCCCACATAAAAAGGATAACATCTGCGGCATATGCGAGGCTGGCTAACATCAGAACAGCGTTCAGGAACCTGTGTAAGGAATCATTCAGAATCTTGTACACCACATATGTAAGACCAATCCTGGAGTATGCAGCCCCAGCATGGAGCCCGTACCTTGTCAAGCACAAGACGAAGCTGGAAAAAGTCCAAAGGTATGCCACTAGACTAGTCCCAGAACTAAGAGGCATGAGTTACGAGGAAAGGCTGCGGGAAATGCACCTTACGACACTGGAAGACAGAAGAGTAAGGGGAGATATGATCACAACCTACAAAATCCTCAGAGGAATCGACCGGGTAGACAAGGACAAACTATTCAACACTGGGGGGACGCGAACAAGGGGACACAGGTGGAAACTGAGTACCCACATGAGCCACAGAGACGTTAGAAGGAACTTTTTCAGTGTCAGAGTAGTTAACGGATGGAATGCATTAGGCAGTGATGTGGTGGAGGCTGACTCCATACACAGTTTCAAGTGTAGATATGATAGAGCCCAGTAGGCTCAGGAATCTGTACACCAGTTGATTGACAGTTGAGAGGCGGGACCAAAGAGCCAAAGCTCAACCCCCGCAAGCACAAATAGGTGAGTACAAATAGGTGAGTACACACACACACACACACACACACACACACACACCACACACACACACACACACACACACACACACACACACACACACACACACACACACACACACCACACACACACACACCACACACACACCCACACACACACACACACACACACACACACACACACACACACACACACCACACACACACCAA
>WNGS01167198.1:0-13206 GCA_020271785.1 Procambarus virginalis | reverse complement strand
TCCACACGTTAGTGTTTGGGACTTTCTACGAAACTGTAATCCAGGTTCTAGGGGTGAAAGCCAGGGGTGGTAATGGGGGACGATCTCCCACGACCTATAAAAAGCTCCCGTACGGCGCATCTCAAATAGTCTTGACAACCAAGACCAACTCCTGGCTTGCACGGGTGGCTTAGTCTGTCCGGCGGAATTGTTCTACTGACGGGAGAAGGGGCGTGGGTGTGCCTCTGGCGCCTTAAAACCAGAAGGGGAATTTTGTTGATGTTATAGATTCAGCTACTCGGAACAAGCTCCAAGTAGCATGGGCTATGGTGAGCCCGTAACTACCTGGCACAAGAGCGGGCAAGTAGAACGGGTTATGGTGAGCCCGTAGTGGACTTACCTGGCACAAGAGCGGTGCTGTGTGCAGAAGGGGAAGGAAAACCCTGATTTTAAGCCTCCGCAGCTGCCTGTGTGGGAGAAGCTGCCTTGTGGCCATACCCACGTTTTGGGAAAGGCTTCAGGCGTCAGCCTCGAGGAAAAATCCAGAGTTGGATCCCTTAAAGCAGTTCATTGTTGACTTCAACCTCGTTTTGGCAGCTTGTGGGGAAAACTGACTTGTGAAATTTATATATTTTTATTAATTTAAATAATTTATAGTAATTTATATAGCGATTTATTTCTTACGTTAGTTTATTTATTTCGATAGTGGACTATATGATGTTTAAAGTGGACTGTATGATTTAAATTCCCACAAATTGTTTCCTTGGCCCACTTGTCTAGGTCAATTCAGCAAAGGGAGGATGAACGAGAACGGGCAACGTCTGCTAGAACTCTGCTGCCTTCATGGTCTCTGTGTCACCAACACGTTCTTTGGCACAAAGCCTCAACACAGAGTCTCATGGAGTCATCCCAGATCCGAGCACAGACACCATCCTGACCTGATTCTTACCAGGCGTGCAAGTCTACCCTGCATCAAGATTACGTGTAGCTACCAGAATGCTGTCTGTGACACCGACCACTCCTTGGTATGTAGCAGGGTCAAGATGCAAACAAAGAAGTTTCACTGGTTCAAAAAGGAGGGCAGACCTCGTATCAACACCACCAAGACCCGTAATCAGGGCAAGGTGGAAGATTTTGCACGTGTGCTCGAGGAAGCTCTCCCTGGCCCGGCAGGGGTCACCGCCTGTAAAAGATGGGAACACTTCACAGATGCTGTGTTCAACGCTGCCTTGTCCACCTTCGGCAAGAAGACCAGCAGGTCGGCAAACTGGTTCGAGGCTCACTCCAAAGAAATGGTATCAGTCATCGAAGATAAGAGAAATGCCTTAGCAGCCTACAAAGCCTGCCAAAGTCAGTTTAATTTGTACATCCTTCGGGAAGTCCGCTGCAAAGTGCAGCAGTGCGCCAGGCAATGCACCAACGACTATTGCCTCCAGCTGTGCTCCCAGATACAGATTGCAGCAGATACAGGCAGTGTAAAGTGTATGGCGGCATCAAGCAGGCCCTTGGCCCAATACAGACGACCACCCTCCTGAAATCTGACACAGGCGAGGTGATTCAGGAAAAGACACTGCAAGTGAAGCACTGGGCCGAGCACTACTCTGAGCTATACGCCAGGGAGAATATGGTCACTGAAGACGCCCTGAGCACCATTGAGCGTCACCCTGTGATAAAGGTGCTCGACAGCGAACCGACCCTCGAAGAACTCAGCGAAGCCCTAGATTTCCTTGCTTCTGGCAAAGCTCCAGGAAAAGACGGCATTCCTGCCGAGGCCTTGAAGTGCTGCAGAGGTAACCTACTCTTGGAGCTGCGTGAAATCCTCTGCCTCTCCGGAGAGGAGAGGTGCCACAGGACATGAGGGACGCTAATATCGTCACGCTGTACAAGAATAAAGGAGACGGGGGTGACTGCAACAGTTACCGAGGCATCTCCTTCCTTAGCATTGTTGTAAAGCTGTTTGCTCAAGTCACATTGAAGGGGCTCCAAGTACTTGCAGAGAGAGTCTACTCAGAATCACAGTGCGGATACAGAGATAACAGGTAAACCATCGACATGTCTTTTCCCTCAGACAACTGCAGGAGAAATACAGTGAACAGAAGCAGCCACTCTTCGTTGCCTTCGTAGATTCCACGAAGGCCTTCGACCTCGTCAGCAGGGATGACTTGTTCAAGATCCTCCCTGAGATCGGATGTCCACCCAGGCTCCTCGGCATCATCAGATCTTTCCACGAGAACATGACGGGCACCGTGGTCTTTGACGGTTCAACATCAGACGTCTTCGACATCCGAAGCGGAATAAAGCAGGGCTGCGTCCTGGCTCCAAACCTATTCGGGATTTTCTTCGCAGTTATGCTGCAACATGTCTTCGGATCTGCCACAGGTCCCATCTACCTTCGGATGATGGGATCTGTGGGATCTAACCTGATGATGGGATCTTTCCGTCCGACCACCAGGTCGGACGGAAAGCTCTTGAACCTCGCCAGGTTAGGAGCCAAGGCAAAGGTTCAGCTGAGGTGTTTGCACGACTTCCTTTTTGCCAATGACACAACAATCACCGCCCACTCAGCTGAAGACCTCTAACAGCTCATGACCCACTTCGGCGAGGCCTGCCAGGCCTTTGGACTCACAATCACTCTGAATAAAACACACGTACTGCGACAAAGAGTGGACTCCCCATCTAACATCGGCGTCTCTGATTACAAACTGGAAGTCGTCCACGACTTCATGTACCCGGACTCCACAATCTCTGACTCCCTCTCTCTTGTCACGGAACTCATCAAACACATCGGTAAGGCATCTACAACCATGTCCAGACTGACAAAGAGAGTATGGACCAACAATAAACTGACCGAGTACACAAAGATACAGGTTTACAAAGTCTGCGTCCTGAGCACTCTCCTATATGGCAGTGAGTCTTGTACACTCCGCGCCCGACAGGAAAAAAGCTGAATGCTCACCACATGCGCTGCTTCCGACATACCTTGGACATCACCTGGCAGGACAAGGTGACAAACAACAGCGTCCTGGGGAGAGGGAGAGCTAGAATCCCCAGCTTGTTCACAATGCTGAAGCAGAGACGAATGAGCTTGCTCGGGCACGTGATGCAAATGGGCGACGGCCGATTCCCCAAGGATCTCCTGTTTGAGAGCTGACGCAAGGACAACGTCCAACAGACAAACCCCAGCTAAGGTACAAAGACGTGTGCAAGAGGGACCTCAAATCCATGGACGTCGATCTGAAACACTGGCCCCAGACCGATCAGCCTGGAGGCAATCTGTTCAGAAAGGTCTCTCCAGGTTCGAGGAGACACTTACAAAGCAATCAGAGGCAAGTAAACAGAGATGGAAAGCCGGTAGCCAAGAGGCCACACCAGAATCAGACTTCGCTTGTGCTTAGTGTGGGATGGACTGCCACTCTCGGATTGGCCTTATCAGCCAGATGCTGCACCAGGACTGTTACAGGAAGTGTTCCCTTGTGTTACAGGAAGTGTTCCCCTGTGTTACAAGAAGTGTTCCCCTGTGTTACAGGAAGTGTACTCTTGTGTTACAGTAAGTGTACTCTTGTGTTACAGGAAGTGTACTCTTATGTTACAGGAAGTGTACTCTTGTGTTACAAGAAGTGTTCCCTGTGTTACAGGAGGTTCCCCTGCACCAGGACTGACAACTAGAGCGCAACTCCATAGTCTCCCGAGACTGTAGGATGCCGTTGAATATACACACACTGACCAAAGGGCGGGGTTCATTTACATGTGTTAGTCTAGGGCCCAAACACAATTAGATCTGGCCATGGAGTTCCTTATAGGTAAGCCAGACATGCCTTCGTTTAAGTAAGAACAAGAAGATGGGAAAATCCCCTTTGCTCACCGAAGGATGAATAATATTAACAACTGATATCCACTGTCTGACAAAAGTTTAACTTGACATTATAATATTGTTCAAATTCCATATAATTTACCTGCATTAAACTTACAATTAAATTAATATCTATTACTAGAATCTCCTGGGGAATTCTTTACCCATCAATTTGTAATGCACAATATTAATTATAAATTAGAGTTCCTACTCCTATTCAATATATTAATAAAAATATACATCTTGATAGGTAAAACAATTCCGATTAATATTGGAATACGATTTGCAGATAAGTCTTCTGTGTAATCGTATATAAGGCAATATTAACAATTACTAATCGCCTATTGACATCTAAGAATACGTCTGTTTATTTGCATGAAAACTCTAAATAATCATATGCATTCCCTCTGCAACATCTTAGAATAATCGATTATCTTCTTTTAAATAATAAATTATCCATACTACTGTATGCAAATTTAAGAAAACTTTAAAATAAAGTTATGTTTATGCCTAAAGTCTAGTTATAACAGGTTTACAGACATGAACTTTACTCCGGTGTTACAAGAAGTGATCCCTTGTGTTACAGGAAGTGTTCCCTTGTGTTACAGGAAGTGTTCCCGTGTGTTACAAGAAGTGTTCCCTTGTGTTACAGGAAGTGTTCCCTTGTGTTACAGGAAGTGTACTCTTGTGTTACAGGACGTGTACTCTTGTGTTACAAGAAGTGTTCCCCTGTGTTACAGGAAGTGTACTCTTGTGTTACAGGAAGTGTACTCTTGTGTTACAGGAAGTGTACTCTTATGTTACAGGAAGTGTACTCTTGTGTTACAAGAAGTGTTCCCCTGTGTTACAGGAAGTGTACTCTTGTGTTACAGGAAGTGTACTCTTGTGTTACAGGAAGTGTACTCTTATGTTACAGGAAGTGTACTCTTGTGTTACAAGAAGTGTTCCCCTGTGTTACAGGAAGTGTACTCTTGTGTTACAGGAAGTGTACTCTTGTGTTACAAGAAGTGTTCCCCTGTGTTACAGGAAGTGTACTCTTGTGTTACAAGAAGTGTTCCCTTGTGTTACAGGAAGTGTACTCTTGTGTTACAAGAAGTGTTCCCCTGTGTTACAGGAAGTGTACTCTTGTGTTACAGGAAGTGTACTCTTATGTTACAAGAAGTGTTCCCTTGTGTTACAAGAAGTGTTCCCCTGTGTTACAGGAAGTGTACTCTTGTGTTACAGGAAGTGTACTCTTGTGTTACAGGAAGTGTACTCTTGTGTTACAAGAAGTGTTCCCCTGTGTTACAGGAAGTGTACTCTTGTGTTACAGGAAGTGTTCCCCTGTGTTACAGGAAGTGTACTCTTGTGTTACAGGAAGTGTACTCTTGTGTTACAGGAAGTGTTCCCTTGTGTTACAGGAAGTGTACTCTTGTGTTACAGGAAGTGTTCCCCTTTGTTACAGGAAGTGTACTCTTGTGTTACAGGAAGTGTTCCCCTGTGTTACAGGAAGTGTACTCTTGTGTTACAGGAAGTGTTCCCTGTGTTACAGGAAGTGTACTCTTGTGTTACAGGAAGTGTTCCCTTGTGTTACAGGAAGTGTACTCTTGTGTTACAAGAAGTGTTCCTTGTGTTACAGGAAGTGTTCCCTTGTGTTACAGGAAGTGTACTCTTGTGTTACAGGAAGTGTTCTCTTGTGTTACAGGAAGTGTACTCTTGTGTTACAGGAAGTGTACTCCTGTGTTACAGGAAGTGTACTCTTGTGTTACAGGAAGTGTACTCTTGTGTTACAGGAAGTGTACTCTTGTGTTACAGGAAGTGTACTCTTGTGTTACAGGAAGTGTTCCCTTGTGTTACAGGAAGTGTACTCTTGTGTTACAGGAAGTGTACTCTTGTGTTACAGGAAGTGTTCTCCTGTGTTACAGGAAGTGTACTCTTGTGTTACAGGAAGTGTACTCTTGTGTTACAGGAAGTGTACTCTTGTGTTACAGGAAGTGTACTCTTGTGTTACAGGAAGTGTACTCTTGTGTTACAGGAAGTGTTCCCTGTGTTACAGGAAGTGTTCTCTTGTGTTACAGGAAGTGTACTCTTATATTACAGACTGGAGGGTTCTTCGTGGAGGCGGGTGCAGTGGACGGCGAGTTGAACAGCAACACATTGTTCCTAGAGAGAACCCGCAAATGGACCGGACTACTAATAGAACCTTACCCAGAAATGTACAAAGATCTTGTAAACAAACATAGGAAAGCCTACTTGATAAATGCTGCTCTGGCTCTCAGCAATGTTTCTGCACAAGTTCCCTTCATGTAAGTACCACAAGTCTTAACAAAAAATGTACATATTTATTAACAAAATTTATATTATATTTTCAATCTCCCATAATTGACCGTTTATCACATGCAAGTATAAATTAATATATCTGTACTATAAGAAAGAATGTTTGTCTGTCTGTCTGTCTCATACAAACATAGACAGCATTACCCAAATTAGGAAAGGAAATGGTCTGCGGTATGGGATGAACATAGGATGATCGGAGTGGCCAGAATTAAAAAAGGAACTGCGTGCCAGTGCCATATATTGACCCCCCCATCACAATTTTTGGCACTGCCCACTAGCTACACAGCTTAATATATTCGAGATCAACTGTTTAAAAATAAATTCCTATAATAATATGCATAATTATTCACTAATCTTGTGAATGTTAAAAATTTTCTGCTCTCAATAATTTGCCCGAACGTGCAGCAGATTCTTCTACAGCATCAAAGGTTTCTCAAACCACCGCTCTTTAATTCAGTAATAATTCAATTGTGTCGGGGGACAGGATGCCAGAGTGTATTCATACTCATTTTGGCGTTATCGAGTCCCTCCCCCCTCTCCAAGACCGCAATACTGACCCCGCTCAGGATGCAACCCTCAACAAGTTGACTATCTCCTGACTACCTACTCACTGCTAGGTGAACAAAGGCATTAGGTGAAAGGAAATATGCCAAACCATTTCTGTCCCACCCGGGATTCGAACCCGGAAGTCTCGATTGTGTGTCGAGAGCGAACTCCGACTATTCCTTTGCGACGTGAAGGTTATGGCAAGTGCTTCTCTTTCAATGGTGCCGCCGGACTGTTCCTCTCCTGTGCCAAAGTTCCTCTCCACGGGACTGAGCACATGCGCGCAATGGGTTGCTCTTGACCCCCTTCATCCTGGTGAGCCACCACGCCCCCAGCTGCTGTGCCTGAGGCCTCTGCATACACAAGAAACAGCTTAGAGAAATCTGGATTGACAAGAATATTCTCTGAACTCAGCGCATCTCTTAGTGCAACAAATGTTTTTTCTTGCTCCTTACCCCACAAAAAAATCTCGTCACCGGTCACCTGATGCAGTGGTTTGGTTATCTGTGCCAAGTCTTTTATAAACCTCCTGTAATAATTCGCCAACCCAATGAACGATCTACAGTCCTTCTTGTTTTCTGGCGCTTTGAAATCCTTTATATCTTTAGCTGTGTCTGGCATGGGACTAATATCTGTTCTATCTGCCGTATGCCCGAAAAATTTTACTGACTGGCCAAAGAAGTTGGACCTCTCAACATTTATCTTTAAGTTATGGTCTCGAAATCTGATTAATAATTTTCGTAAATTTGTAATATGCTCCTCTAGTGATTTCCGGAGTACAGTGACTTCATCGAGGTATAACAAGGTTATTGGGCCAACCAACCCTGACAACACACGCATCGTTCATGTACTAAATACCACGAGAGCTGACTTCAACCCGAATGGGAGTCTTTTGAATTGATAGAGTTTATTCAAAGCGTTGAACGCTGTAATCTCCATAGATTTTTCTTCCAGTGGTAACTGGTAGAATCCACTAAGCAAATCTAAAGTCGATAAATACTGCGTTCCCTTCAAATGAGTTAGTGTCTCCTGAATGTTTGGCAAGGGACACGCTTCCTCTGTGGTCAGCTGGTTCACTTTCCTGAAGTCTACACATAACCTCACATACACTTTCTTTTTTTGCGCACCATTACGAGTGGACTGTGTTATGGAGAACTGGACTGTTCCATGACGTTATGTTCCTGAAGCTTGCTTATTTCCCTCTCACCCTCCCCTGATGAGCGACTGGAATACTATAAGCTCTGGTGTAAACTGAGTGAGCTCCCTCCAGGTCTGTCTAATATGACCCCTCAGTGATATATCCAGGAGGTTCATTCTAAAATGCTAATACGTCCTGAAACTCTCGTACTAAGCCCCCAAGTGCTGCCTTTGCATCTCTACCAATTTCCATTTCTTCCACCAATTTTAACATCTCTAATTTACTCTCATCCTGTGCCTCTGAGTGGAGAGGATGAGCCACTGCTGCCCTGTACTCCACGCACCCTCGCCCCCCCCAGATTGCCCGCCCCCCCACGTTTCCACCCCCTTTGGTGGCCCCGCTGAGATGTACCTGTAGCTCTGGCACCCACTACCACCCCTGACTCCCGTCTCTTATCCAGCTTCTGACATTTGACCGTCCAATGGTTGCTAATATGATACAACTGGCACCACCTCTTCTCGTGCGACACTCTAGCAAGTGTCATCTCAACATCTTCCTCGCCTCCACTACCCCGGGCTCCTAACGTTCACCGCTGGGCCTGCTCATTTTGAGCCTGTTTAATTTTACTGTGTTCTGTGGTGGACAGTTCCCTATAGATATCTGTCGTCGTCAATTTATGGGTAGGATTTTGCTTCGTCAAACACCTTGCCTTTGTTACCGCATCATTGAGGTTAGACTCATTAACACAGTATTCATACATATTCCTCTTAAGACTGGAACAGAATACTCCTAATTGTGTACTGTCCCTCACTGGACCTGTGAAAAGCGGGTCCAGTTAAGGGACCCGCTACTCGTTCTATCATGTCACTCTGTAGTCGTATCCGGCTTTCGAACGTCCTTATCTGTTCACCCGGCTCTTTTCTCATGGCTATTAATTGCCTCTTTAACACGAGAGGACTCTGGTCCTCAGTGAACATATCAATCAATATTTTCTTAAATTCCTCATATATTGTGACATCCATCATTTCTTTTGAGTGTAAGAACTGTTTAACTTCACCCCTAATCCTACTATATGCCAACAAAATTTTTGCCTGGTCAGACCACTTTTCTATGGCTACCGCCTTTATCCAAAGCAAAGAATAATGTTCGTATATCTACCCCAGCCTGTTCCATGGGGGACCCAGCTGCTCTCTTCAGAACAACGGGATATCGTCCTGTACTTTCCTGTCCTATCCGTCTGTTTGGTGTAAGCTCAGAGCCTCGTTCAACCAATTTACCATTTGGTCTACCGGTGTTTTCCCTTCCTCCATCGCCATTTTCGATTGTTGACGTGAAACAACCATTTTACATGCGTTTGCCGTAATTGACTAACAGACGCTGACTGACTGAAGGGGTATGTTCACATCCCTCCTGGCGCGATTGTAACCATTTACCCATGATTATAGCTGTGATTATAGATGGAAATATGTTCATGTCACAGCCTTTACAAAACACATCTCAAAGTCTTCTTTAGCTAGACCGATGTTCTGCAGACCATGTGTGCTCTCACTGCACCATCCACCATGTAGTGAGCTCCAGGAATGACAAAACCTTATTAGGTGATCGCTGGTGTAGTGGTTTAAGTACCATGTGCGGCGGGTGGGTGATCTGTGGCTATGTTGGGCCGAGACCTTGTCGGGTCAAGTCGGAAGTCCATGTCCAAAGAGCTTGGAGAAGGCGGGGGAGGAAGAATGATGGGGAGTTGAAGTTTTTGTAGAGGATGTGGATGGGAAACGAGGAGGCTTGAAAGTTTGGTGGCCTATCCACCATGGGTTGACATGATGTATTGATCTTGGAGTGCAGCTTTATGTTGGTGTTGATGTTGAGTTTTATTATCTTATTATTTTATATTTTATTGGCTGGTCTGCTGGTGTAAGTGTCGCTTCTGCTGGCTTGGTGGAGGTGTTTTCCCGTTGATGGTGGGGACAGTGTTCCTCATTCACTGAATATGGCCAGTCTCTTTTTGGTTTTCCTAGGGAGAGGTCTCTTCTTCGCAGATTTCTGTAGATCTCCGACGGTGGGGTTTTCGTGGTCGTGGCATTTGTAGTCTGTAAGGTATACATCCAGTGATCAAGTGTCGCAGAAGTCGCAGGCGGATTCCAGATAGAGGGTTTCGGCGTAGTTGCCTTTATGCAGTAGACGGCGAATTCTTCCCACGGGGAACTGAAGTCCGGCCCTGCTGGAGCGGGACTTTGACTTGCCCTTCACTTTGCCTCCCATGCCGCGTCCTGACATTATCGTTGCTCCTGATTCTGTTATGAGTGTGTGATGATGATTCGACGGAAGTGTTCGGGTCAAAGAGATCTTATAGCTTGGGGACCATTCAAGCTCTCCTTTACATTTGAGGACTCAGTGTGATCCAAGCATGGGCCAGGATTTGTTGAAGAACTGTGTCAAAATATCACTATGAGAGTCGCCGAGAGTTTGTCAGTCATGGCCAGATAATAATAATTATTATAATCCAGAATAATAATTATACTAAGATCCAGAATTATTATTATTATTATTATTATTATTATTATTATTATTATTATTATTATTATTATTATTATTATTATTATTATTATAGTTTGTCTATAAAAGAAATTGTCTATTCGTTTATTTATTATTTGTTTGAGATTGAAGGCCAGATGCATAAGGCTAGCCTCACCAAACTTTGCAGGGATATTAGTGATTTCTCTGGGATGATTATAGGCAGACCCAATGCAGGTCGACCCCATGCATCCCAATCCATTCACTTGGGCTGGACGGCAGAGCGACGGTCTCGTTTCATGCAGGTCGGCGTTCAATCCCCGACTGTCCAAGTAGTTAGGAACAATTCCTTCCCCCGTCCCATCCCAAATCCTTACCCTGATCCCTCCCAAGTCCTATAAATTCACGCAGAAATATATAGTATAGACGGAGACATCTTCCGTCACGCAGGGTGCAGTCGCACCTCCACAGATCTCCAGTATCATCTATTGATACTGTTAATGGCTCAAAAGGGCCACCACTTACGGGCTATTCATGCCCGTGCCACCTTTTGGATGGCTTAATCTTCATCAATCAATCAATCTATAGTATAGACATTAACAGGTGATGAATAATTTGAAAGTGTGTAATCACGAAGCACACGGAAACATGAAATGAGCACTTTCTTATATATTTCAGCACCTCTTTAAAGGTAGTATAATATTTCAGAAGTAAATGCATTAATTCTGAATAACTACTTTATTTCTGAAGTTGATTTTAAATATTTGCGATAACAACCTGACCAGAGTATATCATATTTAATTTTGATAGTGGTTATAAGTATTCATAAATATATTTACATTTAATAATTAAAAATAATAATGCTTCCTATATCTTATTTGATTGGCAGTTCGCATGGTCATAAAGGTTCCACGGGGCACATCAGTGAGAAGTCGAACGACGCCACCTATAGTGTGAAGGCTCTCCCTCTCTACTCCATCTTGCTGGCCCTCAACGTGACTGTGGTTGACTTTCTCTCCCTCGACATTAATGGAGATGAGTTGAAGGTTAGACATTCTTAGGCATTATGTTGCCTCAACCCACGAGCGTCTTTAAGTAAGGACTAGAGACAAGCGCTTTCGGGTATTTGGTTTGATTTGGTGTTGGGCTTAAGGCTTATCATCCTGTGGTGGGGTTATTAAAGAAATTAAAAGTGATTGCCGACCAACCACCAAGTATACTATATCCATAGACATAGTCCAGATCTTAAGTAAACTCTGTGTATTTGCACCAATAAGTGGGATACACCTTTTGGTATATATATTCCTTATGTCGGAGGTTTCGAAGCACTTATTCAAATGGACCCGTCAAATGGACGGATCTGTACAGGCTGATGTCTTAATTCACTTGTAGTCTTTATAGTGTTCGATTTTTATTTAACAACTTATTAACATTTTTAATAAGAATATCGACTCTATATTTTATAAAGCAACAAAAACTAGCATACTTAAAAGGGTTTACTGAATTTCTAAAACTAGTCGTAATATATAAAATTATATTCAAACAAAATGTATTCACAAAAGTTTTCAATCAAAACACATTTTAATGGCTGATTTTAGCCTAATATCATCAAATATTATACAGAAAATCACGTGGAAAATCTATTGTGAGTACCGTCTTACCCCTAAAGTGTCATGTTCGTCGAAGATGACCTTGACTTCAATATATCCGGTCGAAGGTCGGTAGGTGTGTCAGATCATGGAAGATGAGACCAATCTGGGTCTGGAAGGCTCGCCTACACACGGGACATTTGTGGGTGCTACTGCTGAGGCGGAGGTTGCTCTAGCTTTGCTCATGGGGCTTTTCTTCTGGACGTCTGCAGTCCATCTGTTCTCTGCTGCACAGGTCCCTGTAGTCACTTTGCTTTTCCAAGTTAGATGGTCCTGGTCAAGCGACTCCCAAGTATTGGGGGTTGATATCCTAGTCTTTGAGGGTCACCTTGAGGCAGTCCTTGAATTGTTTCTTCCACCCTCCAAAAGAATGTGTGCCCTAGCATAATTCTCCATACTGCAGCTGTTTAGGCAGTCGGCAGTTAGGCATTCTGACAACATAGCCCGCGCATCTGGCCGGAGTTTTCTGTAGGAGGGTGTTGACGCTGGGAATATCGGCCTCTTCCAGGACTTCCGTGTCCTGACACCTCATGTGGAGGAATTTGCGGGGACAGCTCAAGTGAAAGTGATTGAGTTGTTTAGCGTGTGTGCTGCAGGCAGTCCAGGTCACCCTGGCGTAGAGAAGGGTGGTGAGTATCACTGCATGGTAGACCTTCAGTTTGATGGTAAGGTTGAGGCCCCTCTGCTCCCAGACATTTCTTATGGAATCTTTCAAAGGCATCGCTGGCCATGGCAATTCTGTAGTTAACTTTGGTGTCTATGTTCACCGCTCTCGAGAGTATGGTGTCAAAATAGGTGAAATTGACGACTGACTACAGGTTCTGCCCCTCTTCTGACTACAGGTGCGGTTCCTGGTAGGGTATTCCAGGCGCGGGTTGGTACATGACCTCAGTCGTTTTGGTGCTGTGACAATTTCCTTTACCTTTGTAACAGCCTGTAAGCACCTGAGATTGAACAGCCCACCGTCAGTTCTGTATTTGATGGGTATTCCAACTTTGGCAATCACGAAAAACATCAGTGCGCATGGCTAAGAATACCATTTTGAATTTTGATAATACCTTTTGACAACTCCATCGTCCAGTACTTTCGCTATCATGTCATCGTGGAACTGCCTGACAATCTCAGTGAATTTGACGGGACAGCGAAACTTCTAAAATATTTTCCACAAGCCATCTCTGCTGACCATATCGAAGGCCTTAGTCAGGTCGACTAAGATC